>VZRX01005890.1:71238-121175 GCA_013398075.1 Notiomystis cincta | reverse complement strand
CCCGCAGCCCCCGCCGGCCCCGCACTACGCCGTCTACGACTTCATCGTCAAGGGCAGCTGCTTCTGCAACGGCCACGCCGACCACTGCGTCCCTGTCGCTGGCTTCAAGCCCGTCAAGGCGGCCGGTGTTTTCCACGTGGTATGTACACGCACCCAACAGTGTCCGTGCCGCAGGAAAGTGGGGGGTTAAAAACAGTAAGGGATGGTGCAGGTCCAGGTCTGCGATACTGGATGTGCGATGCTCTGGGTTCCAAGCACGGTGAGCAGAAATGGTCTTTACAAAGGAGGTGGTCTCCATGTGGGGCTGAAGTGCCGGACTTCCTTTGTGTCTTGGTGCGGGACTCTCATCCTTCAAAGGTGCTCCACAGTAATTTCTTTATTTCAGGTAGATCTTTAAAAATAATTGAAATGCTGACACCCATCTCTCTTCAAATGCTCACTTGCAATAACACAATATCTAAAAGATAAAAAATGCAGGGCATTTTGATTACAAAGAAGGAGGAGAGCTTCTCTGAAGGTACGAGGCATCGTGTGACTACAATTGCTTCTGGAGGATCCAAGGAAATTGGGTTGGGTCTTGAACCAAGGGGGTAGAAATGAGTTTTGACTCTCACTCATGGGCCTTCTACTGCACTTTGCAATACCTTTCTCTGGATAAAAACCCTGTGCTCTGGTTTCAAGGGGACTCCCATCACAAGAGCTCTGAGCTCAAATTCCTAAGGACCCACCAAGACCTAAACTCCAGGGAAGCAAGAGCCACTAACCCATAGAGCAGGTGATGGGCACAGCAGTGGCTAACACTGTGGCATGGCATCCTGCACCCAGCCAGTCCAGGGACACTTGCTGCCCCCAGCACATCTTACCCTTTCTGCCCATCTAGGCTGGCTCAGGAAGCCCTGGCTTTGCTGGTGGAGGAGCTGTAGGGAAATACAGAGCAGCCAAACATACTGCACTGAATAAAGTAAGAAAGAGAAAGATCATTAAAAAAAGAATGCAGCTAGTCAAGGTAAAGAGTCCAGCTCTTTGGGGAGCTCTCATTTCACTTAAAATACGGTCTCAGACATGAATGTTTCCCTTCTAATAGAGCTAGCCCTGCAACACTGAAAATATACCAGTGTGAAAGCGTGCAGCACTGTGATTGATAAGACTGTTTCAAGTAGCACTGCTCTGCTTTCCACAGATGTCCCCTGAGTGAAAGTCTTTGAAAGGAGCTGTTTGCTCAGGATTATTTTGGTGGGATACAATTGCATGGGAGCGTGCCCTGGAGCACCACTGAGAGTTGTAGCAGAGCCTGCAGCCAAATATGCTTCCAGTACAGCTACAGCCTATGGCAACCATAGCGTGCAGGTAACAGGCAGGGCTGTGGGAAGGAAGCAAGTGCCAAAATCACACTGAAAACACAGCAAGAAATAGCAACAACCCCCTGCACTGGCCCCGAGGGGGAAATTCAGCTCTGGTTATAAATGTTTATGTGGCAGGAGTCCCAAAGGTGACGTTTCCACAGTGAGGCTGAGTCATTTTGCTGTGTCGTACACCTCATCCTGCATGTCCCGTGATAGATGTGCCAGTGTAGGGGTGACACAGCCCCAGGTTTGCAGCGAGGGTCAAGGCATGATAAGAGCTTTCCTCTCCCAGTACCACTTTTTCCATCATAGAACTGGGGTAGTTTTGGCTGAGTCTAGTCCATGCCAGACTCCTGTGGCATGAGGCTACTGCTATTTAGGGACTGCAGTGGCACCTGCCTCGTGCAACCCAGCCTGGGGTTTGCCAGTGCATTGCTTCAGGGTTGGAAGAGAGAATTATTTCCAAGGTGATAGGAAGAATTCATCACACATGTGAATGAACAGAAAATGGATGAAAGATTTTGATGTCTGTGGCTGTTTAGGTGGTAGAAGTCAGAAAACTTCTGAAAAGACATTAGGATTTCAGAGAGGGAGCATTGTTATACATTTCACCTGAAAAAGTCACAGAAAATATAATTCTGAAGAATTATTACCAGTCATTCAAGAGGGAGATGGAGACTTCAGTATAGTCTTTATGTAACTCTATCTACCAAGGGTTTCATCAAAACCATCACTGTAAAGCTCAGGACAACAAAAGCAGGGAAGCACAGTATCATTTCACAATATGATTATAAAATCTGGCTCTGTTTTTATGCTTGTTTAGACAAGAGCACTCCCGAAGAATATGCTCTAAGTTAGAGAGCTAACATAAAAATTTAAGTATGTTTAAGATCATTTAAAAAAATCCCAAACAACTTTTCAAAAAAATCTATGTGCAGGTTTTCTTAACCCCTACTTGTTCTCAGCCTACAGGCAAAATCCTAGCTGCAGCCTTAGTTCCAGTCCCTGCTTGGCCAGCAGAAGACCCAGATGTGATATATTTATTTTTCTCTTGGGCTGCTCTGGGCAGTAAGCCAGGGTACCCTGGCAGCACTGGGCACAGCTGCCAAGAGTCACCCAGATCTCACCACTGACCAGAAGCATTTCAGCCACCTCACCCAGAGACAATCTGACAAAATAGCATGGGTATGTGAGAACTCTGGGGCTGCTGCTCGGGCAGATTTGGTACAGGGTCCTGACCCAAGGGGCCAGGCTGCTCAGCCTGGGACATGGGCCCAGCTTGCTGCCACAGGATTCCTCCCACTGCATGTATTTTTTCTTGAGATCTTGGTGATTGTGTGTTGAGAAGGTGATGGTTTTGAAGGTAAATATTGTGAGTGGCTGAAGTGAGGCTACAAATCCACTTGGCCATGAGATAATACTGACCTGGGACACCCTCAGGCTGTGGGTTTGGAATGCACACAGGATGGCTTCATGAACAAAGAGGGGCTCCTTCCACCCTGGCAGAAGCAGCTGTAGCTCCATGCACTGTGGTGAGGAAACCCCTCTCTGCAATCTGTCTGAGTCAAGTCAAAGCCAAGTTCAGCTTTACAGAGTCTGATACGAGATTTGTTTCTGTGCCCTCATCACTGTCTAGCTGCAGAACTCTCCATGATGCTCCTCTCTTGCTGGCAATTCCCACGCCTACCCTTTCTCCTACAAGAGAATGGAATATGTGCAGGAAAATTGGTTTTGTTTGAGTGTCAGAAATGCCATGTCAGCCTTTAGGTGAATTCTGCATATACAGGTTGAACTTCTGCTCTAGAGGAAGGTATATTTCCATGAGCTCCCCAGGAGAAGACCCAGCTGCCTTCCTACGATGGCAAGTGCTGCTCCTCATGGCTAGTATGATCCTGGCTGTCCCTTGTTGTACACTTGTGTGCAACAGACCACTGTCAGGCTGATACAGGTACACTTTCTCTCTTTCCTACTTCTCCCAAATTTGTTCAAAGGGTCACTACCAAAATCTCATCAGCAACAGCCCAATGCATACCCAGGAAAAGAAATGCATGGACAAACAAACCTGCTACCACACCATGCTAAGCAGTTGATCACTCTGTGAGCTGCATTACATGGCAAACCACAAATATGAGCAGACAAATGAATTCATATATACAGGAGATGCCTCCTGATCTTCAGTGGCCATGAGAAAACTGTTTTTTCCTCTGATTTGTGGCACAGGAGCTTCTCACCCTTTGCCAGTCCCTCTGCTCATGGAGCCATTGCAGTGCATGCTTGGCCTCTTACTAGCTAAAGCATCCCCCTGTCCTGCTTGCAGCTATGGGAAGTGCCATGCAAGAGGAGAGGCAAGTGTCGTGCAAGCCTGGAGATAAGCAGGATCTTGCAGTTTAGGGCTCCAAAGTGGGGAAAGCAAACCCAGAGACACCTCACCTGGGCTGTGCAATTCTGTCTCCAGGTGAGAGCTGGAGTTCCTCCATCTCAGAGACTCCTTGGCCCTCCCTGAATGCAGATTCCTGCAGGTTAGCCACCTGATCTCTCCAGGCTTCTTCCGTAGTTACGAAGGGCGGGATCCTGGGTGGACTAAGATACTCTGCTAAAGCACTTCTGTGTAGTTAGGCAGGGTGAATATCCCCCCACACCCCCTCCCTGGCTTCCCATGTGGCCAACCCAGTGGCTGTTATAAATTGTTATCATGCTAGTGACATGAAAAGATGTTCAAGGTCTTCCAGAGGGACGCTGACAGAAGCCTATTGTACAAGGAATTAAAAACGCCCGCATCGCACAGCCCCCACACCCTGGACAACAAGCTTTGTATTCTTTCACAGGAACAAGATAGGATATGAGAATTTTCTCATGCATAAATTTGGTTGTCTGGTGCTTTGGGAAAAGAATACCTCCCCATGTGCTGACAGCCACCAGTAGGCATTGGTTCTAAACTGGCACAGCAGTTCCAGCACAACTTTTTAAAAGCTGTGGTTAGAGACTCAGTGTGAATGCTGCCATTTTCCCTTAGGCTAGTATCATGCCCATTTCCATGAAAGCAAATAAAAAAAAAAAAAAATAAAAAAAAAAGAGAGAGAGAGAAAATACCATTTTAGCAGTTCCAAAAAGGAAATTCTATTAAAAGCAGTTGCCCCTCCCAGCTATTTACGCTGTTTACACTATCAGGTCTTTGGGACATCGATTTTCTGATTTTCTTTTAGTGTGCATTTGTATTGGACTCCATATAGTGGGTGAGTTCTTACAATATAAATCAATTCATAACAGGTGACTGAAAGGCATTTTTCCCCCTGTGCAGCATGCTTTGTCACTGCCCAGCATTTTGGAACATGATAAATATGGGGAAACGTATTTTATAGGATTCAACTGAAGAAAAAGCCCTATGTATTTGCAATCTGAAAGGAAGCACTGGAAGGTTATAATTTGGCAACAAAAGGCTCTGGAAGGAAGCATGCCCTAGCAACTGTCTCTGTATAGAGAAATCAGTCGCTCATTTATCTTACAGAAGGCAACTTTTGTAACACTGTTTGCATTGTGCCCTCTAATGACTGACGTTGTGACGGGGCTGTCAGGCTAAGAAGGGGAACAGTGTGAAAGTGAACTGGGATATAAAGACCCCATGACAAAATGAAAAATGTTATAAGAAGGCCTAGCTGCTTAAATGAGTCAGGAGCCGTGTGAATGCTTAAAGGAGTGAGACATTCTGGGAATTGTGTTTGTGTACTTAGTGAAGCTCCACAATGACCCTGGTGGGTATGCCTTACGGTTAACTGTGAGTTGAGGTGAGTGAAAAGGGAGGAAAATATCTCCTCTTTCCCCTGCCAATGCACAGGGATCACATTCTGCCTTCAGAAAGGTGCTGAGATGCTGGAGGAGTCCTGGAGGCCAGGTACATCATTTCCCCAGTCTACCTTGGGCTGGTTTCTGGGCCCCATCTCCCAGCTGCTCTGTGGTATGACAGAGTATTTGCATGGCAGACCAGTCTTGCAAGAGGCCCTCCTACAGCTCTTACAGACATTAATTTTGCCCAGTACAGACAGTCTGTTGGCTGTTTTTCACCTGCTGCCACTTCTCTTCTCCTTGTATTACCCCTTCTTGTCCCACCTTTCTTGTAGTTCTAGCTCTCACAGTATTCCTTTATAACTAAAAAAATATATATTACCTATGGGCTGCAAGAAAGGGCTTGCTAGTATGCACCTTTGTTGTTGTTTCCAATGCATAAAAATGTTTACTGCTATGCTGGAATTATGTAAAAGAAAGAAGACATTTTCTTCAATGGGATAAAACTAGGTTGGAGAGACTTTTAAAGTTTTGGGAGGTAGTCATTATAATGCTACTCTAAGAGAATAAATACATCAGCCTGAGACAAGGCTTTCCCAAAGCCTTTTGCCTTTTCCAAAGCTTGCTGCCAAAGATTGGAGTCTGGATAGCTGCTTCTGACACAGAAGCAGGGGCAGCCAGGCCATTCCATTCCATCCCACACCTCTGCAGGTGTTCATCCAACCATGAATCCCACCGAGATTACAAGTCCCCAGCCCTGCAGTGAGCAGGGGCACACAGGTTTGCAAAGTGTGCATTGCAGGCTGGGCTACTGAACAGCCACACTGGGCCACTGGACAGCCCTGCCCAGGTGAGCAGAGGGTATGTGGGATCCGCAGTGGGATCTGCACTTGGGAGGGAACAGCTGATGGAGGCTGGTTGTGATAAACTCCGAGGAAAAGAAGCTGCAAAGCAGCACCCTTATGATAAGAATGGGGAGCCTGTTCCTCCTGGCCCAGCTGGACAGCACCCACTGAGTCAGGGGGGAGCCCAAGCCCTGCAGGCCTCTGTGCTGGTCCTGTGCTTGCCTTTACAAAGACATCAGAATCGTGCTATTCTGTTATTTTTTAATCCTTTCAGCCAGACCATTTGTTTCCTTTCTCCCAGGTGCATGGCACCTTTACAAGCAGTCAATACCAGGAGTGTCATGCCATGCTCTCTCTGCCTCTGAGTCTATAGATAAACACCAGCTGGCTTGATTTGCATCATCTCCAACTTGGCTCTTTTGCAGCTCTCCTTGCCACAGCATGAGAGCCCACAAGCCTTCCATTGCTGTAGCAGTTTTTAAATTACAACCTCTTTCTTTAGAGTTCACATATGGATTAATATTAATATGTTGGTGCACAGCTGTTCAGTGGTTTACTTACTAGCTCTGCATGCCAAATTAATGGTGGCACTGCAGATTCTTGGGACAGCCATCCTGTTCTGTTTTATTTTCACCCACCTTCCTTTACTCCAGCAATGCAGCATGCTCTGTTGTACAGTACTTGGACTCTCAGAAAATCTGAGCTCTTACTCTTTGGAACCATGAATGCTCCTTGGTGGGGCATTTTGTCTTGCTCTCTGCTGGTGTCTTGGGATGCTTAATCCTTTGAGGGTTTCTCAGGTGCTGCTAAGTTTCAGATGAATTTTTGGACCATTAATGCTGAGCAGCCCCTGGATGATTGATTGGGTCCCCACTGATTCTTTGTGTGGCCTTGGCAAGGAGCAAGCTGAATTTGGAGGGTGAGGCTACAGGCTGTAGGCACAGGAAGGGGAAGCACACATCCCCACAGTAATCCCAAGTGTCCCCATGTCTGAGACAATTTCTGGTTGTAACTCTTCTCCCATGTCCTTCTCACTTTGGCATGATTGCAAAGCACCAAAGGACCCCCAGGTTTTGACCATGGCACCCTTGACTCCTCCTAGTCACCTTCCCTTCCTGATCATGTATGTTCTGGGTCTGGTGGGCCTCTCGACCCTTACAGCTGGGACAGTCCTCTGAGGAAGGATTTTTGGCCACAGATGTGGCTCAGGCTAGTACAACTTGCCTAGCCCTAACCACTCAATGGCCAAAGGGCTTGGAAAAAGCTCCTAACAAAAGTAGCATCAAAGAGTTAGGACACCATCAAAACCACCAGAAGATGACCAGTACAGATTTAGTCATCTTCTGTTTCCATGCAGGTGTGTATGCTTTTAAATGTGTGTGAAGTGATTCTGTAACATTGGTTTGTGTGTGGACCTTGCCTAAAAAATATGAGAGAGAGAAATTCATCTACTAGTGGTAATTTAGGAAAGTGAAGTATCTGAGAGTTTGAAAAACATTTTGTTGGTGGTAGCAAAAATGAAAATGTGAAAACACAAGACACACTTTGAGAACTAAATACACCCTCTGCAAATTTGTTGTTTCTTTTCCATATTTACTTCTCATTCTTTCCAAACATTAGCACATATTTTAAGCTTATATCAATATGGTAAGCCAGACAGACCAAGTAGTATCTGCAGTGAGACCAGCTAGTACCTGTGATGAGGCCAGATAGCACAGAAAACAATGTTAGCTTATTATTTTCACTCTACCTTAGATGTTTGTGCATTCTGACTCCATCTATTGGTACCTGTCCATTGCTTACACAGCCCAGTTGCTGTTCTGTATTTTTTTATGATCTGACATTTTAATAGGATAGGAATGAATTCAAAAAGTTTCGAAAGATCTTGCTATTTTCATTTCTGCTGAGAAGTCTTTGAAGGACTTTCCGGGTCAGTCTCAAAATTTTCTCTGTCCTGGTTACATTTGACTCCTGTGAGATAGCAGCTGAAATCTGTTCATTACAAATGAACAAACCAGGAAGTCATTGTCAGCCAGGAGTGTGTGTGGGTGTGTGTGTGCACCTATGTAACAAGCAGGAGCTGTTTACAAGATGTTCAAGGTCCTGCTCTGTTTTGTTTACTGTACAGGCTTTTCACAGGAACCTTTCTGTGGCAGTCTCAGCAGCAAGTCATGCAGTTAGGAACAGCACACTTGTAAAACCAAAAGTTTTGGTTTTAGGCTGTGTGGAAGGCAGCATTTTCCAGTAGCAGTTAAAGCCATGCCCCAGCTCCAGGCTGGATCACCAGGCACCCCAACCACCCTGTGTTCCTCTCGATGCCAAAATCTGCCAGCAGCTGGTGCAGCTCCGTTGGTTTTATGGCCAACTTGTGGCATGAGCACAGGGCCAGACTGAGGCCCTGACTCGATAATGAGCAGCAGGAAAGCCAAACCATGTATTCAAAAGCAAAATGTGGAGCAGAGTAAAGCTGCAAGCACAGGCACATATCAAAATAGCTGCAGTAGGTCGCTACCTGCCACGCTCCATGGGAAAAGGCAGGGCCTTCAGCCTTGCCAGCAGAGCCACGCTGCTGCAGAGCTTGGTTTTGTCGCACCCAGGCACTGCCGGGCTGCTCGTGCCCTCTGGCTACATCCTGTTTTCTTTGCATTTGCCAACAGGGTGAGCAATGCCAGCGACTGACAGGGCAGCTGGCACCAAGTGTGCTGTGCTGGCTTTTCATCTCTAATTACCCCCTTACAGTGGGCTGTCTCGCTGTTAAATTATCTGTCATGAGCATGTCCCAGTACAGTCAGTCATGGGCCTTCTGCTGTCCTTGATTCTTCCTTTGGGGCAAAAATTCTGCCTAGGATCAGTAGACATTTATGTTTCAGGGGCTCAATGTTCTTCCTTCTCATCCTTGTTTGTGCTGGAGATAGCTGGGTACACAGAGCTGGGTGCTGAGACTGTAGGTGCTATTCCTGCAGTACTGCAAAGGTGTATTCATGTTTATGAGAGAGAAAAAGAGGAAGGTTTCACAGTGTTTCCCAAGGATGCTTTGAATCTTGGCTTTTTTTAATCTGGCCCGGAAATTCATGCTGGACATCTGGAAACTGCTAAAGACCCTTTTAGATCCCAAAAATAAAAAGAATAAATGGTATGATTATACAATACTGTGACATGGTGTTGTATATACTAACCTACATATGCAGATCTACACATACAAACCTAATTGAAAGTGTAGGATATTTGCCCTTGGCTGAACTGGACATCATGCTTTATCCCTCTTTCTAGTCCATGCAATCACATGTAGCTGGCATGCTATTTCCTGTGTGTGGGCACTGCTTGTGCCCTGGAGGCTGTGGCCTTTGCTGTGGGTGATCCTTGCTGTCTTTGCCCTGCTAGGTCCATGGGAAGTGCATGTGCAAGCACAACACGGCAGGGTCCCACTGCCAGCACTGCGCCCCGCTCTACAACGACCAGCCTTGGCAGGCTGCCGACGGCAAAACCGGAGCCCCCAAAGAGTGTCAGTGTAAGTAGCCACCCAGGAGTGGTGTCTCCAGACCCTCTGCCAGGGTGAAATGCTTCCTCCATGCGTGCCTTTCTTCGTGTGTCCAAGAGGCAGCACGTCCCAGGGTGGTGGGTAGGTGCTTTCCAAGCAGCTCAGTGAGTGAAGAGCCACTGCCACGCCCCTGCCCAGCACCCACCACATGTTTGTGTGGCAAGGACAGCCCTGTTTGCACAGCCCCTCACCTGGAAATCCTCACAGGACCATGATGTCTGTTGGTTTGGCCTTTCTCTGGGACCCAAGTGCATCTCCTGGAGATAAGGTCTACTGCTGTAGGCAGACTACAGCCTGCCAGGGTACCTTGGAGATGACAAGGGGCCAAGTTTATCCTCTCCATGGACATCACTGGTGAACACATTTGCAGGAGGTATGACTTCCTGCTGCTGGATGTGGGTTCTGCTCACCCATGGGCACTGAGGGTGGGAGGATCCATGGGCTCTGCAGGTTTGAAGATTACTTCTGCAGTGCCAGAGAAGACACTTAGAGTGAATGCTGGAAACAGGGGAATACAGAGGTCATGGGTCCATCTGCCTCAGTAACAACACCAGTGTAGCCAGAAGGGTGCTGAAGACTAACCTCACCACCCCAGGAAGGTTTACAGGCATGCTGAGTGCTGTCCTGGCCTGGCTATGATGCTATCCATACATAAGCTACCATCAGCCTGCCTGTGTGGGCTATGGTCACGCTCACTGCAGTATGGATGATCCACAAGGCAATGACTGTGAATCCCTACTTACACCACCAGCATTTGATGAGCAGGCATTGGAATAGATCTCACTTCACCCCTGACTTCGGTCATGTAGGCATGCAGAGTTCCTCCACTGCCAGAACAGGGTAAGGAGGATGCTTGTCCTCTCTCTCCACCTGCCTTTTTTCCTCCATCATCTGCAGGGAACATCCTGACAGCACCCTCACTGCAGATGTTGTACAGGGCAGTGCTGATTTCTAAAGCTAGGAGGGAAGGATCCTTCCTCAGCAGGACTGGTAAATGCGGGTCTCTGTTCTGGCCTGACTGCCTGTGGCTGTCCTTGTACTGGAAAACCTGTACTGGAAACAAAAGAGTTAAAGAAAATATTTTTTATTAGGTTGGGAATGTTGGGAAGTGCAGATGAAAATGTAGTGATACTTGATGCATTCGAATAAATAACAGGTTCAGAGGTCAAGCCCCCATTCCGAAACACGGTTTGAGTTTTTGTCTCTTTTCTCTAAATCAGTGTCTTTCTCTGCCTTAATGCGTGTTTCTGCTCCCTTGGCTTTGCCTCAGCGTGCAAGTGTAACGGGCACGCCGACGCCTGTCACTTCGACATGGCTGCGTGGCTGGCGTCGGGCAACCGCAGCGGCGGCGTCTGCGACAGCTGCCAGCACAACACCGAGGGGCAGCACTGCCAGCGCTGCAAGCTGGGCTTCTACAGAGACCTCAGGAAGCCCTTCTCTGCCCCAGACGCCTGCAAACGTAAGTCAGCAGCCCTGTACTCGTGAGGGGCTTCTCAAGTGGGAAAGTGTCAAACGAAAGGTGAGATGGTCTTGCCCCTCCTTGGAGCAATCTTCTTGCTTCAGGGAAGGACAGCAAGCTTTTTGAATCCTCTTTGTGATTCTACTTGCAAAAAGCAGTGGTGATATTTGTGGGGTGAAAGTCTGCAGATGCTGTTGATAAATCTATCCCAAGGATCTCTATAGCCTGAGGGCAAGGGAAGAGAGATGATTCATTTACTATCTCCTACTGCTATTTTTGGAGAGGAAAAGCTATATCTTGTTTTCGTGTTCTCCTTGTTTGGTGATTGTTGCAACCTCAGAATCAGGTTCCTCAGCCAGCAGGGGTGCAGCCAATAAATAGCATCACCCACCAGTTTGTGTTCACAGCAGATGGGTATGGAAGGACAGACAGGAACACGAGTTAAGTGATATTCCAGAAGGTGGGACACTGAGGAGGCAAGACTAAAGCAATGATTCAGGCACGTGTGAAATTCAGTCTTTCCCAAGCAAAGAAGCAATCCAAAAGCCACACTCCCCAGGGACTGTGACTCACCATGGGGGACTCCAGATCCCCAGATCATGCTGAGAACATTACAGTGATCAGCTAATACGGGGTGCAGGCATGTCCTCCTCCCTGAGCCTGCAGCCGCTCACTGGCCTCACCACATTTCTCCTTGCTGACTCACTTACTGTGAGGGCAACCTCCAGAAGTGACAGAAGGAAATCCAACTGACACCCTGCCTGTGTCTTTTGAGGAGACACCAAGCACATCTCTCCTCTCAAGGAGAAGTACCTGCATGTAAAGGAAGAGGAAACCCTCCTGTGGTGGGGAGCTGCACCCCAGGCTGGGAGGGGGTGTGAGGTTTCACTTTGTTCGTTGTGGTCTGGTGGGAAACAACTGTTTTTGTCCTGCTCCCTTGGTGCATATTATCCTCATGAGATTCCCAGCAGTCCCACCAGTCTGCAGAGGTCCTCCTTCTCTCCACCTTTCACTCATTGCAAGGAGGGGCAGCAATAACTGAACTGCCTGTTTTACAACCCTAGTTCTCTTTATAGGAATGGAATTGACCAGAGTTCTCCACTGCTTGTGTAAATAATTACTTCACTGCTGTAGTATGTACACAATAATTTTTTTTAAACAGTGATTTTAATGACTTTAAAAAGTTTCATTACCTACTTGTATACATCAAAGTTCTAAGTCTCCTCCGTAACATCAGACACTTTCCCTTCTTAATTATTGCCAGAACAATGAACTTTTGTTTTGGAGTCTCATTAGTAAAAAATCAGGTTTAAGTCTTGCATTTAGACCCAAGGCAGAGGCTATATGATTGTTTCTAACTCAAGGATTCATCCTTGCTGATTAAAAAAAGGAACGAATAGGATTAATTGACTGCTGGCAGATAATGCAGGATGGAAGAATGAAATACATTCTGCATGGGACCCTCAAGCTCTAAACATCATTGTACACTGTGGTTCTGGTACCTCTGCTAAGGTGGTAATTCCTGATATTCTTTACATGCCAGCTCCCATAAGGGAAGAATGTGCCCTTTTCTGAGGCCATTGAAGACAAGTGAAGCTCTGAGGGGATGGACTTTCACAAGGGACTCATTGTAGTCTTGTCCTTGTGCCAGAATGCCCAGTCCATAATCTGTGGCTGTTTGCAGGGTCCAAGAGGGAGTCAAATGGCACCTCCTGGGCAGGCCAGCACAGAGCCTCCTTCCCTGCAAAGTCAGATGGAAACAAGCCCCAGCTCGAAGGGAAGACTGTCAGCCCTGTGCATGTGCCTGTGTGCAAGTTGGGCCATCACTAATGAAGCCAGGCAGTACATCACATCATTAATTGTGTGTTAGCCAAGTTCCAGGGTTCTTGGTTTAAAAGTTTCTCCCAGCCTGTATGAGCCAGAGGAAGCTGTGGATATTAGCTGATTAATGGGTATTTTTGTTGACATATGCTAGGGCTTGGTTCTCTTGGCTTTATGCGTTCATCTCTGAATCACTGGCCCATGGCATTCCACTTTCCACATTTAAAAAAAATATGTGCCTCCAATACTCTTTAAATCAATCCAGCTTTATGGACCACTAGACATTCATGAACTCTGGTATTAAAAAGCCAAAGATAATATATATTTAACAAGAAAGGTAAAATATGCTTGATTATAGTGAGAGAGAGTTTACTGCTCTGTTTTTTCTCCTGCATTTATGAATTGCAGAGCATGATACTCCCTCAGCTATCTGAGGAAAACAACTTTTCCTAGCACAAGCTGAATTCCACAAATATAGGGACTATCTGAATGCTTTCTTTTCAGAGACCCTGTTACTACAAACTCCCAGACAATTTCTCTGGGCTTTTCAAACCCTCACAAATGCACTCCTCCCTAAGACCCCTTCACCATTTTACTTCTGGTCTCCTGCTGCTGGGAATGCCCCCTGCACCCATGGATCCAGCATCTCATGGGGGAGATGGCAGCTGCAGGGCCGTAGAAAATGACTAATGACTGTTAAATTAAATTATATAAGATCAATTACAGCCTATGCCTGGAACATTTCCAAGGACCGTGCCATGGTCTGCAATAACAAGAGACGTGCGTGGAGCCCTATTATTCTTCCTTGGGAAGGCCATGGCATTGCCTGCTGTTTCTGGCTCAAGACATCATTATTGTTCAACCACTGAAAATGTAAAAATACCTAGGTCAAAGCAAATAAAGCAGTTGTTAAGCCATAATCTTTAAGGATACTTTAAAGATTCTTGTAGGCAAAGAGTGTATATAATATTTGCTCAGGAGTAGGTGTGTACCTGATAAAATGAAACATTCTGGTGTTTAAAACACCAATCTGATGACTCTTTCCCCCTGCCATACCTGTGAGTCCTTTTCTTTCCATCCTCATGAGTTTTTAAGCCTCAGCTACAGTACAGTTGCAGACAATGAAATTGAGTTTTATAATTGCCAAGTTTATTTTGCTTTTCAGCTGTAAGGTTTTGAGGGCAAATATTTGTCATTCCCAAAGGTTAGCTGGCAGCCCAGGAAACTAGAATAGTATCACCAGTCCAGGGCAGGGAAATCCAATTCTGCTGGCATCCCACTCACTGATTTTCCATCCCAATCAGCACATGCAATGCCGGGACAGGCAGCTGTTAATTCATATATGCAGGCTGGTAAACTGGCATTTTTAGCAATGCTGCTTACAAATCAGAAAGAAAGAAAAAAGATCAAGCTTGTGGAAGGTTTCTTTTGATCCAGTGCTGGAGTCCAGCCATTCCTTCTGTCACAAGAGATCCCTTGCCCATGGAAATGCCCAGCCTCCCTGGTGAGGTGGCCACAGCACATGAAACAGGCACAGTGCTGAAGCCTCACACTGAGAGTCTTACACTCTGCACCTGTGTATCCACAATGAAATGCCATCCAACACTGTCTGCAGTTGCTTTTTCTGCTGCTCAGCTGCTCCTCTCACTTTCCTGGATGTGGGTCTCCTACTACCTGTGCTACAGTGAGGCACAGATTGTGTGGAAGGAGGACAGCTGCCCATGAAGGACCAGTAGTTCCAGCTTTCAAACATTGTGTAATCAGTCCTGCAATCTTTTTATTCCTGCCCTTGCCATAGTATAGAAGCACTCCATCCTTTTTCCATGCATTTCTTTCAAATGTGGTATAACACGCTAACATTTGAGCTCTAGAGCCTCATTTCTGTGCTTGGTGCATAGCAATGGGCTCCACTTTATGTCTGCATTGCTCAGCAAGTTCCCACTGCAGCCCATCACAAACATTTACTGTGTTGAAAATTTGCCACCCAAACCATCCAGGTTAATGACCCTTAGTGTGATCTTGGGCTTTCACCCAAGATCCAAGAGCAAAACCCTTCAATTTGCCAGCCACCATTGGAAAGTGAATTGACACCTTGGTGGCTCATTGAGGAGCAGTCAGGAAGGATGGGATCCATGGACGTGGATATTCAGGCCTGTTAGAAATTACCAGCCTTTGCAACACATCTCTTTGTGGCTTTTATGAAAAAGTATAGCCAGCTACATTCTCATTTTTAGTTGTCTTTTTTATTGCCTATGAGTTTGCTGCTCTTTTTCATAACAGCCTGTGTAAATTTAATATTCTTGCTTCACCATAGTGTTGCCACTGATGTTAAATTTTATATTAGTTTAAAAAGATAGTGTAAAAGAATTGTATAAAACGTAAAAGCTCCAACTCCAATGGGGCTGTGTGTAAAATTCAGCTGAAACCTGACTAAAACAGGACCGAATCTCTGGCTGAGCAGTGGGAGAGAGGACTGGAGGAGAATAGAAGAGCCTTAAGTGCTTGATATTTCCCCTGAAGGGCCTGAGGAATGCCAGAAATACCCTCCTCATCTAGTAGGAAAAGAGAGCATTTGGCTATATGTATCAGGTGTAAAACACTTCACAGACTTCAGGAGAAAGGTATGCAAGTCTCAGTGCACGCTGTTGAAAACTATGCTATTAAAGGTACCAGAGTTCACTGCCTGCAGCTACTTACGCAGTTTGTGGAGAGGCTTTCTAATCTTTTAATTTTATATAATTATATTTGTTTGTGAGTGGAAAGGGTGGGGAAAATTTGGGGATTACTTTGGCAAAGATGTTGGAATCATAGTCGCCTCTAAGTTAACTGCCAATATTAATCTATCCTTTAATATTTTGAAAGTATACGCCAGGTATGTCAGACTCCTGAAACCACAAAAATGTCAGAGCAAAATTAAATGTATGTATGCAGCAATAAGTATTTTAAGAGAAAGAAGTATGTTGCCTGTAGTGGCTTTCCTGCTCTGTTGCCTTCACAGTTGCAAAACAGAAAGATTGGTATTAGGATTTAGTGAAAATATTTCCTGCAGGTAAAATTTTCTCAGGAAACTCAATTTTTATTTAAATGAAACTTTGGGCAAAGGTCTTTCAGCATGGAATTTTTTGCCATAATGTGTAAGGCTGACTGTACCATGTCCCGGTCAGAGAAGCAAACCCTGAGGTGAGAAGAGCACCCAGTTACTGATCCTGCAGGTCACCACCTCGCCTGCTGACCTGGCCACATGGTCAGAGGTTAGGCTCATGCTTTTTATAACTGTATTGCTGTTCTTTGAAAGTATTAACATCTTTGGGGGAATGTAGCCTTGTAACAGACATAAATTATGTTTATGTAAAAAAAAACCCTAAGGAGTAGGTAAGGAAAACTTCACACCACCTATTTTAGGGCACCTTTTCTGAGAACCCAGTATTTTCCAGCACACTTCTAGTGCATTGTTCTGATGCAAGGGGCTGTGAGGGAGAAAAAAGAGCAGCTGGCATTTCTGATGTGCACTCTGGAGACCTGTGTCCTGGAGAATATGCAAAAGCCTGTCTTTGGGCTGTCAGTTTCCTCATTCTTTTTTCCTAATGTTTTTAATTGATGGCTTTAAAAATCAGAGACAGAGGAGTACTTTTTGCTCAGCTTCCACTTTAATTAAAATGACTGTTCTGAGGGGTTTTTTAACCTCCTGGATGCAAGACAGTTATTATTACTTTAAAAAGCAATTATGCTCTGATTCATTTTTGCAATGAAGTACCCGCAGCTGCCTAAACATCACAGCAAGGCAGGCACATCCCTGGGTACTTGGCCGGATTAGAATCCAGATGCTGCAGGGAAAGTAATAAAGGCCTGTTTGGCAAAACATAACACGACACCAGAGTAGGTTGACTAATTAAAACTAGCTCACAAAAGTTAAAATTCTACAGATTCCGAAGGGAGACTTTATATGGGTGAGGGATAAAACAGCCCAGAAACCCCAGAGGTGTCCCCAGGCAGAGAGGTGGTTTTGCAGGCATCTCCTGAGCCTTTGTGACGCAGAGACCGTGCACTCCCAGCTGCTCTGTCCCTCACGGTGTCCCTCCCCTGCAGCTTGCTCCTGCCACCCCGTGGGGTCGGCCGTGCTCCCCCTGGGTCCCCGCACCTTCTGTGACCCCAGCACCGGCGACTGCCCCTGCAAGCCCGGCGTGGCCGGGCCCCGCTGCGACCGCTGCCTGCCCGGCTACTGGGGCTTCGGCGCCTACGGCTGCCGCCCCTGCGACTGCGCCCGCAGCTGCGACCCCCACACCGGCGACTGCCACAGCAGCAGGTGAGCGGGGGGCTTGGCCACCTCTCCCAGCCTCGCCATCCCTCTGTGATCTCCGCTCCGGGGAGGGCACTATTTGCAGAGGGCAAGCGGGCTGAAAAGTATCCTTTACGTAAAACACTTGGGGTTTGGTGTGGCCGAGAAGCGGGGATAGAGGGGGAGCTGAGGCTGTGGTTCCCTTGGGTACCTGGCACACCATAACAAGGCACCAGTGATGTTGGAATTTTTGCTCTCGGTGCTGGTGTTAATGTATCAGGTGTTTTCCATTACCCTCACAGTTGTTTCCTCTCCACAAGCAAAATGTGGGCCTCAGGGACATCTGAGTGAGAGGAGACCAAAGGCTTAATTTTGCTGTTGTAACTCAGCCTATGTTGACTGTGTTGGGCTTGGAGTCAACCTCTGACTCTAGAAGACAGCACATTTTAATAATACCCCACTCTTCAAATCTGTCATGTTGCCTTTTTTACCAGACAGAAGATATTTGTGGTATATAAATCCTTATAATGTATTTTAAACCCAAAATGGATTCATGATCCTCTCTAGCAACACTCAACCTGTTCATCTTCCAAAATTGCCTCTTGCATTTACCATCATCACAACACACAGTTTTGCCTGAAGGATGGGTTGGTAGTGGCACTGCTTTCCACTGGCTCCTGGGAGAAGGTTGATCGTGTCCCTTTCCCCTCAACAGCTCAGACGTGACGTGGCACAACGAAGCACCTCCTTTCCAGGCAGTGCTCAACGAGAGCGAGCCCAGCTGGGGCTGGGAGGATGAGCAGGGCTTCTCAGCACTCCGGCACTCTGGTAGGACTGCGGCTTTGCACGTGTTCCACCTGCCCAATCCCTCCCGCCAGCAGCCAGTGCAGACCTCGGCTTCTGCACTCACTTGTAGTTAGCACCCTGGCAGTTGCAGGGGGAAGTGGACATTCCCCCACTAATGTGTCCTTGTGACCACCTCCTTCCCCTCCCAGAGCCAGAGGAGCCTTTTGGCTCATCCCATCAATGCAAGGATGTGCAAACCCGTTAGGCAGATGCTCTGTGCTGAGTGCCTGTACCCAGCATTTAGCTGTTGTAAGGCAAGAATTTGCAGTGCCAGCTCTGAACTTCAAGGCTGAATACCCTCGTGTTTTACTTGACCATCATGTTTCAAAGGTATCCTTATGTTCCCTAGAACTCTGGGGTTTGCCACTTCACTGGTGTGTAGTTAGGGGATTTCTAACTCAGACTTTATTTCCCCGATACCCACCGCAGTTTTGGCATCACTTGCAGCTTGTGATGTGATTTGAGATGGTCTAGCATGCAGCAGGGGAAGTTTTTCCCTGCTCTGTTCCCAGCCTGGGTGAGGTGGGTGCTACCTGAAGGCAGGCTGGCCCCACAGGGCAGCATCAAGCTGTCCTCCCGTGCAGCTGCTGCATGCAAGCAGCCAAGCGTCATTTCCTGCATTTTCAGAGAGAGGCTTGATAGCATCTCAAAGATACAATAATTGAGTTAATTGAGGGGAAAGCTCCATCATTTGTCTAGGCGACTTCATTTTAAACATAAATAAGTATATCATGTTATTCTTTGTTCTAAGATCACGGAAGTCATTAATCTGCCTTAACCTCTGCAACATTTCCTTTTAAAATTTTTTCTGGTACATTACGGTGTGGAAAATACCGCAGGGAAAGATACGCATGTTATTTGCATCCCGAAGCAAAATAATAAGGCCTTTGTTTTCCTTCTCTTCTAATTGTAAACAAGGAGTAATTGCCCTTGGACTAAGATTCTGTATTCACTCTCCATCTGAAAACAGTTGCAAATTTCTTTTGTGGAGCACTTGAAAAACCTTTGGCAGTTCCTGTCTTTTAAACACAATTCACAGCCATTTGCTTCCTTCTTTATCCCCAGGTAAATGCGAATGCAAAGAGCAAGTTTTGGGGAATCCCAAGGTCTTCTGCGGGATGAAGTACACCTATGGTGAGTGGTGGGTGAGGGGGCTGTAAAGGGAGGTGCTGTGAAGCAGTGCAAAAGTGTATATAAAGCATGAGAGGTGCTGTGTGTGCACCGCTCCATCCTGGCAAACCCACTTAGTCTAAAGGCAGATCTTCAACCAAAATGTAAAGGTATCATGGTTCCAGACCCAGGGGGTGAAGCATCTCCTCCTGCTACCCATCTCTCTTGCTATCAAAACACCCTTGTACAAAAATCATGGGAGGACAAGAGCTGGAGATATCCCTGGGAGGTTGTCTAGGTCCAAGACTATAAACCAAAAATGGGTCACTGAAACACTGTCTGTAGATGAGGTGCCCCAGTCAGAGTCTAGAAATGACTGTGAGGGCTTGCCATCACCACTCCATGGATAAAGCAATTCCAGCAGCTACTGGGAACTTCCCCCTGTTAACAAAGTTCAGCTGTTGCAGTGGGGTGATGCATATTGTCTATGTCTCTTGGATTTAAATGAATGAGAAGAGGCTCTTTGTTTCCCAAGACCTCCCTATATGTGCCAGTGAACTGAGTCCTTCATACTGTGGCAGAGCAAGGAATGCTCTGTGCAGCACCCCCTTCCTTTGCAAGGAACCCCTTGCAGGGATCTCTTGCACCTGTTTCATCTCACACTGAAGTTGAAAATGCAGAGAGATAGCCCATACCTCTGCAGGCTGTGGAGCAACCCACGAAGGGGAGTTCAAGGGGCTGCCAGCTGTTGAAATGTAGCCCTGTCTTAGTGATATTAGGAAAAAATTTGGTTCTGCTCTGCTTTGCTTCCCAGCCACGATAGTAGCTGTGTTTAATCTTGCAAAAGATAAGAAATTACAAAAAAAAAGTCACAAAACCTCCAAGGTCATAAATCTTATCTAAAGTGCACTCAAGCTTCCCCCCCTTTCATCAGTCAACATGGGAAGGTGTCAGCTAAACTAGAGAACAAATTAATTACAGGGCTCATCATGAGCTCCAGGAGGCCACACTGTGAGAGGCTGCCCTGAGCTTCCCAACGTGAGTGCTGAATAAAGCACCACCATATGGGGGTACCTAGGTGGTAGGTGGGTAGGTCAGGTGGGGAAACAGCCCTGAGCCTCCACCACACAGGGGCTCAGCAGTGGAATGCCAGGTGGTGGGAATGTGCCTGTGGGTATGAGTGAGCTCAAAATACTCCATAATTTGCCCCACTCCCCACCAATGTCTCACTCTCCTCCACCAAATTTGGATTTGGCAATCCTGCAAAGCAGCAGGACTGGCACCAGGGTGGGGTGAGAGCAGGTCCTCACACCCCTGCCTGCTGCTTGGGCTGCCTGGACTGAGGCCAGCAAAGCCTCCAGGTTCATCCCTAAATCCAGTTGATTTCCAACAGTGCTAAGGAACCCAAAGGGTTTGCTGAGCTCTAGAGGGACCTCGTGCCCTCATGGCAGTTCCAGGGGCCATGGCCAAAACAACTGGCAGCATTTCTGCCCATGGGTGTGGGGATGTGTGTGCTCCCCAGCAGCTGCTCTGGTCCTGGGCTGCCCAGCAAGGAGCACTGGGCTAACTCCACAAAGCAATTGTCCTCACTGCTCACCCAGACACCAGCACTAGACCAGGAGTAAAAAATGAGCCCTGTACATAGTTGGTATATTCCTGGTTTTGAATTCCTGTGTTCCCAGTGATCAAGACAAAGATCTTGTCAGCTCATGACAAAGGCTCCCATGCAGAAGTCAGTGTGAAGATCAAGAAAGTCTTGAAATCTACAAAGCTGAAGATCCTCCGGGGCAAGAGGACACTCTACCCTGAATCCTGGACTAACAGAGGCTGCACTTGTCCCATTCTCAATCCTGGTAAGTTTGACTCTCTGAACAGTACATCTCCACCACATATAAACAGATTTCATTCCCACCCCTCTATGCCCTTACACCAACGAGCTGAGATTGCAGCCCAGTGCTGATTAAAAATTATTGGCTGTTACATCACTTGGATTCCAACAGCAATCTCCATCAGATTGGAATTTCATAGAGAAAAACTTGGTTCATCCTACAGGCTTTGAAACATATAATTCTCTTTATGCAGTGTAGGAACAGACTTTCAGTTTTACCAGTCTCTGTTCCCAGAGGGAGGGAGGTGCACATCACATCAGGATTGCATGATATAACTTTCAAAGCTAAAGATAATTCGAATCCATAAAAACACATTTAAATCTAATTTGAGTCATGTTAATATACTGAAGGTCTAATCTAAACCCACGGGAAGATTTCTCTTTGAAAGTAACACAGATTTATATCTACAAGACTTGGAAGAAATTTTTTTTATGCAGTGATAGGAAAGCTCCACAGTTTTTTCCCATCTTCTTTCACTGAAATGGAGTATAACCAGTGCATGCAGTCTCCAGCATGGACATGCAGATTCAGGGGTTTCTTCCACAGAGCACAACTAAGCTCCAGCTGACACACCTCTCTTTACAACTCCAATGTAAATGAGCAGTTAGCAGCTAATTCAGATAAAGGCCTTTCTTTCCATAAGATGTATACACCACTGGGAAATTTGCAATGGAAGCCTTGACTTAGGTGCTGAGAGGTCCCTTTCATGTGCAGCACTAGGCACTAGGGGGTACAGGGCTGGCTGTGAGGCTGGGCAGTGCAGAAAGGTTATTCACTGATGAGGTGTTTGCAGTCTTCTTTGATGTCCACAGGAGTGACTGTCTGGTTTTGAAGGCAAGCTGCTCTGACAGTACAGCTGTAGGAAGTCTTGTCAGGTTTAAAGGTCAGATGAATCAGCATTAGGTAGGGACTCTACTATATAAAGTGCAGCAAGATTTTGGATATTGCTGGAACACCATAAATCACTATTCAAGTAGATATAGCTGTTTTATTTTCCCATATGCAATGAAAACACAGGCAAGAAAGCCCAGATGCAGCTGCCTTACTATGAACCTGAAGGAATGCAATGGAAGCTGTCCAAAACTGAGCCTGCAGGGCAACCCCACACCTGACACCCAGCTTTGCCACTCCACTGACTTCAGAGGAGCTCCAGTGATTTTCCCCAACAGATGAAAAGACAGCATTAATCACAGAATCAATGGAGGTCTCTTAGACAACAGCAGAAAGGTGGAGATGCAACTGTCTGTAGTGATAGTCCAGGTGTCTGACACATCAGGTGTTACTCCCTTGTTGCTTTCTTGCCAGCACTCATGATTTACACTGCACAGCTTGGTATTGTTTTGAAATGCAGCTGCTGGTCCATGAGTATAAATTAGTCTCAGCCTTCTTGTTGAAAAGAAGCTGTGAAGTTTGGTGCTAATAGGAAACTTGAAGACATCCATTGAGTGAATCTTTAAGATTCAATGATTTCAAAGAGGGAAAAAAGTATCCCAGATTTTTATTTTAAAATTCATTATTTTCTTTAGCTACCACATTCATTTCTGAGTGGTTTGCAATACAATATTAGCAGTTTCAACCCTCTACCACAGTAAGAGCTTATGACCTACAGGTGAATAAACCAAAAACAGCTGGATGAAAAGTCAAGCTGACATAAAACAATTTTCTAACATACAGATATAATGGAAATCATATCTCCCAAAAATATAAAGGAGATCAAAGATAAATATGAAAGTAAGACAGATATGCTTTTTATTCTGTTTTACAGAAGTAAAGGGATACCAAAAGGAGAGTAGGCTCTTAAAGGCTCTGACAAGAAAAGAAAACTCCAAGCATTTATTAAATCTCTGTGGGTTATTTTAATATGAAAAACATGCTTAAATTCCTACAAGGGAACCTTTTCACCACCCTTGCACACCTTCTGCTCCACACACATCCAGAGAGGCAGAAGCTGCTTCTGAGGGGACACTGAGCTGAAAGGTTTGAAGGTCTCAGCTGCTTGCAAGGTATCAGGAGCCCATCCCTTCCATGGCTCTGCCAAGCAGAGACACAGAGAGGCAGAGAGCAGCCTGCCAGGGCAAACTGCACAGCCTCAAGTCCTGGCTTGTGGCATCTCAGTCATTTGACTCATTTTAATTTTAATTTTAATTTTACAATTCTGTATCATCAGGTTAAAAATCTCGAAAGCCCTACACAATCAGCAATCACAGCAATATTTTTCTGCTCTCTGAGTGTGCATACCACATTTCTCTTTCAATAATTTTATAATTAATAATAAATTTAGGAAATAAATTTAGGAACCCCTGAAAAGTTGTGTTTATAACAGCAAGATTGACTTGGCCAAAACTAATGTCTTGTGAAGGGCAATGCTGCCACACACATATCCTGTGTTTACTTGGCAGAAGACAGGATGTGTGTGCCCCAAAACTCAGATAAAGTAGAAAGCAAATTGTATTGAAATAAAGAAAAGCATGCCTGACCTTTCACTTGGGAGACACCCTCCCTTTACTCTGGACTGCAGAATGCAAACCCAAGACAGCACAAGCAGACTCCCTGCTGCAGCCAGGATGGAGCAGGATGACTGAGAGCACTGGCCCATCTCCCGTGCCTGGTTTGCACCAGCACGTTGTGCTCTCCAGACTGGTGCAAGAATGAGTGGGTACAGGAGGGGTCTAATGCTGACTGTACCCTAAATGTGCTGCAGTGGGATGCTGACCCTGGCAGGGAGCTCCTCCTGCCGTGGAAGGGACTCTCCTCCTTGTTATCCCCATTTATGGCACATTTGTGGCCCATTTGGGCAGTTTGGATCTGTGGCAGTGTTTCTTTAGCTAATTCAAGCCAAAGGCTTTGCTCTCTGCCCCTGTTTAGCATTATTACCTGTTCCAAGCACTCTGTCCTGGAAGTCAAGGCAGACCTGGCTGCCTGAGGCAAGCCCTGCAGCAGGGCAGTACAGGGACACACTCCAGCCCTTTCTATCTGTTTCTAGACAACCAGCTGAGGCTTTGTCAGACCCTGCTGTCATGTCTCTAAAACATCTGGCAGAGGCAGAAATCAGTAGTTCTTTTCAGTGTGACAGCCACTCCTTCAGGCTCTTCTAGGGTACTTGTGCCAGCACATTTGATGTTGCCTCTCACTGGGGTCTGGCATGCCTTTGCCTCCAAGGAGCCACTGGCCACTCCAAGCAGGACACCAGGCACGGGACCATCCTGAACTGTTCCATTCCTGGAATTTGCTGAACTGATTTCCAGGCCCAGATTTATTCAGGGAGAAGTGAGGCAGATGGCTGCCAAATGAAGGTAATAGCAGTTCCCAAAAGAGGTATAAAAACTTGCAGTGCTGCCTCCAGAGTTCAGCTTTCATTTATATTTAGAAGCTAACAAAATCCCATTTTGTGTACTGCGTCTCACTGACAGGTAGCCACAGGGGTCATTTTTCAATAGATACAGATAGAGCTATAGATAGACAGATATATGGGAGAGTCAACATGTATAAATGTTTCTTTGTGTAAGTGCTTTTTCACATGGGGCTAGAGATCCAGGCTGACTTTGCAGCTCAATAGGCCTCCTAAGCACGGCACTGTACAGTCCCTAACAGCTTTGCTGCTTTGCAGGCTTGGAGTATCTCGTGGCAGGACACGAGGACGTGCGAACGGGCAGACTCGTTGTCAATATGAAAAGTTTTGTCCATCAGTGGAAGTCGGCTCTGGGAAGAAAGGTCTTGGAGATTTTGAAAAGAGACTGCAACTAGAGGTGTGCAACTGCCTGGGGCATTTCTTTATGCACATAATGCAACAGCCTCCACAGAGAGAAGACCTCTAGCACGAAAACTGGAATGTAAGAAAATAGTGCCAAAACACGTAGTGAGGCATTCAGAGTTGTAGGCGCTGTCTAATTTAACCCTTTCTGGCCAATGCTCTTTCACTTGCCCTAGAGCTTCCTTGTCAGGGCCTCACCTGAGCCCTGCTCATCATTATGCTGAGGGAAACAAAAGGAAGGGTGGTGAACACTTGTCTCGCTCCAGTGCAGTGTTGGAGCAACTCCCATGGAGCCACTGATCAGCCAAGGCTAAACAGCCACCCTAGAAGAGCTACTGCTGAGAAGCAAAACACTGCCAGTGCCACTAGCGTGGATCCTGAGTGACTTCCAGAGGCTCCCAGAGGATGCTGTGGGGAAGGCAATGGCCACAGCGGTGGGTAGGTGCTGGCACCAGTGTGGCAGTGACAACCACTCTTTAGAAACACCCCCTTACAGGTTAGGACATGGCACCCATCAAAGAGAATTGGATGCCACTTGCTTTTAACCTGTTTGCCCTGCTGAAGGTTTCAGGGGCTAGATTCTCTGCTGATGCTGTTGAGAAGGGAGCTGCTGGAGGGAACTGAATCCCTCTGCCTTGGCACAGGCAGGACTCAGGGCAGAGGCCAGCTCTCACCCACTGCATGGCTGCAGAGGAGAGCCAGCTGCAGAGGGTGCAGCGTCTCGGAGCTTTTGTCCTTGAAGTGTTAAAAAATGAACCTAGCCCTAGTGTAAATATTTCGTTGTATAAAGCACTTTACTACCTGCCACTTCACGGTGCGGGAAGTCTGATTGTGTTGGGGAAAGAAGAATTTGAAGGTGGCACGTGAAAAATCTCCCTGAAACAGAAGCACTCCTGAAGACCCCCCGCAGTTGGACAGCGTTAACAGTATAAAGGGAATGGCCAGCCTGGCACTGGCCACTCAGAATATCAGAGGATGCAATCTGAAAGATAAAGTATTTGCACTGAAGTCCAGCTTCAGACCAGCACTTGGACCCCGTGGGCAGGACTCCAGCAAGACTTTGCAAACAGAGTGAGGAGAAGAGACTTTGAGACAAAAATGCAATTGCCGGAGGAGAAAATCTCCGACTGCAGGCAAAGGAGTGGATGCAGGGAACAGAAAGGACTTGCATTCACATATCACAACCCAGTGATTCATGGTGGGCCTGGAGTTTATTTTATTTTTATGTTAGTATTTAAAACTGAACATTTTATTTGTTTTCCTCTGTGTTATTGTTTGCAATATATACAACCATTATACTTCCTCATTAACACCAGTATGAAATATAGCACAGTTTACTGCAGTTTTCAGCACTAAAATATATCTTTTCTGTAAAGCATCTTTAAGCCACATTGCATAGAGTGTATTTTGTTCATGAGTGTGAGGGGAAAGAAGACATACAACACCAGAAAAGTAACGAATCTACCAATCCACTTTACGTATGTATTTTTCTTTCAAGGTCCTGTGGACTCACAAAAAAAAACAAAGATATTATTTTGGTAATTTGTTTTTGTATCTCTTGTATGTAATAAATATAATATGATTTCAACATCTTCTGTTACTGCTTATGCCAGTGGCAGCAGGGTCTTCATGCTTGCACTAAAGAGCACAAGCGAGGATTGTGCTGCGTGAGGAGAAGCTGCCATGGGGGATATTTTCCTCTCTGGCTGGGGAGTAAAATTCAACATATGGTAAAAAGCAAAGTAGCCTGGATGGTTCACAAAAATCCCATTTCGCCTCTTGTTTTGGGAGGTTTATAAGCTCTTCTCATAAGAAGGGGAATTGTACCTAAATATTTTCAAAGCTGGCCAGATCCTTGCCTCCACACAGGCTTGAAGGCTGAGCTGCAGAGTGGGTACTTACAGGAAGCAAGTCGGGGATGGCAGAAATAAGGTTTGTTCCCTACATTTGAAACTACTAAGGGGAAACAAAAGGCTGTGGGAAACAAATGGTATGGCAAAAGGTCTATAAAAACACTGCAGAGTGAAGTCAAGCATCAGAAATTAGTGGCCAGGGGGTCAAGACATAATCCTCAGTGTGGGCAGCAGCTCCCCGGACGGGCGGTTAATCAGTGACTGCCGGGCACCCGCTGCAGCAGCACCCATCTCCCTGGTGGAGGAGAGCACAGGGACAGGCTCTCCTGTGGAGGCACTCAGAGACTGAGAGCCTCCAATAGCTCTGGTTTGGTTTAAACTCTGGGTTTACCTGCTTGACATATTTTAGATTTATTTTATTTTAATGCCACTAAAAATACATTCGCAATGGCTAGTTGGGTAATGTGACCTTGTGAAAGCTGGAGGGTGTGAGCCCACTGTCCCAGTCAGCTTGAGCTCTGTAGGAAACCAGGATGGCTTTGTCAGCAGTGCTGCTTATGGCATCTTGTCTGACTTCTAGCCTTGGAGCTGGGCACTGGTGGTTTTATGGAAGAAAGGGGTTAACTTCTGTGGGGCAAATCTGCCCATGAGAAATTTCTCTCTGGGAATTTTGTCTGGAAGAAGTGCCCGTTACCAGGAGCAGGTGAGCTGGATATCAAAGGATCACAGAATCAGTTGGGTTGGAAAAGACCTCTGATATCATTGAATTCAAGCCTTGACCAACCACCACCTGATCAGCACTAAGTGCCACATTCAGATGTTTCTTGAGCACCTTCAGGGATGGTGATTCCACCAGCTCCCTGGGCAGCCCATTCCAATGTTTAACATCCTTCCTGTGAAGGAATTTTTCCTGATGTCCAACCTGAAACTCCCCTGGCACAGCTTGAGACTATGTCCTCTTGCCTTGTCTTGTCTGCTTTCAGGTGTTTGGAGAGAGAGAGAAGGTCTCCTGTGAGCTTCCTTCTCTCCAGGCTGAACAATCCCAGCTCCCTCAGCCACTCCTCACAGGACTTACCCTCTAGACCTTTCATATCCCTCTATCATATGAGATCACAAGATGGCCATCCAGGCCCCCCTTAGCAAGAAAACTTCTTTGGACAGTAAGTCTTTGCAACTTGGTGAGTTAATGGAAGCAGCCTGCCTGGTTTACCTGTTTACTCCCCTCTGTTATGTGTATGAGAAGAAGATGTCTGTCTCTGCCCACCTGAAGAGTAGATTTATTGCTTGATGATTCCAGGAGTAGCAATGCCTTGACCAGTCCTTCTGTGTGACAAAAATCAGTGGCAGGAAAACCAACCCAGTCATAATCAAAGTTGGCAACAACATCCACAGAAGGGTCTTTTCTTCCAGAATTGCCCCACTGATGCAGGCAAAACTGGCAGCTGAGGCCAGGCTGCCTTTTCTGGATTGTGCTGCTCCTGTCAAGAGGGGAGCAGAGGTGAGTGCTGGATTTTCAGGAACCAAAGATAGGAATTGCCACAGTTCTCTCTAGATCATCATCATGCTGTCCTTATGCCTCACCTAAAGAACAAGTACCTCCCTGCTGCTGAAGGAAGCATGGTGGAGTCTTCAGCCAGCCTTTTTCCAAGGCTGGAGGCCAGATGTAAGCAGTGGCCTGGGGTCAGTGGTGGGGGCTGGGGCTGCTGCCAGAGCCCCCGTGCTCCTGGTTGTCTGTCAGCCCTGCAGGAGTGAGTCCTGTTGGTAAGGTGCACTTGGGCTGGAGGAGGGAAAGCAGATGTGCTGGAACCAGCTGCCACCACAACACTGGCCCAGCAATGCAGCCCCTCCAGCACAGCATATGTATCATCCAAACCTGTTGTCCTCCAAGGCACTCACAGGACACCTCTTTCCCTCTTTCTGGTGGACATGAGCACTCCACTTTCTGGCATATGAGCTCTCAGCAGGTGCTTTGGCATAGAGAAGACCTGGCTCCAACTAGTTTTCAATGTCTCCTTGCACTCTCCAAGGCAAATCCTGTGCCATAAGTGTTGTCAGGAGCAGGCACCAAGCCAAACTCACACTGCCACCTCTGCTACCTGTAGAAGAAAGCAGAATAAGGCACACAGATCTGTCCATTAGTTTTCACTAACTGAAGCTGGGTTTTTGGAGGAGGTTGCTCTCAGAGACATCCCACATCCTCTCTCAGAGAGGTGGCCTTACACACCATGCTCACCAGTACCTGCAAGCAGGGTGGGTCTCCCCAGCTGTGCAGGGACTTTGTGATGGGTACCTCTGCCCAGCCCATTCATCAGGAAGCAGGAGGTGATTAGGTGAAACATCTGCTTTTATTCAGTTAAAGACCACTTTCCTCTTTGGATCACCTCAACAGACACTAACCATGCCTGCAGGCTCTGAGTGCAAGGAGGGACAGCAGAGGAGCCACTTGCAGACCCAGCCACATCCATCCCTGCAGCAGCACTGGCCATGGATCCCCAGCAGCACAGCCCCCCTCTCCCAGGAAGTGCTACTGATGGGAGCCTCCTCACCACAGAACGAGCCCTGTTGGGCTACACAAGTGCTGTGCCCTCCTGCCATGGTGAGAGGCTGGAGAGGACTCAGGGCTGTGCTGCCTGAGTGTGCACAGGGCCTGTCCAGTCAGCGATTGCTCACCCCTGAGGAATGCGATCTTCCAGTTACAGTGGAAAATTACAGGCGTGTTTAATATAGTTGCTCCAGCAGGCTAAATCTTCTGGGATATGACCATGTTGCTGAAAATGACTGAACATCTGGGACTACAGGACTGCCTAAATGGAAATCTGGGCTGGTATGGGTAAACATAATTCAGGAACAAATAGCTGCAGTGTATTTTTTTTTTAATCTTTATTTTTAGTTATCGCATTGACTTCAATATCAACAGAGGATAGAATAAACATCTCAAAAATGTCCAGTGGCTGCTGCCTCAGCATCCACAGGAGTTCTCTCTCTGATAAGGCTGGAGGGGATCAGCTGTCTATGGGCCTTCTGGGCTGATGTGTTGGTGTTTTGATGACAGTGTTTCCAAAGCATGCTCTTACCCAGGGGTCACAGCTTCTTGCCGCTCTTTTCCCACAGTTCAGCACAGAAACTTCATGAATGCCTTGTATTGCTTCAAGGGAAGGCAATGATGCTTCAGCAGGGCTCAAAGGCTGGGAAATACACTATATATGGGCAACTTGTAGGCATATTGAAAAGGTTAGCATGGCCAAGAGGCCAATGTGCTGCAGCAGGCATTGGGAGAGCCACTCTCTGTGTCTAGCTCATCTCCTCACTTCTCCATCACTCTTAGGAGTCCTTTGGAGCAAAAATAATGCTGAGTACCTTGAACATGTGATGTATCACTGGTGTGATGCACTCATGGGTACACTTAAGCCCAGCTGAGTCCTGTAGCCCAGGAAAAGGTCATCATGCCCAAGCTTTGTTGCAATGCAATATGCAGTTCTAGGTATCTCCAAATACTACCTGGACACTTTCTCAGCTGTAGAGGATATGTAAAAGAAGTTTGCCAGGCTGCTGAAAGGTCCAGGGGGATTGTGGGCATGGATGAAAGTGTGTGTGTGCATTGCCATGCTCACTTCTTCATTTCCCAGATGGTGCTTTCTCTGCTCATGTCTCTGAGCTCCCCCTGACCAGGGAGGTTGCTCATACTGACAACATTTCTTTCTTTGACCTCTTGTCTCAGACCTATATATAGAAATTACATACAGGTTTTTAGCACAGGACATGGCTTTTAAGCCATCTGGAAATCAGGGCTGGCAAGAGGCCCTCAGATCTGTATGAAAATTGCTGAGAAGAATAAAGTTGCTTCCTAAAGCAACCATTAATGAAATTTCCCTGAATTGACTTGCTGTGGACATGGATGTGCACCCCTTCTAGCAGGTACAAAATGCAGTCCAGCTCCAGGCTCAGGGCATGTGGCAAGGTACACAAACAGGGGAAAAAGAGATCAAAACCTAACAACCTGGAGGAAAGGGCATTCTTCACAGTATTTCCTGTGGCAGATTCAGGCACATGATTTCTACTTGGATCAGTAGGAGATATTCCTCACATTATAACCACAAGATGTATATGTGTAAAAAAATAGGTTTGCCCTCTGTCTCTGCTCTTCATCAGAGCTTCCCTTGATTTGCATCAGATGCAACTCTCATCTGGACCCCAAGCATTTGTGAAGCCTCCATGCGGTCCAGTCTGTTGCATGATCTCTGCTTGGGCTTTATATAAGTAACACCTGTAGGAGATCAGAAAACACTATTTCAGGTACCCTAACAAAGACTAGAGATTCACCTCACCTAACATGAGGTGCTGGTGGCAGATTGTGGTCAGGACAGGATCCCCTGATCCCCCCGGGGTTGCAGAAGAGACCCAGGAGCACGCTGAGGGGTCATCACAGCTGCCCAGCTGCCCCACAGGGACAGGTGAGGGGGCAGAAAGGTGCACAGGTACTTGGGTAGCTTGAGGAGCATCAGCTAGATGCTCTTGGCATAGAAATGGGATTAAACTAATGCTGCATAGGGGCAGGGAAGTTAAAGAGAGCAGGGGTCCAAGTAGGGACGCTGCCACCTCTGCAGCTGTGGGCAGACAGTGACAAGGGTCCCCAGCCACAGGAGATGAGGAAGCCTCAGCATTCACCCCTTGCTGGACTGGCTGCCTGGACCGGATCAGCCTCAACCCTAGAGAGCTACAAGAAGCCATTCCTTGACCTGCAAAGCAGGTCATTGAAAAGGTTCCCACAGCTGCTGGTGTGACTGGAACAGGGAGGTCGATTCAAGGGAGCCTGTACCTGGTTATGGCAACACATGCAGCCTGCAGTTACCTAAGGGGGTTGAACATGCTCATGTGGAGCTGTGTGTGCAAAATAAACATGCCCGGAGCCACTGTGCAGTGCAAGCAATCCCTGCCTGTGCCATCGAACACCTCTGACAGACATTTTGGGAGGGATGCTGCCCCTGGGCAGCCCCAGGCCAGGGTCAGGAGAGGATGAACTGGTGCCACGAGCCAATCTGACAGGTCTGCGGCACAGATTCTCACCTTCCGGTGCCCGGAGAAGTTCCTGAAAACCGTGGCATTTATTCGCATGTCTGTACCTCCGCAGAAGCAGCACATCCTGCCCCGTGACTTGGCCCTGGCCGCAGCCAACATTTACAAAGGCAGGAGGAAAAAAACAACAACAAGAAAACAGAAGCCAAGTTATGCAGCAGAGGGGAAATAAAAACATTTCCCTGGTCGCGGCGGGTGACCGGCAGAAACCCCGAAAGGCACTGTAAATACAATGTACGGCGGCTCGGACAAACAGCCCGGCGCTCCGAGGGGCAGCGCTCCAGGGACCAGGGACAGTGGCGCTGCCGGCGGGACGGGCCAGCACTCCCAGTCCTGCTCGGGGACATAAACAGGACGCCCCACCTCTGGCTGATAGCGATCAGCTGGACGAGGCAGGAGAGGGAAGGGGCCCCGCTGCGCCCCGGTCACCTCTGAAATGACCAAGCGTTATTGCCAATGACAAAATACAAGCAGTGTTGCAAAGAGCTTCCACACCGACGGGCAGGTCCGTGGGACTTCTGCCGCAGGCTGCAGCGGGGTCTGCTCCCTCGCCCGTGCTCCACGCTGGTGACTATTTAACACATTAAAAGCAATAACGACTGAATTCTTCTGAGCAAAAAGGTCTTATAATTGGATAATGGCCACTGAGCATCAGTAGGTGGGTTGCCTAAAGCCCGAAGGAAACCATGAGAATTTTTTTTCCACCCACAGCACTATTATGAAGCTGACAAGGTCCTGCTCTCTGCAATTCCCATTAATTTTACTGCCTGACCTTCAAGATTTATGACAGCTTTGTCTGACATTCATGGGGCAGATAGGTATTGTTACATGCCGACATAACCCAGGTAGCAGCCACGGGTTGTTCTCCACAAATGACTGCACTCCAGTCAGCTTTGGAAAACTCCCTGCTTTTGTACGGGGAAATAATAAATAAATGAGATTCGCTTCAAATTCCAGTCTCCCTTTCCACCCTCAGGGAAACACAACACATGCCAGAGAACAGAAATCACTGCTCATTCTGCATTCAAACAACAGGCAAGCTTAAATCCTTAGAAATCCTTGAATACCCAGCAGATGATGACATACACTGGGGCCATACCATACCTGTCATTTAAACCCTCTGTGACTTGAAAAAATCAAATACACCGCAGTTATACTAGCCAGCGGCAAAGGAGGAGTGACCAGCTGGCATCCTCATTCTTTTCCTTCCAGGACTCTGATTTCCCTAGCAGAGTCTTTTTTTATCCTCTGTGTAACATCCAAAAAAGAGAGAAATCAAAAAGAACTAAAATAGCAACAGTACAAGAAAAAACACCATCAGGAGTTCCTGTTCACAAGGCTATCCTGGCATTCATCTGGGGCTGTTGACATATTTAATGGTCATCCAGTCTCTGCCAGCTGGATGCCAGCTTCAAACTCAAATCCACAACTGTGATAACTTCTTGCTTCATGTTACAAGTCCTGCACTGCTATTTTTCCTACAGTGTGTTAGCAGTGCAGCTTATTCTGAGGAGCAGCTTTTCCGAAGGCATCCTGAAAAATATACCTGCATGGGTAATCTCCAAGTTTCCCTCACCTGGGGTAGCAAGGATTTTGCTTTAATGTTATGTTGAGGAAGGTTTTTTTCTGAGTGAATTGTAGCAAAGAAAGCCTATTGCTTAAACATTATTTTAATAATAATAATAAGCCATAAACATTACTGACTCATCCTTTCACTTACAGTTAAGGAAAAGGTCAATTGGTCCAATTAAGCATCAAAAACCCCCCAAAAATTGAGATTCCTGTTAAGGGATCCACTGTTTTGCCCTTTATAAACTGAGAAACAACCTTCAGGTATCAGTTCCCAGACAACACAACATTTGCATGTGCTATAATTAGATATTGGGTTTGTTGCTTCTCAAGGCTGGAGTTACGGTGCTTTCCACTGCAAACCCATTTGAGCTGTGGGACTTGGCCAATGATTCTGACCTTTTCTCATCAGTGAAATTTAAGTTATTTTTGAGAGAGCTGTTACCTCCACATGCTTTTTTTCCCCTTGATGCTGCCATGCATCCATGATAACTTTATCAAGGAGAGGAAAATAATAATAGTGACTTATTGTAATGTATACTGGGAAGGATGTTTTTTTAATGCAAATGGTACACAATAAAATCCATTTTGACCCTGTATCACATTATGTGACAAGAGAGTGAACAGAGATAGCTACTGTTCTGAGCAAACAGATACAAAATAACACAGTTAATAAAACTTTTCCTTGACTTTGCCTCCCTCGCATTCACAGCCTTGGAACCCTCCAGTATCTTTAGCTGCTGATATGTTGGCTGCTGTGCTCAGTGTGACAGTGAATTCCAGATCCCTCTGCCATGCCTGTCCCTCCAACCCTTGCTGCCCTGGGAAGGTCCTTCCTGGCACTGAATTCTGTCACATCCTTCACGTAGGAGCAGCACAGGGGGCCCTTGGGGCTGGTTTCCTCCCACACTCACAGCAGTTCAGCATTTCAGGCCACCTTTGCGTGGGCAGCAGCCCTGCTGGGGGAACATCCCTGCAGGCAGCAGGGGCTGCTGGCTGCCATGGTTCTTGGGTCCAAGGGCAGTACAGCTGCTGAGGGTGAGCACCAGGAGCTTTTCCAAACATGTGACTGCACAAAACAGAGACAGGAAAGGAGATGAAGTAACAATAATGTCCAAATGGAACTGAGCTGGTTGCTGCAGGTGGAAATGTCCTCACTATGCATGAGTACAATGCATGGGCATTGTGATCTTCTCAGAAGACAGAATATAAAAATATCCTTTTAAAAAGAGAAATGGCAAACATTGGTTGGTGTCAAGGAAGAATCTGTAGGAAGACACCAAGTATGGCAAAAAAACCTGGAAGTGGGCAAAAAGATAACCACTCCATAATAACCACCCTCCAATAACCTAGCAGGAGCTGGTACTCAAGGGCTTGAAGGAGCTGAATATCTGTAAGTCTTGTTTTGTTCTCCAATACAAATCACCCAGGCACATCACAAAACACCGACAGCTTGCAGTTTGTGTTTAGAAAGCACTCTCATTGGCAGGTATGGGATGCATGTTGGGGAATCTCTGAGCAGCAGGTGCTCAAAGACTTGCACTTTTTTCACCTACACCTCTTGGTTTAGTAAAAAGTATCACTCTGATGAGTACCTTCTTTCACCTCTTCCCTTAGACCATCACGGACACAAGGCCAACTCAACAGCCCTCCAAAGCTCAGCTCCCTAAAGGCAGAGACATTTTTGCCCCCAGCAATGCCTGACCCCACTCGGGCCAGGGGCTGGCTCCTGCCCACAGCCAGCCAGGCGCCAGCCGGGAGCAATGTCCGCGTTGGGAATGGCTCCTGGCTGGCACCTCACCAGCCTTGCTCCCGGCAGCCCAGGGCAGAGCTCAGTTCCTCGGGTTGATTGCTGCACCGAAGGTCTGCAGGGCAAATTGCACCACAGTACCTGGCACTGCGGGAGGCATGGATGTGCAGCCACGGGCCTGCAATTTACATTTAAAGAATTAATAAAAATTCCAGGCCAGAGAGCTTCTGTGGAGTTTATAACCTTGACATTTTTTATCACCCCCTGCCTTGTTTCTTTTCCCCTTTTTAACCAAACCAACCCATACAAATTAGTATTTGAAAGTATGCAATTAGCAAGCTGCTCCTGCAGCTATGCAGTTCTCCTGCCACCCAGTTTCCCAATGGGGGGAAATCAACAATAAAGAACAAAGAAAAGAATTTGCTGCCTCATATTAATGACTGCTGTTTGAGGACAGCATTTGTATTTTAAATGAATAGCTTGCTGAGGACAAAAAGGTCAGAACTGCATTTTATGGTGGCGATAGAATAGCAGGAGGAGAGAAGAAAGGGAAAAGCTGCGAGCAGACAGGCGGAACAGCGCGCTCGGCTTGCTGGAGAGGCTGGGATCAGCGCCCGGCCACGCCGGGGCCACGCGTTCCGGAGCCACAATATGGGCACGGTCCTGCAAGGGGCTGAGGACACTGGTGAGAGAGGACAACACCATCCCAGCCAGCTCAGGGAGGTCTGAGGCATACAGTAGGGTTCAGGCATACAGCTCAGCCCAGTGATCCTCCCCAAAATCTTTCCCTTCTGCAAAGTCATATGGATCCGTCTCCTTGTAAATGGAATTTTTTCATGAGCTCTGAGGCCATGATTGTGCACTGTCCTTCAAAATGCTGCCTATGGATACACAAGATCCTGCCAACATCCAGCAAGAAAGCCTGTGCCTATGTGTTGAGTGCAGCTACCTGGGAATGAGCCCTTTGCTACCTTAACATCTTCAAATTGCCTGAAGTTAAATCTGAATTGAGAAACCCAAACAAAACCTGATGTTGATTCGAGTATATTGCAGAACTCCAGCCCCTATCCATAGGTATTGTTCAGCACCATCCTGAGATCTGAGCCTGCTGGCTCTTTGAGGCTTCAGGATAAAGATAAGTCAGTATGGGACTATTTTAACTAATAGTATGCAATCAGAATGAAATAGTCACACCACAACTGGTGGCAAAGCTACCCAGAAAGGAAACACAGAGTCATCTAGGGAACCCTGAGATGGACACTCCACTGGGGTATTACCTGAGCAGCCAGCTTACAGCCAACTTCTGCAAAGCTGTTGAGAGCAGTAAGAAGCTTCTCCAAGCATAAGGACTTGTGCCACTAACCATTCCTGGTGTGAAGTAGCCCATGGTCCCACTGGGCCACAGGGACTGACTGGATCCCCACAGGCTGTGTCTGGGATGTATGGCTCCCTGCCAGACCCCTGAGTGAGAGGTGCCACACTTGGCACCCACAGAGCACCTGCCCTTCCTTTGCCCAGGAGCATCCCTGACCTCCTGGGGAGCCTCCTTGCTGCCTTGAACTGTGGCACTGTGATTGTGCAGCTCTAGCAAGGACCTAACAGTGAAATCATATTGGTACACAGTCAGAAATCTGGTGCCTTGCCTCCACCATCTCTCACTATTTCCAGAGGTTTTATTCCTGGTGCTCTACAGTGCCTCTCCTCCTCCTTTTTGGGCTCCTTCCTGTTGCTGCCATCACCTCCTGCTCACTGCACATCTCCCAGCTGCTTTACCAGGAGCCCACAGCAACCAGTCTGGTCCTGGAGTGTTTGCACCCATCTAGGGCCACCCTCAAAGGAAAGATGGACCTCTTGCCTCAGCCTCACAGCAGCTCTGACTCCAGAGCAAACCTTTTGAGCAAAAAGTGGGGTATGTTAAAGCTGAGTGACTGCTGAGCTCTCTTATTGACTGTAATAGGACAGTGAATAACTTTTCATTAAGTGAGTGTTTCTGGCAGTGTAACAAGCCCTCACCTGCAACCGTGTGTGAAGCACAAATGGCCCAAAGGCATCACACCTGAAGGAAAAATTCCAGGCCCTTCAATAATGTATTAACATTTTTAGCATACATTCAAAATGTTTAGTGCAGTAGGAAAAATTTGTGTTCTGGTCTCTGGAGCCTTGGTAGTCCCTGAGAGACAAGAAGGAAGGCTGCAACTTTCCAGCAGTGACTTCCCAGCATGCATCCTTCTTTTAAATATTCAGGCCAGAAATCAGAAAATGGACTGGAAAGCAATGATGGCTGAGCAAAGAAATGTACTTTTTGAACCAGAGTAGTTAGGAATGTGTTCCTGGAAAGAGTGGCTGTAAATCTGTGAGTCAGATAAAAGTGATCCTCTGCCACCCTGACTCCCCTACCCATAACTCTCCTCCAGCAGCTCAGAGATGCCTGAGAATCACTGAATTGCCCAGCAGCTCAGAGATGCCTGAGAATCACTCTTGGCCTTTCTCCAGACACTTCAGCTATGAAAAGAAACAGCTAAAAAAGCATCTCTTTATATAGGTGTTCCACGGTGCAGGTTAGTCCTTATGTTGAGCGGAGTTCACAAAGAACCCCACTCCAGGCAAGGAGGGGTGCAAAAGGGTGTTATTTCAGGAATCAGCACCCAGTGGGATTGACAGGCTGTTAACTGACTATTGTTGTCTGTGATGGAGCTGGGGAGAAAGGGGTGCTGGTGTTGGGCAGGATGCAGAAGCAGGAAAGGCTTTACTGATTTGCCCTCCCACAATGGCACTCGAGGCACTGCACAGAGTCCTGGCTCAAGAACCCATAGCGACAGTGGCCGAGCATGACTGGGGCACTGGGCTTCTGCACGGCACCAAATGCACCTGCAAGAGCAGCTGAGAGGTTGTCACAGCTTCCTTAGAATTTGCTGAATGATCCCAGGTGCTGGGAAGGGCTGGTGAGAGCTGGCCACGACCCTAGGGCAGGGTTTCCACAGCACTTCCAGCTGCTAGAGCACCTCCAAGAATAGGTGGCACCCTGATATGCAGCACTCCTCCCCCACAGGCTTCTGGAGGAAAAGAAGCTGTATTGGCATTGACTTTTCAATTATTTTTATCTTAAAAACCCAGTTTGTTGCTGGCTTACAGGTATCAATAGGAGAAAGGTGCATGGATAAAGGAAAACAACTTCAGAGATGTAGCTTGCAAAGATGATTTATGTTTTTGCCATTTTCCAGTGCTTATACCAAGATTTCACCAACCTGAAGCCCAAAAGTCTGCCTGGAAATATTCTGCATAAACTGTGCCAAAGTTCAGCAAAACAAATTTGCCTGGCACAAGCAAGAGACTGGGAGCAGGAATTCTTGAAAAATGCTAATAATGTCTCAAACTATTTTTCCCTTAGCTGGGAAATCATTCTGCTCGAAATAGAACAGGCAGGAAGATGACAGAGAATTTTTATAGCAGTCCCTGAGCCACAGAACACGAGCAAATTTTGTTCTGTTTGGGATGGCTTAGAAAACACCTTCGGCCCTTTTGCATAGATGAGTTTTCCTTTTAGTGAAAGGGAAAATAGCAATATTGCTGGCCTCTGTTTGCGCTGTCAGCCTCTGTACTTCCATAGAGATGGAGACACAGAATTTGCATCCATTTTCCTTCACATTGCATTAATGTGGATGAAACACATTTGCAGTATGTAAATAGAGGACTTAGCACAGCAACCCTGCTTGCATGAATAAGTCTTTTAAGCTCCTCTGCCCTTTCTGCCCCACGGCTGCATAGATAAATAAAGAAAAGGCCTTATTATATTTGTGGTGGCTAAAATTAAAGGTCCATGCTAAACAAAGTAAAGTGAGCCTTCACACTTGTCCCCTATCACTTGCTTGCTGCTCCTTAAATCCCTTTGCTTAGGTTCTATTAACTTGGTGGAGAACACTATTCTAGGAGAGTGTTATAGCTGGAGATGCATTTGTGTACTGACAATGGTGGGGGCTTTGCCAGATATGAAGCCCAAAGGCACACAACTGATGTGCTGCATCCCCCATGTTCATATAAATAGAGAGTGCTCTATCCACATTATTTTTATAGTTACTGTGGTGCTGTTAAAAGGGACAGAGAATCCGTGACAAATTTTCAGACTTGAAAACCCATCTGGTTTGAACATGGTCAGATGGGATATAATTGTCTGGGGGCTAATCTGGAAGAGGATGAATCAGTCACCCCTTGTCAGTTATGTATCCATCCATTCATCCAAGCATGCCTCCATCCAGGTGATGGCTGACATGCTTTTTGGAAACAAAAAAAAGAAAGGAGGGGGTATGGCACCATGCATTCCTCCAGGGAGCTCCACAAGATCATTGTCCCACCTAAGTGGAGTTGAAGTTTCCAGGGAATGCAGAACTAGAGCTGGGATGCTGAAAGTCCCAAATTGCTAGCACATACAGGTATGAGAGACCTTTCCTATCATTTGTTCTGGCCTTTCCACCACAACTTTACTCCTTTGTGCTATGACGGTCCTCTCCTCAGGAAAGCATGTTGCTTTCTTTTAAAGAGTGGGGGAAATTGCAGTGTCTGTACCTCCAGCCCTGTGCCCTCAGCCACCTGTGAAATGTTTAGGAGTAAAAATCAGGGGTTGAAGGTCACAGCAAAAAAGGTGCTGGGAATGGGTGGGATGAACTTCTTCAGCATCTCTCAGAAAACCTCTGAGAAACGTGCAAGCTTCCCTGGGTTGCTTCAAATGTTACTCGTCAAAGAGAGAAACCTAACAACTAAAACAAGCTCTTGGTGTTTTCTGCAAAAAGTAGGTGCCAACCCTGGGTAGCAATCAGCATCTTTCTCTCCTTACTCCTGGTGCCTTTCAGTTTACTGCCTGCTCTCAGCAAATCCTCCCATCTGGCAAACCTTTGGGTTTGCAGACTCAGAGCAACTACCATTTACTGCTCACACCTGGCTCATATCACACTCCTCCTCACAGAAATAGCCCTGTAGCCACAAACTTTGCTGTGTCTTCAAGGTGCTCAGGTCCCCATTAGACCAGCACCAAAGAAAATTCTGCCCATTTTTTATTGTTCCAGTAATTCCTCAGGGAAAGAGAACCATCTCAATGTGTGGGCAGCCAAAGACCCAACACTAGGAGTGGCTGAAAGGATTTCATCCTTTCCACACTTGCTGTCCTTGCAGCAGAAATATGCCTGCTGTGCTAATGGGTTTTAAAAGATGGGTACCCAGGCACTAAGAATTAAGAGAATTTGAGTTCAAAATACCACTGAATTTTCTTTTGAAATGGCCATGTAAACTCACAAATGACTAGCATATTGACATCAAAACTTCCACATTAGTAAACACAAAAATGGACCTGGCACTTTTACTTAAACTAAAATGTTATGAATGTAGAGGAGTTTATTTGTAGGCCAAGGCATTATGGTAACAGAACATAAACTTTTAGGGCAGACAGTTATCTGGCATAATAATTCTGTCCTTACTCATTAACAAGCATCAGTATATGCGTGCTGCAGACACCAATATTGGGAAGTGTCGGGTACAGTGGCTTCTTTGTGAATGAATGGTCTTTCTCTGAGAACTAGACCGCCGGTAATTAATTATCTCAATGTCTTTGATCTATTTACTTTGCACATATTTCATCTGTTTTGGTTTGTTACTTGCATTTCAATGACCTCTCACATTACGGAGCAATTCCTTCTGTTGGGAAAATTGCCTTTCCCTTTCCCATGGGAGCACAGCAGTGGACTAACTGCTTCTCAGAGATGACAGGTCCATTTTTTACTTCTGTGAGCATGACTGCACTGATTTAAGGAATCTGCCCATATACAGCTGAGGAGTTAACTTTGCTCCTATGAAGCCTATGTGTGCATTTATAGCAAACTGCAAACTCTCTTCGGACTGTGAAGCTGTTTGCCTGTTCCCTCAGTTTTAAAGTTTAAATGTGGACAGAAATGGCAAAGGATCACTTTCATTAAAGCTCTGCCTCCTACTCATAACAAGAAAGATCACCTCTATTTCTAACTACTAGTTAACCACTTAATTGTATTTAACACAGTAATTACAGGGAGATGGGGTGTGTATTGATTTACCTTAGAGTTTCCCAGGAGCAGTTTTACTAAGTATTACATGTTGTGAAATTGAGTTTTTAAAAAGGGTTCTTTCATTCTTTCTTTCTTTCTCTCTTTCTTTGTACATCCATGAAATACCTGTGGGACTCTTTTTCAGATTATTGGGACTGGAATATCCTGGGGAGTCTCCAGTTCGTTCCTCCCACAGGCTGTTATTTCTATCTGGTGGTTTATTTTTAACAATTTATGTCATGCATTATATGTAATACATCTGTAAAAGCAGACCTGAGGAGGGACTAGCAAATATTTTATATGCTTTTGGTTTCCACTCTTGATGAACAACAGTGAAAAATGCACAGCAAACAATCTTTAACTGGAACTAGTGAAATCAAATCAGAGTTTATTTTCCATCTGAAAGCTATGGATGAGTCCAGTTGTAGTTTGCTGTAACCTTGACCATTCCCATATAAACCAGTACTTAATTTCAGGCAAAATTAGGTTGATCGGTACTGGACAGACTGAGTTCAAGAAGAGAACGGTGTATTACCAGAAGACAAGTTATTGTCACCTCATCACTGCAGGAGAGGGACAGCAGGGCTCTGCCAAGGACACTGGAGTGCAATTCACACGCTGTATCTGAAGGCCAGGGATGCAGTGTCCCAGCCTTGAATGCTGCTGTGGTTTGAATGTAGCCTGCTTCTGTGCTCCAGCATCACACTGTCACCAGCCTTCTCTGGTGTTTGACTCCCTTCATGGCTCTTCTTGCAGGAAGGGCCAAATTTGATTTGTTTTGCCTTGCAGGGCAATACTAGGGCATAAACAACATTTGCTCTCTCTTAGTTTTCTTATTGACTGAACAGCTGCCCTTGAGCTGCACCATGAAGCAAATGAATTTGTCTGAGCTAATAAAGTGTAAAATGTACTGGACAAAGAGTGCAGCAAAAGGATGTTTTAACAAAAGATGTTTTGCACTTGCTTTGAGCCACCATGATGCCCAGGCAGAAGAAGGAAGAGGTGGTATCCCGCTAGCTCTCCCAGCTCTGGACCTGAGGTGCTTGCAGCCAGATTTGGCATTGTCCTGTCTGCCACTGCCCCACCAGTCCCTCAGCAGTACCTTGAGAGGCAGCAGCCACTGCTGATCTAATCCTCTTTTCCTCTACTTTTTGTGCCAGGGAATGGCCAACAACAGCAACCAAGGGCTGGAATGCCAGTGCATTATACCTCTGACATGGAAGAGCAGAGCTGGCAGCACTTTAAGGCACTCTGAAAGAGGCAGTCATTGAACAACACTGTGGGAAGTATCCTGCATCCATTCATCAGTGGCTTATGCTTAGGGGACACAAGTGCCTTGCCCAGAACCACAGAAAGATAAGTTGGGGCTTAAAGAGGATGAGATTTTGTCTTCCAGACCCCAGCAATCATACTAGCAGCAGGCAACCTTTCAAAGTCCTGTATCACGCTGGCATTTTCAACATTAGAGATTATGTGCACTGGGAGAAACTCAGCAGGAACCAGGAGGGTCGTGACTGCCAGTCCCTTTTTGCAGGACCTAGCCTTCTCAAGACCTCAGAGCCCCTTATAAACACTTCTCTAAAGATGCCACAGTGCCCCATTCCTGTCTTGCAGTTACTCTGCTCTTTCGTCACGAGCATGTGCTGCCATGATTTACTTCCCACATTAGACCACGTCATTTTTCCACGGAAAGGAAAATTCAAAACCTGTGTTCCTAGTAGGAGAATGTGAAAAAGGAAATCTCAGCCCTCTGACTCCTGAGTTCAGGACTCAGACAACATTTTATCTCTCTTCCAGGAAAACAGAAATTTGTGTTTACTGCAAATGCTTCCTTTTACATGCATTCTGTGACACCAGTTGCAAAAATCCCTTCTAAAGTTTTATATAAGACTTCAGCTTGTGACAAGTCATTAATCCCTATCAGCTCTCCCTTATTTTTTTTAGGAAGAAAAACTCAGGTCCTTGCAAGATGACTTGCTTATGTGGTTATCTCAGACTGCCCTCTTATGGCAAAATTTTAAACTCGAAGTTTTCTTAGGCTTTTCAAAGCTTTTGCAAGTTCAGTTACTGAAAAGTCTAGTCCTAAAAATTACTGAACAATGAGAGAGAAGAAGCCATGGTTGCCTGATTCATTTCTGTCCCACACAGGTCCTGTCACTGAGTCATCCTGCCAGTCCCAAGCCCTGCAATCCCCTGGTCAGCAGCTTGGCCAACACCTGGTACCCTTGTGTTTGCCCATCTTTCCTTCCTCCTGGGACAGAAGTGTGCCCAGCTGGTGTGTACATTCAGGAAGTTTTCTAACCCACTTGTGCTTTACACACACATACACACTGCTCTTCACATACTTTAGAGAAGGCCTGACTTCTTGGAAGTGAGTCTTTCATGCAGACTCTCAGTGGTCTCCAAATCCCTACAAACTGGAGGATTTCCTCAAACCCAGGGCTAGTTGTGACAAGGTTTAGCTGAATCCATAGGTGAAAGCTATGCATTTCTGAAGCTCCAGAAAACCAGGACAGCAGAACTACTGGCCACCAAAGTGACCCTAAAGGCTACCTCATCTGGCTGTGGAGAAATGTGTGGATGTTGCAGAGCTCTGCATGGGTGGAAATGAGCAAGCAAGCAGGGTAATCTGCAGCTTCCACCCCAGCTCTTCGAGGCTGCTCTGACCACTTTGGTCCTGGCTGCTCCTCCACAGGGAACTCATCTTGCCCCACACACGGTGGCCTCTTCTGTGAGTGAAGAAAGACACATGCAAAGGAGTTTCTCACCATTTTAGAGCAAGGGTGGGGAGGAATCGACTTAATCTGTGCATTCATGTCATCTATTCAATGTGCAAACGCCTTAAAAAACCAGCAGCCACTTACTTCAGATACTCATGGTGAGAGAGGACTGGAGAGCACACTTTCACTGCCCCCTGAGCCTTCACGGTCCTCACTGCCTGAACTCCTGGAGCCTTGACTCCTACCCAGTGCTCCCAGCAGGGCTGGGGCGCTGCAGCGCGCCCGAGCTCTTCCCCATCCACCACTAGAGGACAGCAGGAGGGTGTCCCACAGCCAGCTGCTCGTCACAGCCCGCAGGCGGATGCCTCCACCTGGGTGTAAACACACCGAAGTTAGCAGAAAGTAGTCTGTACACATGAGAACAAGGAACTGATCGCTCAGGTGACGTTTTGGTAGCAAGGTCTGGCTCAGAAAGGAAGCCAAAAACACCGCTCTGCTCCAAAGTATCGTCACTTTAAGCCACTACTGCTTTCTGTTAGGACGGTGCCCTGGGTCTTTTGTAGCTGTGTGACAAGGAAAAACACCGAGGATGTCACCTGTGGTGTAGAGACCCTTGCCAACGCTCAAATTGCCAGGCAGAGAAAGGAAGCTAAAGTGGCAGCATTGCTTGTTCTAACAGTGACTTGGAGAAAAACTGCCTTTCGTTTTCAGTCATGCAGAGCCAGAGATTATTTAATCCACAGATCTATTTACATTCTCTTTCCAGTACCAGGGTGTCTGAGGTACAGCCCTCTCCTGATTGCAACAACTTACAGGCTGGGGAAGGGCCATACATCGCCTGTATGACCATATAGTCCTCTGGAAGGAGCTATTTCCTCTTACAGCTGGTTTACAGATAGTGAGGTAAGTGGAGTACATGAACAGATACTTGACTCATCAACATTTTTCTCAGTCTCATTTGGCTTCCAGCTCTTAATGTATGTTACCTTGCCTGAGTTATGAAGCCTTGATGTGACCTCTTTTATTTAGATATTTAATCTGGAAAATCAATACCCTGTGCTTTTGATTGCAAAACCAGGAGTCACACCTGGTTAATGCATTACAGTCCTGCATGGACTGAGAAGGAAGCCCATTTATAACCACAAAACACAGCAACTTCAAAACTTTTCTATGGATTTGACATGAGAAACAGTTATATTTTATGAATGTCAGCAAAACACCTTCCCTCAAAATTAAAAGAGTATAAAGAATAAAGAACTGAGTTGCCAGAAGACCAAAATTCAATGCATGAAAACAGTGAGGAAACAAAAATAAATAAAAGTCTAGTTTCTTTCTAATGAGCAGGTGCCCCTGCTGTGAAAACCCTTTTCCCCCAGGAGACACTTGCTTACCTGCTAATTCAGCTTGGGAAATGGGGCTGCACTCCCTGCAGTGACTTAGAATAAGTCATTTTTCTCCCTCAGCCATCTGCTTTCCTCTGTATTAAGTGGAGATGATCATCATTACGTTTACTGCCTTATCCATCTTGGATGATGGATTGCATGAGCCTGAGGACTTTTACAGGCTTCATTCCACTTGTTCAGGGAATGTGACATTTGGGGCTCCACTTTCTTGGCTGCCAGCTTTGGTCCATGAAGCCCAGACTCCAGTCCCCTAAACAAGGTTTGAACATGACACAGTGAAGGACAGCTGTGTCAGTGCCAAAGGACTCTCTGCATAGTCCTGTGTGGTTCCCTTTTCAGCTGTTTCCTCCACAGCTGCTGTGAGTGGAGTTTGTTTCCTGGTTCTTGTCCTCAGGCACCCCAACATCCAGCAAACCCTGATGTTTGCACACAGGACCCAAACACAGTTTTGCCCCAGTCCCTGAGGCAGGCAGTCTCCCCAGGCTATGACTGCCTCAGTGAACCTTTTTAAAAGCTCCTGACTGTCCTTGGGATCTTGCAGGCTGAGGCATGGATTCCACGTTTTAGTTTTTCCCAGCTGTTTTCCCCCACACATGGTTGCAGACAAGCAGCATGATGTGTATCTTCCCTCATCCTGACAGAGCAGCTTGGAGCCTCTGACAGCCCTCTGTGGAGGGCACGCAGCATCCCACATCTCCTGCTTCTTCAGAGAGGGAGAGGAAGCTGTGCACGAGGTGTCCCAGGTAAATAAAGTTTTTAAAAGAGTCTTTAAATCATCAAAACTATTAAATATGCAACATGATTCCTTTGCCTACATAATTCCTTTATCTCCATTCTGTCCCAATAATAAAGTGGGTACGGGTCAAGCAGGAAAACCTCATGCAAAATTGAGGACAGGTCAATTCAGTGCAGTGCCATTGCCACTCGTAGTGAGGATGAGGAGCTGCCTTTGCTCCAGATTAACCTTGCATCAGGACCAGCTAGGTCCAAATCTGTCTTTGCCCAGCCTCACCCAGCAATGCTTGGGTTTATTCAACTTTCTCACACATGCTGCCATCCAAGACATCTGAACCATGAGATGTTGTAAAAGCTCCAAATAAAAACACACCAGGAAGACAGAGTCCTTTTCCCATGAGGTGAGAGTAAAACCTCTGCTTAAGTTGTCCCAGAGGAGACTGTACAGATCTGGCCCTGAGGCTTATGTACCAGGGAGTAGCAGAGGTAGCTGTGGACCTTTAGATGTTAGTTTATAACCAAATGAAAGCAAAGTCTGGATTTCATGAAAAATGCTGGTCAGTGTTTAACAAAATTGCAAGGAAAAATAGTGGGGTTTAGTTTTAAAAATAGCTCTGCTAGCTGAGGACATTGGGAAATATAGGCATTTCCTGCAGCCTCAGTGATTGCCTTGTTTTCCCTACAACAGTCTGGATGTCTTTGCAAATGCCCACAGACTCCTGCTGGTTTTACCTTTCATTTTAAATGACAATTTGAAAGCTCTTCCCTGTGGTTGCCATCCTTCTAACCACAAACCACCTACAGTGGTCACCACTGGAAAGCCCCAGTGTTTATCACCAGTGACCACACCATTTAAGGCCCGGGCACTGCAATTTGCTGCATAACAGCAGCCTGGCAAGTCCATGTGATGTCCCTTATGTCATGCCCAAGACACCACAGCATCTATAATTAGAGCAGGACATGCCTGTGGCATTGTAGTGAACACTACCAACAACTTCCTTTCTGCTGCTGCTTGCAAGAGGTTGCTGCTGACATACCCAAGGACTTACAGGCATAGCTGAGATGCAGGAGCAGTGTTATTTTCTCCATCTTTCTTCCTACTTCCTCTTCTGTACTGATGTTTTTTTCTCTTGCTTCTGATTTGCCCTAAGTGCCTCAGTGGAGGGACCATCTTTTCATCCTGCTGTTGCAGCATCTGTGACTGTGAGGCCCCAGTCCCTGCTGGACACAGTGGCAAGGTAACAGTTCTATGTCAGTGATGAGTGTTCTGCCTGTGAGTCTGGAGGACAAGCACTCTCCATCCAACACAAAAAGATGTTTGAAATAGGGTTCATGAGGTGTATAGGAGGACCTAGTTCAGTGCTGTATTCCCTGGTCAGTGTCTGCTCCAAGGAGAGGCCTAGCAAAAAGATTAATTGTGGTGAAAAGCCTGGGAAGTCAGAAAGATGGCTTTGAAATCTAGTCAATTTTAAAAACTCAAAGTGGTTTCTAAAGTTATGCCTGCCAAATGCCCTTTGCAATAAGCAGTGATTTCACAATCTTGTCCTCTCGTTTTATTGCATTATTTTTTCTCTCTTATTTCATAAAATACTCACTTGTGTGGTGAGGCACAAAAAGTCCCCAGATAGAGAAAGGATACAAGCAGTAAGTCCACAAGATTGTTGAGGGTTTGACGTAAACAAACAGGAAAGACATTTCCTTGAATTGCTTCAGTTTCTAGTACACTAAGGAAATCATTTTGCCCATATTAGGTGAAATTTTTTTCAGAACTGGGTTTTCTACTGTTGTTTCTTAAAGAGACAGCTTGAACTTTTCACTGCCCACAAAGAGCACAACTAAGTCTGCAGTGAGTCCTGGTTCCTGATTATTTTGGCAGAAGAACCACAAAAATTACATCACCTCCTACTCTACGTAAACTAGAGTGTCACATCTGTTTTGTAACTACAGCTTTTATGAAACTTTTGCTGCAATAGCACTGAGTGACTGTGCAGTAAACTATGCTAAATGTCAGCATTGGATAACTAGAAGTTGTCACAATCCTAGGTTAGGCTCAAAAGTCAATGCTTTCTTTTTTCCCTGTAAGCAACAAAAAGTGGAGGAAAGAGAAGCCTACAAAAAGTTTATAAAAAGTGAAACATAAATGTGAATTATTCTACTGTCATTATTTAAAATAGCATCAGGCATGTATTTAAAAACAAAAGTTGTTACAGGCAGGAAGAAGTGTGCCTTCATGTACAGAACAGTGGGAACAGGCATTACAGCCAGGGGCTACCTTAGGGGCTGAGGGAGCATCCCTGCTCCTGGATCTGGACACCCTTCCCCTTCCCCTCTCTTGTTCACAGCCAAGGCTTGGGTGAACAGAGGCTGACTTGTGAGCTCCTTCCATGGGGAAGTCCAGCCTGCACTCGGCTTTCCTGGCCCCTCCCTGTCATCTGAGGAGGAAACTTCTAGCCTTGGAGAAACCATCGATAATTTTCCACCATATTTCCAGATGTTCATTATTTTTCTCTCTTCTTTGTGTAAGGGCTTTCTGAAAGACACCTCAAATTTTGGCAAGCCAGCTGTCACCCAGAAGAACTTACTGGTACTTAACCCCATGCAGATGAAGCAGCCCAAGAAGCGTGATAGCTACAATAAATTAATATCATACACTTCCCCTCCTATCCCCTGTGTCTATATCATCTATTTAAATGCAGTCTCTTCACTGTAGGAACTTCCTCTTGCTATGCATTTCCAGCATGCCTAAAGGAGCAGGATGCTGCCATCAATCTGTCATCTTGTGGGAGACAAACATGTACATGTACGTGGGCAGGCACTGATCTTCCATCCAAACCTGTGAATGTTTCCAAATACACAAATACCATGGGAAAATAAATATAAGAAGCATAAATCATCCTTCAAGATCACGTTTGTAGTTCTTGCAGATCCTCATGTTCTCACTGGAGTCAAGGGAAATATTGTAAGCACAAAGAGTGCATGCTGCCTTCTTTGCTGCATGATGGGCTCATGTGAGGCAGCTGTTGGCTCTCCACCCCCAGTGTTTAGGCAGCAACAGAAGGGAAATAAAACAAAATGTGGTCTAAGCCCCTGAAAATGCACAAGTAGGTATAAAGAGCTGGGGTGGAAGAAACTTTCTCTCCCTCTGTGCCTCTGTAAGGTTTTATGGCCTTTATTTCTCCCACAGAGGAGTTTCTAGGTAAGAGCTATCTCAGTCATGACATATTTGGATTATTTGAAAGTCTAGTGATATTTCTATACAAAACTTTAATTATTGCAACTAGGAAGCTGAAACTTTCCTGGGCTTTCTCTTTTTTCCTTTTCTCTTTTTTTTTTCCCTTTCTTCTACTGCAACTGCTTTTTCCTGCCCCAAAGCCCTCGTTTAAAAATGCATGAGGAGCAATGTCTGGCAGAGAATTGTCTGATCACACTGCAAACCTGTCACCAGGTTTTCTTTGGTTTATTTGGGGAGACTGTAGCTGTATCAATGGCGGATCTCTTGCTGTCTCATTTGGGCAGAGTTTTTGTCTGACCCTACTGTGGGAAGGGACCACGGGAACCAGAGCGCTCCCATTTACACCCTAATCCACACCGATGGCAAATTCGTTATTTCCTGGCCTCTCCTTATCTCCATCATCCTCTTCGTATGCTTGTCTCATCACCTCTGAATTGTGGATATCTAAAAGCAGCCATTTAAACTGCTGTTCTACAGGTGGGAAAATGACAACAAATTTTGGGTTTACAGGTAGTTATCAAAAAGCAACTGCTTTTACAGCAAAACTTCCCGTATTTTATGTGCCGCTTTCACATTCTGGTTTTGTTTCCTCTCTGTAATTTAGTCAGCAGGGGAGAGACATATAAATTTCCTGTGCATGCTGCCAGCAGTTTTTGCCCTTGAAAGCTCAGATCAGCAGGCAGCAAGATGGGGCTACTCGGGATCCACATGAGAGCTGCAAAATCAGCGCCGGCATCTGTAGGAAGCAATGAAATCGTATTAACTTGGCAGAGGTGTGATTTAAAAAATCTCTCGTTGTCACATACCTTAGAAGATAACAACCATAAGACCGACAATAAATAAACGTGATAATACCAATAGTTAGAGTTATCTTTACAT
>VZRX01005890.1:0-71139 GCA_013398075.1 Notiomystis cincta | reverse complement strand
AAAAAAAAAACCAAAACAATCTTTCATTGTTTCGAAGGACTGGTCTCTTGCAAGTTGAAATAAAGTACTGCAGCAATATACTGTTCTCTAGGGGTTAATGTTACATTAATCAGAACTGACAAGCATGAAAATCATTCTTTGTTGTCTTTAAATTGCTAATTTAAGATTGAAATCTAAAACGCTTGAGCACTGATCGTTAACACTGACGCTCAAACAAAACCCAAGTAAAATCTTCTCTCCTATGGGCTACTAAACAATTGTTTTACATTTGTTTGAGAAAACAAATGCAAAGTCTGTAACTAAATCCTAATGTATCGTTTAAGTGTTTCCATTCACAGGCTTTCTTTGGCTAAACTTCAACGAATTGTACTACAGTTTAATTGAAAAGCAGCATTTGCACAGGCATTTACATCTGAAGGCAGAAATAGTGGCATTGTGCCATGTGGTGCAGTGGCAGCAAGAATTCCCCCAAATGCAAGGTTTTTACAGGTATTTTTTTTCCAGTTGCAGAGGTATTGCGAAGAGATTATTCTCAACTGAGATACTGAGCAGTCTGAGATACTTAGTAACAAGAAGCTTATTTACAAAACTCATTAAAGTTTTAAAAATGTATCAAAGGGTGAAGACTGACACCAGATAAATTCAAGGGGAGTAACACACCATCAACTCTGCAGCTACAAAACTAACCAAAAAAAAAAGCATGTAGCAGCAAAACAAACAGAACAAATTCTGCTTCTTTAACTCAATGACAGGCTGTGTTAGGGGCCCAATCAAGTCCAGTTTCTTTTGCCAGTTTGAATATTTGCAGGTTCAGATCTATTTGCAGACACAGCTCCCACCAAAGTCCTTGGACATACTCATCTGCCGCTAAAATAAGCTGAAGCTGAATCTCCAGGTTTATTGAAGCAAGCTCTCCGGCCTAAACCCATTTAAACCCAAACCCATCACTGCATCTGTTTTGACCTGTTCCCTTGTGATGAGGAGGGCGGAATAAAGACATCTGAGATAGAGTCATTCTGTGTGACTGTACGGATGCTCCAGTGGCAGGACGAGAGTAGAAGGGCTGGGGGGGAAGCAAGCTCAGTCAGGAGCCAGTGGGCTACAGTAACTGTGATAGCCAGCATCCAGAGTAAAGTCTGTCACATTTATCACATCTGAGCACTTTGCCTTTCTTTGCAATTACAGTAAAGCAGGGTTGAGCTATGCAGACATACTTCCCACATCCATTGACCTCGATGGGAGATCCATAGCAAATCTCAGGGCAGAACCTGCTACACAAAAGACGTGTTAAAGACAGAAGCACTGTCATGCAGAACAAGTTCTTAGAGTAGAAGAAAAGGACTCAGCATTTGGCCAAGGAGTGGGGTCATGCACTGAGGGTGCTTTGTATTCTGGGAAGGACGTGGGACGATGACTCTCCAGGCTCATGTGGAGCAAAGGCAGAGGAATATAGGATTTAGGGAAAGCGAAAATGAAAGAGATTCTGAGCACTCTCTCATGAGGCAGCCAAATCCAGAATATGCAGGTTTCTGCAGAGGAGAGCATTTATCTTTGCTTTTGGTTGATAGGAGTGTAACATTGTCCTTGAATTTAGAATTCCTTTGTTTGTTAACCCCAACATCACTGAGAAATCTCCTTCTGCTGGCTGGACTCAAAGTCAGTACAAATCTAAGTAACCAAATCAGATATCCATCATGTGGTATATTGCTAGAGCAGGACCCAGTGGAGCAGGTGAAGAAAATATTGACAAAGTTGTTTTCACCAGGATATTTTGGATTCATAGTCTTAAGAGATAACTTCAGAGCCTGAAAATTAAAAATGTTTAACCTTGTACACTTGTTTTTACAATAAGGACTGGGAAGATTTGATTTATATAATTCTGTTGCATTAAATTCTACCTCTTGACACTTCCAACACATGTTTAGCTGTTTTCTATGAAAGATTGGCAGAAAGAGGACCTGTCTGATTATATTTAGTTACAATATTTGTGTTAGAGTTGGAACTCAGAAGTTCACCAGCAACATAAGGAGAACAAGCCAAACAGTTAATAATGAAAAGGAACCTTAGAATCTCAGATCTTTCAGCACATGCCTAAACAACTGCTAGATAAATTTTCACTTCTATTTCAAACTCTTTAAAAATGAGAAATAATAAACAAAAAAACCTACCCTAAAATGTCATTAAGTATTTTAGTGTATTTAACATTGTCAATAGGCCTTCAAAGCCCTGGGTCCAAATGCTTCTATACTATTTAACCATTTTACCCATGGAGATATGTTTGGCTGCATTTGTCTGCCAAAGCCAATGTGAAGAAGTAAAGGGAAATCATATTGGAGGAAGAAGGATAGAATAAGCATGATATTAACCTTGACAATGACAATTTTCATTCTAATCAGTATTAAAGTTAGTATTTTCTGTTTTCTTTATTCTTACAAAGGAAAGCAGGGAAAGTCTTGGAAACAATTCTACTGATTCTTAATGTCATATATGTACACTCTACAATTTTTGTGTTGCTTTTAAATGTGCAGATCATTTGAAAACTCAGGAGTCATCACAAACTTTCACCCCATTTTTGAAAAATATGTGCTTACAAAATACATCTTCTGTGTTTGGACCCAGTTGAAGTTTGATGAAATGAGTAGGGGTGGGATCCAGTAGACCTGCAGACACCCAAACACAAGTATCCTACACAGGCTAAGTGCAGGATTCAACTGCCTGAGGATAAAAGTAGGGCATCTGTCACCACTGAGGCATCTGGGCTGGGGAGAGGCACTCAGGCCCACAGGTGGTTCCAGGAAGGTTTGGGTTTTCTCAGACCCTCCCTCATGCCAGTCAGCCTCCAAGGATGTCTTTGGTGCCCAGAGGCATCTCTAGAACTTATATTCAAGCAACTAAGCATGTCTGCATTCCTGTTACAGGCAATGGAGATCCAAGGCTTTATTCAGTTGCCTACATGTCAGAATCTACAGCAGTGTGAGAAGCCCTAAGAATCTGCCCAGAGCCAGCAGATATGGCACAAGACATATAGGAACTGATGAAGTTCCAGAAGGATACCCAGAGAAGGACATCTCACAGGCTCTCAAGTGGCACTTGATGTTTACAGAACTAAATGAGCTCTTGGTGAGTGGATTCAAAGGAGATTGAATTCTAGAGACTCATTGAACCAGCCATCAGCTCTCTGCTGAGGGTCAGCCTAAGCAGAGCTGCAGTGCTCAGTTCAGCACCCAGCACCATTTGAGAAGTCACAGGTTAGCCCATCTTGTCTCCAGCTGCTGCTCCAGAAGGGCATTACAGTCCTGCAGGTTTATGTGCCAGGTGGACCAGCCCTGTTTGAACATCTCACACCACAGAAGTACCTCAGATACCTCTTAGACAAGTTCCCCTGCCTCCCACCCCCAGCTCTACTGGGAAATAAAACACTTAGTTCATATGCAGACACCAACATGTGTGTCTTCATCTTGAACTGAATTGCAGCCCAAAAGGTTCACAGGTGCTGGAGAAAATCCTGTTATTTTCAGGGTTACACACAGAATTTCTCCTTGAGCCTTGAATCTGTTTATAGATAGATTGAAGTATTTTGTTTGTATCAGTAAACATGGCAACACTACAAATTCCCACTGCAGATGTTACATGAAGGTAAGCATGCAAATGTTCCCCAAACAGGCAAATGTTGTTGCATGTGTATTGAGCTTTTAGATATGCTTTCCAAGATTCACCTTCTTTTGCACTGTTTCAAAATGCTCCCACTGTTTTAGAAAAAAAAAGTATTCTATTTATCATCCAGGGCTGAACTAGAAAGCATCGAGCTGCTCATATTAACATATGCAAATTTGTGATTTATTATCACTCCCCTCATGTCATCTATTTTCTGTGCCTTGGACGTGCAATTAACTCCATGTAGTCAGGCCCATCTGCCAGCGTCTACACAGGACATGACTGAACTGTTGTAAAAGCCAAAGAACAAATTTCCTGATGACCAATTGCCTTGCACTTCAGGGAAGCCAGCTGGCTCTACAGGAGGGGAAATCTCCCATAGGAGCAGCCTGAACTCAGGATAGCTCCTGGTGCAAGCAGTGCGGGGGCAGGCAGTGAACCCAGAGCAGGGACCTCCCATCCGAGCGGTGTGGCCGCCTGGAGGGGGTGAGCACACTCCTGACTGGGAGCTGCAAACAAGTTAAAGTGTTCACATCAGAAGAGCAAAAGATAACTCCATGTTTGTTTAAAGCTTGCTTTCCTTTCCTTACCTTACATAACATTTTCTCTCTTTCCTTTTTCACCAGTTTTGAGCATTCAAGCCATAAAACCAGACCCAAACCTAGTGGAGACAAAGACACCTGGTACCACATCAACTTTCTTTTCAGATAGACCCAGAAGGCTTGGTTAGCCTGCCACTTTGTTGCTCTTGAGTATCAAAAGCTATTACTATTTTATAATTACGTTTATATTTCACAGAAATTTGAAATTTCATACAAGAGCAGAAGTTTAGGTGCCTCACTTGGAATAATAGCCTATGATGCTTCCTTCTGTCAAGTGCACAAAGTAAATTTTTTTCAGTTGTATTAATGCAGCAGTTGTATATAATTCTAGCAACCATTTAAAAGATATTAAAACTATTTGCCATATTTGAACATTTTAACATTAAGTCAGAGGTGGTGTTTCAGTTAGAGGTGGTTTTCCCCTCTAGAGAATATTTTCACACATCATAGGAGGTTACATTGCTTATAAGAATTTATTACATTTGCTTGCTTCTTGACAATATATTCTGTATCTGTCATCCATTTTTATAAATGCCCAATGAATTTTAAATTAAATTACTTTTGGGAAATCAATTTCTGTCTGTCTCAATAAATCTCAACATTCTAGGTGTAATGTCTGGATGGTGGAAATTACTTGAGTCTTATGAAGTGTCCCTAAGGCTCAGGAATTCTCCTACCAGCCTTGAATGTTTTTTAAGGTGAATATTACTTAGAAGAATAAATACCTGACTCAGAGAAAGGTTAAAGGAAGGTGAAAAATTTTAGGCAGGATGTCACTGAAGGCATACATGAAGCAGGGCACATATGGTAAGAGCAGCACATAATAATTCAGTGATTTACTTGTTATGCCAAAGCCAAATCCCAGCTCCAAATCAATATTTCACAATGGATTAGTGGCAGGAACAGAGAATGAAGTCTGTCTTAACCCAGTGAGGGTATGAAATGTGCTTAGTGAATATCAGCTGAAGCATTGTCCATTAACAGGGAGAAACCACACACACACACAAAAATTAAAAAAAAAAAATTAATTTTATTCTGCATTAAATCAGACACTGCAGAGGTAGAAAAGACATAGCAAATCTCTGTTATCTCTAGAACAGGGTTTTGAAATATAGGCTCTATTTGATGAAAGAGAAAGGGGTGTTAAAGAGATGATAAGACTACAAAATTTAAAATTGGCATAAATAAAAAACCAATTTTTGAGGATCATAATCACTTTGGGAATAGCTGCCTAAAGTGGCCATTTAGGATATAAAGGGAGCTGGTGACAAGGCCTCAGGCTGTGTCTGAGTGAGCCACCGGCTGGGAGTGGGGTTAAGTATATGCATGGCTGAGAGCCACCATTTGCATTGCTGGCCTCAGCCTTCCTGTGAGCAGCCCAGATCAAAGTCTCCTCTGGATGCTTAGGGAAAACAGGATTCGGGATTCTTTCTCAGTGCCCTGGATGGTAATACCCTGAGCCTCACCCATGCTTCATTCACCCGGACAGCGTGGACAAGACCGAAAATGGGTGTGGAGGCGTCAGGAACTTGGAGTCCCCCTCTGGAAGCTCCCTCCCGCGGCTGGGGAGCCCTGCTGAAAGCAGCCTGCAAAGGCAGCTGAAGAGCTCGCAGTAGGGATGGAGAGTCTGCCTGGTCCTGAGAGCAGATCCAACATCCACTTAACCAAGGCACACACCTGCACACAGAACTGGACTGAGATCCTGAGTGTGACAACAGTGTAATATAGGATTCCAGCAAGAAAAAGCATGGAAGGGTTAGTTTGCCAGCTGACTCAAGAAGAAACTGCTACTGCTAAAGATGGAGATAGGAACTCGACAAAACAGTTATTTGAAAATTGTTAAAGTTGTCTTGAAACACTTGATAGGGATATGATAATACATGGAATCACTAAGCATGAACAATTCCCATAAATATTTTGATTAGGCAATAGTATTTCTCACTTTAAAGTTAGAAGTTTGAAACACATTTGAAGCCTGGTGACTTTATCTGCATACATTTTTTATGAGCTTCTGAAAGCATCATGATAAAGTGACCTTGCAGACAAATGGATTTGTGCCTCTTGGCCACACCCTGCTAATACCATCTCAGCAGTCTCATCAGAAACAGAAAGAATGGGAATGCACCAGGGAAGCAGAATTGAGGCAACCAGGGCCTATGGATTTAAACGTTTAAACTGAAACACATTTTCTATGCTGACACAACTAGAAACACAGAAACAGATGTGCGAGATTTTGATGCTGTCATGAAAACATCCTAATGCAAAACGGATCCAAAGCATGAGGGGGGGATCTGAAATGCTCACACTCTGCATCAAACCACTACTTGTTAATGTGACTAAGCAGCAACACACACATCACAACCACATTCTGCAATGGCCAGCAGCACCCTGCTCTGACTTTCTGAGCAGGTTCACATGAACCACAAGCCAACCTGCTTCAGCATGGATGCAGAAAGTGATGTTGCCCAGTCAGGAGGGGCTTTTCACCAGATTCCTCTTGTCCCAAATACAGCCTGCCCGTACACAGGGCAGAGCTGAAGGCATACACAAGTGTAAATTAATTCACCACCGGCAGAACTGGAAAGCAGCTAAAATCAGTTGGCTGCACTTCAGAAACTTTAGTTCTGAAAGTATCAGCGTAAAGATGTGTCAAACTTAAAAACCAGGACATCTGCAGAACTTGAATTCACAAGTCTTTTGCCTATTTAAGTTTCTGTAATGAAACCTGAGACTGAAAAAGTACTCAATAGACGGGTAACAGGTACCTGATAAGAGATTGGGGTTTTTTAATCACGTGAGCTGCCTCGCAGACGTTTCCACAAACAACACGCACAGAGTTACGATATGAAGAGGGAGTTTCACGGGCTGAGATCCCCGGTACGGTGTGTGACTGTCGCGTCCAGGCAGCGCCCAGGCCGGAGATGGCTCCTGGCGGCACCTGCGAGCCGGGGGAGTCACCGGGCGAGGCCTGGGGCGCCGGGCAGTGCTCAACCCACAGAGCTCCCGCTGCGCCGCCGACGATGATGTAGGAAGGAAATCTGGACACCCACTCCTGGGGGACCCGAGATCCCGCTTATTTCCCGGGTGGGCACAGACCCACCTCAGGGCAAAGAGGCGCCCCGCGGGCACGGGCCGGGGCAGCGGCAGCTCCGCAGCGCCTCGGGAATTGGCTCCCGACGGCCCCCCCCAGGCTTCCCGCGTCCGGCCCCGCGGGACCGACCCGCTCGGCCCGGCGGGCAGGGGAGGCCGGGGGAGGTGGGAGGAGACGTGGGAAGGACTTCGGTTGCCACTACAAATCTGGTGACAGACCCGCCGCCGGCACATGGCGATGGGCNTCGTTGACGCGGGGGCGAGCCGGGCACGGCGTGGGGTCGGGGGAGCGGGACCCTGGGACTTGCCACCCCCGCCGGGCAACAGGGGTTCTGCCGCCTTCCCGCCGCGCTCGGTGTGGGGCGAGGAACCCCTGCGTGGGGCCCGCGTCCCTGAGGGGCCGGGAGGACGTGGAGGTGAGGGAGAGCGCGGGGAGGAGCGGAGGGTGGCGGGGAGCGGGGCCCGCCGCTCTCGGCTCCTGCCTGTTGCGGCCAGAGGCGAAGTCGCGCCATGTCGCGGTGCGCCGGGAAGCGCCGGACCCTGTGCGGGAGCGGCCCCGCGGCACCGAGCCCCGGGCCAGCCTGGCCGGGGTGTCTGTCCGAGCAGGGGCTGTCAGAACAGGAGCTGTCAGGGCAGTCAGAGATGCCGTTTTCCTAAACGGGCAGAACTGTCAAGTGTGACTAAAGATGAGTAAGAAGTGCTGTGTTTTTCGTGCTTGTGTGAAAGTGCTTCAATCTGTACTGTTTGTTTCTCGTGAAGTCTCCACCGCAGGAAACGCGCGGTTATTTGCAGTAGCAGACATCGAATGTAAAGCTGTACCTCTGTCTGTGGCGTTCTGGGGTGAACGGCCACTTCTAGGCAGCGCACTGGATAAAGAGAAATAGCTGGTAAAGAGAAATAGAGCAAAAAAAGTTAAATGGCAATCTGCACGGCTCCACAGACCAGAGACTGGGGGGTTTCTTGTCAAAGGCTGTTCTGTTAGAAATCGGAAATAATTCACAAAAGTTTTTTTTGAAGTGCCTCTTTGAGTTCAAGTCTAAATTGTTACGCCTGCAGGACTGTACTACAGCTGGAAGTTATGCACATAAGTGTTTCGTTGAGTTGTTTTCTTAAAGAAAACTCATTTAAAAAAGCAGTAAAGCAGTACATCTGCCTTCTAGTTAGTGTACAGGTCTAAAACTTTAAGTACCCATGATTCCTGTGTTTTCAGATATTCAACAAGTACTCTGAACCTGATGAAAATCAGTTGGTAAATGGTCATCTGATTTAAAAGCCATAATATAAATGGGGCACAAGAGCACACACACGTGTATGTGTAATTGTAAAACTATGTACTGCATTTCTAGTCTAATGCTTGAGACTTCTTAGTTGTGTCAGGCAATTAATTACACAAGTAATGACTAAGGGAAAAATACGTCTTTTGTTTCTATTTATAGTTACATTTCACAGATTTATCAGCTGTGAAAAGGAACCTTAAATTGTTAAAATCTTGAGATTTTTTTTGTGTGGAACAGAAATGGAAGAAAACCAACAATTTTCATGACTTCTAAGTTGGTTTTGGCATCAAGTACTTTTTCAGCTCGTGAATTACCCAAAAATGTACATTTTGCCAGCCATTCTTGAGTGGAACAAAAGGACTGAGCATGTCAGTAAGGCTGAAATATGGTACAATAAAAAAATTCTTTTCTATACATCTTTGTTTCTAGCTTGTGAAACTTTGGTGCAAGAAAAACTTCTGTGTATCTCTCTGTTTCCAGACAACTTAATGCCTTCAATAGTACTATTCTATATGCTAGTAGTTGTTATTTTGCTTTCTACTTCAGCTCAGGTCTGTGGTAAGAACACAGAGGGGGGCTTGATCTCTGAAGTGCTGGTCAACTAATTCAAAGTTTCTTTGTGTGTGTGCACAGAACTGAACCTCAGGAGAGAAGAATGCAGAAACTAGTGCTGAATAACTTCCTTTAGGGAATTTTAACATTGGAGCATTAGATTGTATTATTTTATTCCAGCTGCAGTTTTCTAGTAGGTGTGGGAATGAGTATGCAGTATTTTCCTGTTTCTTCCACCATTATCTGTCGTGTCACTCCTGTTTTTACCCTGAGATCTTTTGCCAAGTTTTGGTTCTAAGGTACAGTTTTTAAATGCTGTGAGTCGGTGCAGTCTCAGTACTTCAGACATTCATGATGTCAGTGTCCTGCTTGACATTCATCCGAAGTTTTCTTGGTCTCACTTTTGTCCTCTAAGCTTTTTTGCAGTCTTTTCAGATATTTCTGTCTTTTTGACCAAACCGCATTTTGATTTCTTCACTTTTTTTTTCAAAGAAAGACTTCTCCCATGCCACGATGTTTCCTCCCCCTCCCCCTCCCAGCCTGTCTCTTTTCTCCACAGTTCGACGTAGGTGGGAAAATGTCATGCTGGCTTGGTTGGTGGGGGGGGAGCTGAGGCTTTAGGTTTTTCTCTTCGAGGTGCTGATCTCGCGCTTTCGTGGAATTGTGCTGCTTTTGCATGAAGAGCTTGAATGTGCAGTCCTGATTTACCCAGTGGCTGTCCTGAAATCAGTGGATTACCTTTGTCCTCGGTCCACTATCTGCTTACACTGAGGCATGTAAGCAGTTTTCGTCTTGAGAGTGGTTTTAAAAGTGAAAAAAACAATCTGACCATGTAACATTAACAGGAAGGAAAAATAAGGCACTGGGTTTACACAGTGACTATTTTAACAAATCCAGAAAGAGTTGACCTGTCAGATTCTTCTGACTGACATTGCTGTGTGTGACAGCCCTGTGGGAAGGAAGGCAGGGTTTAGTGTTCTTTTCTGGCCTGCTGGAAAGGATGGTTACTAATATGTTATGCAGTAGACTCTATTTATGTTAACCCAAACCCACAAAGATGAGTCTATACCATATTTCATTAGTGCAGCACACATTACATATGTATTACTATCCTGAATTTTATCAGTGTTATAAAAGTCCCACCTTGTTGGGGAAAAGAAGTTGTCAGACTAGAAGACACAAAATAATACTGATGGTCTTATTTGTAAAGACAATATAAAAAGCAAACTTACAGGCACAACTATTTGAAGAAGAATCTAATTGGCAGCCTGCAGATAGATTGCCTCTTAGAAGGAATGAATGTTATGGGTGCAAGTGAGATGAAAAAGTTAAGCAAGCCATTACTTTTGTGATCTGTTGACCAAAGCACACAAGAGATCTCGACCTCCCCTGATACTCCATGGCTGGTACTTGGTCTGGGAGTGCTGAATGGCTCCCCAGAGGTCATGGTGCCTGAAACTCCTTGGTGTGGTCAGTATGGACTGGAAACCGCTCATAGCCAGAGTGAACGAGAGATTAATATGGGCGTGTAAAACTGGGTACATTTTTTACTGTCTCTGCAGCTGGTTCAAGCTTTTCTTCATTACAGAATAAATTCCATACAACACATGCAATGCTGATGCTGATTATGTGCTTAGAGAGTTATTAAGCTCTTATGCTGGTATCTGTTTTGTAATATTTTAAAGGGCACCAGCCATGTGCTAATTAATCAAAGCCATTTTTTGTTGAACCTCTTAACAAAAGTTTTTATCAAAATGCCAGATGAAAATTAGAGCTTTTTTTTTAGCTGGCTGCAACCGTTTACCTGTTTCCCTTCCTTAGTGGTATCATATCATTGTACCTCAGCATTCCCTCTATGTAATGCTTATTTTACATTAAACATCTGTTCTATATTGAGTAACCTATTCTTGTCTGTTTCAGAACTGTAGAAATTGATAAATATTAGCATATTTTAGGCTAATAGCTGGAATATAGTTTTTTGGCTTCTATCCAGAGTTGTGTAAATCACTCAGTACTTTTGTAGTATGGTTTATTTACCTGTAAAGCACAGAATCCAGGGCCTTGATATTGTACAGCCTAGGCCAGGTCCAGAGCATGCATTTGTAATGGCAAACTCATCTCACTTGGTGTAAGTTGAGTATTTGACAAAGCCTTGAAGTCCTCAAGTGAATTAATTGTTTCATCTGGCAATCACTGTGTGTAATGGTGCTGGTGCTGTGTGCTCTTTGGCCTTTCTGGTTAGTGATGTGGTGGGCACAAATGCCCCAGATCAAATGTAATCACTTCCTAGCACCGTTATCATTTATCTCTAGGTGTTCTATCTAAACGAGATAGGCAAAGAATTAAAGATGCAGTGATTCATTCTTTTTTTTACCAGTCAGAGACTGTCTGTTTTGGGTAAATGTACCTTATAGGAGGAAACAAAACCAGCAGCTTTGAACAAATAAATGCAACCATACAAACTTAATAAAGGATATAAGCCAGTGCAAGTCAGATTTTTAAATGATGTTTTGAAGACCTGAGTTAGAAAGTTTTTATAAAGTTTGGGGTAACTGATGCAGATACCTCCTAGTATTTCTGTCTTAAAAAATCAAGTTTTGCTTTGCCACGTTATTTCAGAGGTGTTAGGATGATGTGTTAAAATATAGATATTTAAGATACATTATTATAGAAATGTTATAATGAGATAGACTGGGCACAAAGGGGCAGTGATTTAATTAAAGGTATGGATTAATTAAGGGTTTGAGTTGTATAAAGCCTCATTTGTCTGAACTGTTGGCACTGTGAAAAACATAATAAATTTAAATGAACTTTGCACTTCTACACTTGTATGCTTAGGATAGAATTAATAGGAGAATTTTGGAATCACAGAATGGTTTGAGTTGGAAGGGACCATAAAGATCCTGTAGTCCAATCCCCTGCTGTGCACAGGAACATCTCCAATGACACCCAGTTGCTCAAAGTCCAATCCTACCTGGCCCTGAACAGTTCCAGGGATGGGGACATCCACAGCTTCTCTGAGCAACCCTTCTCACTTAAGGTTGTGTTGATATCCAAACTCTGTAACAGCATCTTTTAACAAAACCAGTGCTCCTTAATAAAAAAAACCAAACCAGGCCTGAAGTGTAGCTAGTATGCTCCAGTCCTGAGCCACAAGGCACTGGGAATATAAGCAGTGTTATGCAGGCACTTTAGTGTGAACCTGGAACTGCTGTTAAAGGTGTTGAGAGTGTGAGTGTGGCTCCACATGACTGATTGCTTTCATGTGTCTGGTGGGACTCAGCTGGATGATGATTGTGATCTTAACCTCAGTAAGAACTTGGTACACTGACTCCTGTGAAAAGGGATACAGTTGGATATTTATGAACTATAACTTTCTTTTTTTTTTTAGTTGCAGATTGAAATATCATGGACAGAAAGTAGTTTGGATGATGTGTTTTGCCAGCAGATCCCTGCAATTTCAGTTTTAACAATGGATAAGTGTAAGCACGTAGGACGCCTGCGACTGGCCCAAGATCACTCCATTCTCAACCCCCAGAAATGGCATTGCATGGACTGCAATACCACGGAGTCTGTGTGGGCGTGCCTCAGCTGCTCACACGTGGCCTGTGGAAGGTACATCGAAGAACATGCACTAAAGCACTTTCAGGAGAGCAGCCACCCAGTGGCGTTGGAAGTGAACGAGCTGTACGTTTTCTGTTATCTCTGCGATGATTACGTCCTCAATGATAACGCCACCGGCGATTTAAAGCTCCTGCGGAGCACGTTGAGTGCGATCAAGAGTCAGAAGTATGAGTGCACTACTCGAAGCGGGAGGACTTTGCGATCGATGGGCACGGGTGATGATTCCTACCTGTCACACGGCGGTGCCCAAGCCACGCTTCGGAACGAAGACAGAATGTTCACAGCTCTCTGGCACCGACGGCGCGCGGTCCTCGGCAAAGTGTTCAGATCATGGTTTGAGTTGACGCCTACTGGAAAAAGGATTTTGGAAGAAGAAAGACGTCGAGAAGAAGCAGAGCTAAAAAAGGACAAAGCCAGGAAGAGAAGACAGGAACGAAAGCGTGAGTTGAAAGCAGAGATGGAAAAGATGCCTCCGAGAAAGAGCAGTCGTTTACAAAATCAAATTAGAATGTCCCCAAAACCAGAGCCTTATCCTCAAAAAACATCACAGAGTACGGAATCTGTGGCAGAGTTGAAAGAAACATATACCTCAGGTGAACTGAGACTGAAAAAAATAAGTGACTCTCCAATTAAACGAAGGCCCACAGTGACTCCTGGAGTAACAGGACTGAGAAACCTGGGAAACACGTGCTATATGAATTCTGTCCTGCAGGTATTAAGTCACTTACTTATTTTTCGAGAATGCTTTTTAAAGCTGGATCTCAACCAAACTCAGGAACTGCTGGCAACAGCAACCAATGGTAAAACAAGATCTTCATCTAAACACCTGTCAATAGCTGCCTCAACATTACACATGAATGAGAACCCAGAGAAAGTCAAGGGATCATATTCTATGAGGCGGCCTAGTTTATCCTCTGGATTAAGTGGAGGAGCATCAAAAAGTATGGAACTTATTCAGCCCAGGGAGCCCAGTTCAAAGCATATTTCTCTCTGTCACGAGCTGCACACTCTATTCCAGGTTATGTGGTCTGGCAAATGGGCACTGGTGTCTCCTTTTGCCATGCTTCATTCTGTGTGGAGACTGATTCCAGCCTTCAGAGGGTATGCCCAGCAAGATGCTCAGGAATTTCTCTGTGAACTTTTGGATAAAGTACAGCAGGAACTGAAGACTACAGGGACCAGATACCCAGCTCTTATCCCTGCTTCTCAAAGAAAACTTATAAAGCAGGTTTTGAATGTGGTTAACAACATTTTTCATGGACAGCTTTTAAGTCAGGTATGTTTTATGATTACTTTTTTTAAGGCGTTTAATGATACGTAGTTCTGGATTTACTTTAGTCAGTCAGGGATGAACATGCTTCAAAGGTTTGTACACTTATAACTGTTGAGGGAGGATGGTGAGGATATATTGCATAGTTTCAGAAGAAATACTACACAATTTCAATAGAAGCCACTCTGTAGCTCCCCCCCCACCTCCAACCCTGCTACCAAAAACCAGGCCATGCAAAGCCAATACACCTGGTAATCATAAAAGTCTTAAATTTGTTATTCTAAAACACACCTGTCCACCTACTGAGAAATACTTGTATTTGCTGTTAAGCACTAACTCGTTTGAAGGAATAAAGAATTTACAATTTTAAGTATCTGGCTTATCACTATAGTGATACTAGATAAAAGGTATTAAGGAAAGTGTTAATCTCGTGTAAGTGGAAACTGATTAGGTAATGGATGTCAAACAGGATATTATTTCACTAAACTGCTTGAATTTGAGATTGATTACCAGTGAGTAATTGCATGTCATGATTTCGTGTACAGAAATACTAACACTTCTTTTCTATTACAACACAAAGATACAGAAGGCTCCCTCAACACAGGAACCAAATTTGTGGGGTGGAACCAGTGGTGGTTTTCCTTCTTTCTGCATGACTACTCTTTTTTTTTTTTTTCTATTTCTCAGCTCCCTGTTAAATATTTCAATGTGTTCACTTACTATTATGCATATCCCAACAGTATGTGTGTACAAATGTCTGAGTACTGACTGAACAAACAAGTGCTTGTTTCTGTTGAATTAATCTAAAAATTAACCACATTGCAGCAGGAACAGAAGTTGGGAAATTCCTGGCTCCTGGAATGGATCTGTAGTATACATGAATATGTTACTGAGGGAGTGCAGAAACATTTGATGAATATTGTGTGTAAAGAAAAGGCTTAACACAAAAATGTCTGTTTCTGGTATTCTGACTATTTGATTGATGGTTTAATGTTTTGATATGTGAAACTGGAAATCCAAGTGGTTTTTGACCAAGGTGGGATTGTTTACTGCCACAATACCTGTAAACTTCATAGGAAGAGGTAACGGGGTTGTTTGCAGCATATGTCAGCCCTCAGTCATTTTAAGTTTTGTGAAACTACTGGAATCCATTAGATCTATCAGTAAAACTGGATCACCAGCTACCTTCATCTGGCCCAGTGTATGAGCACTTCTGTGGCATACTTCCTTTCCTTGGGTGGTACATGTCTTGTATTAATGTTGCACAACTGGAAGTGTTTAGTCTATTATGTCATTAAGGAGTTTTTTGTTTGAAAATCCCATTCCTCACCAAAATAGCAATTTTGTTAGCAAAATAAATGATTTTTTAGGAATACTGACAAAGTTTGCTTGCATTGCAAACCTCCTTAGAGGATTCATGCTTTAGTGAGAATTTTCAAGGCTCTAAAAACACAGCATCATTTCAGTAATAACTACTTTCACATATTTGCAGCTTTATATGAAGAGGTTTGTGACTAGAAACCCTCCCACCTTCCTGAGACCAGGAAGGGAGTAGTGAGAATTCGCTATTGAGTGAACTAAAACAAACAAAACCAAGACCAATATGAAACAAAACAAAACTCCTCACTTCCACGCCGTGGAGTAAAACAGAAAGGGAATTAAACAGTTTTGAGGTTTCCTGTGACTTCTGTGACTACACACAGCTAACTGCAGCTGCTCCATGTCTGTGTGCAAATTACAGCCTTGATGAACTCAAGAAAGCCTGAAGTGAGAGGAACAAGGAAAGGAGTATTGGGGCTGTTATCTGTAGTAATTTCTCCCTGGCTCATTAGGCAGTTCCCATGGACTATTCAACACTTTACCTCTCCCAGTGTTCCCTTTGTCTTCTACCACTCCTTTTTTTTTAGTTTAGTCTTCACTTGTGGTTTTGAACATGGTAAATATTATAAGGAAAAGGTAAACCCTGAAGATTTAAATTTCTTCCTTGTAAAATATATTCAGGTCATCTTAATGATTTAGTCTCTGGTGTTTGCACATGGAAAGATGAACTTTAAAAACTCTGTTGGGCAATCATCTTCTTTCCCTCAGAAGGATTCCTACATCATGATTTCACTAGGCGTTTGTCAGAACTGGTTTAATAAAGTTTACAAAAAAGGCAAGAAAACACCCATGCAGGGCTGAAAAAAACCCTGAAACTGCTTGCTATGTCATCACATCTTGGGCAGTGTTAGCTCGTAAAAGCAAGGGAGTGAACGTTTAGTCCTTATATAATATATAGGCTTAACTTAATCTACCTACAATATAAAGTAATACTGTGATAAATATAGTAATAAAGTAATACTGTGACAGTATTACAGAAGATAGCTGGAGCTGTTACCAGCTGCACTTATTTACAATGAGATGGGATTTTAGTGTCTTTAATGTTACATCTTACTTCATTGAGAAAAGGGAAGTATGATTCTGTGTGCAGTTGTCTTCCATTTTAGAACCCCTAAAATATTATAATACTTACTGTCCCTTTGTACAGAAAATAGAAGTTCAAGATACTCGGTTCTGTGAGATACTCAAGTGCCTTGAAGTCAATCTCCCTGACCTTCAAACCTCAGGAATACTCTGCACTGCTCTTGATACAGCACACAGCGGATCCCTTACAGCACTGATAAGCTGTGTGTTTACTTAGGTATCACATTACTTTCACATGTGCAGCTAAACATTTTTCCCCTTCTAGTTCTAATTTAACTTGAAGGGAAGTCATAATCCTGAGATTGCCATCAGTCTGTTGCTATTGACGTGCTGCCTGGTTCAGCACTAACTGAATTTAGGATATAAGATTAAGAAAGCAGAGAACTGAGTGGTTGAGAATCTTATGCAGATTACTTTTTGATAACTAGAAAAAGTTTTGGGTGAATCAAAACAATTGCATGTTTTCTATGAGGTAGTTGTTTTTGTTTTGCTATGTTCTCAGCTGATTGAAAGTAAGTTTTCTTTATCTGCTGCTTGAAATATTTTATTATTTTATGGAGTACTAGACTAAGTAATGGGTAACTCTAGGAAACAGCATGAGTAAATTGCCTCTGATTTTTTATTTTATGTTTATTCTGATACTCCTTTTAGGATTTCGGCTTTTTCTTTGCAGTACTGACTGTGAAACTGCAATACCTGGTACATGTAAGAGAAGTTAAGAGCTGCATTGTAGCTGCAAAACCCTTGCCCTCTGTTCTGTCTTTTCACATGCTAGTCTTCCTGCAGCCATTGTCTGGAGAAAGTGGCTCGTACCCCTCTAGCCCACTGGGACTCTGAGCAGATGCCAATATGTCTATTAAAATACTACATGTTTTCAATCCCTCAGTGCTTGCACTCTTGTGGAAGGTACTTAACTGTCTCCTGTCCTCAGTCCTTCAATGGGAAAGGAGAAACTGTTGTGCTACCAACTCATGTGGCAGTGGTAAACTGACCCACACTGGCTCACAAACCTTTAAAGTATGCTTCAAGAGCTCAAGTATGCTAGCTGTTGTCTCTCTCAAGAGTTTTCTGGCTTGTGTTTTTTTAAATGTTACCAGCTAAATAGCACAGTAGGTAACAATTTTTAAAGTATCTTTATTCCAAACTTTGTCCATATTAAGCAAGGAAGGGGACGAGTGTATTTCTAAAAATCCAGAAATTGAAATAGCAGATTTTATTGTGTGCCACATGTACTCAGAAATCATAGAAGCAGAAATTCTTGTACAAGGGTAAAATCCATCTTGGGCTTCCTGCTCAGGGCTGAACAGTCCCAGGTCTCTCAGCCTTTCCTCATGGGTCAGATGTGTTCAAGGCCTTTCATCACCTTCCTGGCCCTTTGGTGGACTCGCTCCAACATATCCATGTTTTTTCTGAGCACTGTGCCCAGCACTTCAGCTGTGTGGGGGCTGAGGAGAGGGCAGGGATCACCTGCCTGGACCTGCTGGCAATGCTCTGCCAAATGCAGCTCTGCAGGCTGTTGGCCTCCTTTGCCACGCTACTGGCTCATGGACAGCTTATCCCTCAGCTCATTCTCCTCCCACCCAGCCTGCACTGGTGCCTGGGTGTTTCCTTTTGTAGACTTGCATGAGGTTCCTGTTGTCCCATTTCCTGCCTCTGTCCCATTCCCCCTGGGTGGCAGTGCCCCCAGCCTACCAGCCATTCATCCTGCTTTGTGTCATCTGCAGACTTCTCAGAGTTTAGAAAAATTTGCTTCAGTATTTTTTACTAGCAGTGCCTGGTAAGAACTAGCTTTTGATACCTCTAGGCATGCTTAAAAGTTCCTAAGCAGTTTGATTACTTCCTGATCATTTTTAAGATGGAATCTGAGCAAAATTCTTCCCCCTGCTCCTGCTTAGCATGGCAGTGATCAGAGAAACAAATATGCCAAGTCCCAGAGAGCAAAGTAGGTTCTAACCAGTGCAGTATGTAAACTATTCTTAAAGCATTTTTCAGGACCAATTGTCTGAGAAAAGGGGAAATGTGATTTTTGAGTTATTTGAAAGCCTTCAGTTTTGGGTAGTATGCCACCTGAGTTAGAGTTTGAGGGAGATTGCTGAGGGTGATCTCTGTGGTGGTGGGTATTAAGTCTCCCACTGAATAGACTGTTAAAAAGATGAGAACTTCAGGTAGTTAATAGGAGGATTTGCACTTAAACCAGTTGATGTCATGTATACTGATTTGATTTCTATATTTTGTTGTTAGTTTTTTTTGCTTTAATATTTAGCCTGACCACAAAATGATTGTCAAGTTGTTTTCCAACTAGATGAAAGTAACATTTTAAATTAGTCTGTAAGAGGCCATTGAATCACAGACCACAGTTATCTGTGGTTATGCTTTATGTTATTCTGCTAAGTAGATAAAAGATCATTTTGATGATGCTGTATGCTAATCAGTACAAAGTTCAGTTGGGTTTTTTATGCTGTCATATGAATTCTGCATTATAGCTGTATTCCAGAGATCCCCTTCAACTTCAATTACTTTCCTGTGCAAAAATTGAGTTACTAATCATTATATATATGTCTCATCTAGTGAAAGCACAAAAATGGGACTGGCTATTTTACTTTCCTTAAAAACAACAAAGGAAAAAAGAGTTGGGGCAGAGGTGGTTAAGAGTTTCCTTTCTTCCATGCAAGTGCAGGGAACATAGGCAAAACAGTTGATGATGGAGTTGGCTTTTTCTGCAGCAATATGTTAACTATTTTCTTTGGCTGCCTTTACACTGAATGCCATCCAGGGCAGTGGCTGTCCATCAAGTTATTGTGGCCACAATGATGCTTGTCTGAGTAGTCTCCATGCTTAGCTTGAATCAAGCAATTTGATCCAGCTCTTTTCAGTCTGGCCTTTGGCCCATGATTGAATACTAAGCTTTAACCAAACAATTGTATTTAGTACCCATGTTTCAAGGCATGAGAGGGTGGTCAGGGCAGAACATAAGGTAGAGATTTCAGTCTAGCTAAAATCTGTAATTTACTTTGCTCTAATGTGAACTTCTCATTTGCTTTGCTATACATGACAGCATTAAAGCTTCCTATAATAACAATTCTGAATTATAATGGGAAGGTGGAATCAAACTGTGAATTTATGAAGTCTAATCATAAAGATAGCCATCAGTAACCAGATTGCTGGAGTAGACTCATTTCCCTATTACCACTGTGCATACTTATACTATACAAAGTATAAGTATACTGGACAAATGCATGAAAGTTTTGCCCTTCAAGTTCATGTTTGGGGTTCTTTTTATTTTGTGTTTTATAAAATATCATCTCGTTCAACCAACATTTGAACAGTTTTTATAATTTCTACTCCTCTCACGAAAGAAGAAAATCTGGGTTGTACCGTGTGAATGATAATGGAGTGTGAGATAAAGGAGTCCTAGGACAGAAAGAAGAGTGATGGGGATGTTGTGAAGCCAATGCCAGTGGACAGGCTGGTGCAGATGGATTCTGCAGAAGGCTGGGAATCCTCCTGCTTTTTGAGTAATCCATTGGGTAAGCGCAGGGCTGGCTAAGAAAAATACTTCCAGCGTTGTTGCAGCCGTGCTTGGCTGTGCTTTCCCACCGTGTCCGGGAGCAGTGAGTGCACAGGGGCCGGCGGGGCTGGGAGCACTCGGCCCCCGGCTGTGTCGGGTTACCGGGCTGTTGGCAGCTACATAAATCCCGAGTTTAACTCTGCTGCAGTGAGGAGTGGCTTGGATTTGAGGAAATCGGTGCAGCTGTATGTCAGCAGAGGGTTTTGTCCCCACAAATCGGCTTTGCTCACGGTTGCATGACGAGATGAGAAGCAGATTTATTGCATCTGTTTGTGTTCTTCAGGGTTTTTGACTGGCAAAAATTGGAAGCTGAGTCTATTAATCATTTCTTTTTCTCTGGGATAGTACTCATTAGCTAGTTGAGAAAGAAGATCTTAACCTAGATTATTAATATAATACACTAAATTTAAAACCTCAGAATGCATTAAAATTATCTATATTGAGATACATGTGTGTTCTTCATCCTGAGCTCCTTAATCTTAAGTGTGCACTCATGTGCAACAAATTTTTAAGTAACTCATCAATTAAATAATCTTTTGGCCCAAGAAAATTACCCATTTGTGCAGCAGAAATTTATTAGTCATCCTGGGTTTAAGCTGGAGAGTGGTTGAACTGTGGCCGAACATGCCATTTTGTCTCCCATGTCTAGATTTCAGCTCTGAATTATTAATAATTTGTGGCTTTGAAACGTTGCCAGATGTTAGCACTTAAAGACACTCCTGACAATGTAAGTTAAAACAGAAGAAGCTCCTCTTTTCTGACATGTAAATCTGAAGTTTTGTTTTCTAAGAACAAGGCAGTAGCATTTTCATCTTAGGACTTAAAGCAGTTAACAGCTTTCCTAACTGCACTGCTAAATGTTCATGCTGGGACACAAATCCACGTGTCTGATGCAGAGATGGAGTACAAGGTGTTGCAGCTAATGAGAGCAGTTACAAGAACACCTAGGAGATGACATCTAGGAGGAAGATACCATGAGGTGACATAAATTTCAGAAATGATCATGAAATACCAAAGCAGGGTGAATAATTACCTAACTGCAAACCTTCATGGGAAAACAAAGGAGCATCTGAACAAAACTGAGTGTATTTTCACACTTGTGTAGGCTTACTAACCAAACAGAAGGGAACTACACTGAATTTATATAGAACAGAAGCAGCATAAAGGGGTGCCTGTGAAATAACAATCTTTGAACGTCACATGAATTTTCATTCCTTTATTACTATGTCTTTGTGTTAGTTTTTCCAAACAACTTGTGATATTTTCCTAAATAGGAAGCATGCAACACCTAATGTGTTGTTTTTCAGCTTAGAAGAGCTACTGCTTTTAACTTATTTTCCTAAGTATTGAATATTATAATAAATTGTCTTCTGCTATAATATCTGCATTTTCCAGGTTGACTCACTTCACTTCTCTACATTTTATTTATGTTGTCTTACTGCTTGTCCTTTCCCTAGTGTGACGATGGATCCACTTACTGAAAGAAGAAATAAATTATTTTTACCTGTTAATTTTTCTTTGAAGAAGTGTGCTTCCTAATCCAGGCTTCCCTGGAAGACTTACAAAGTAAGAAGGATATGACTTTAAAATCCCCAGCTGTTCCTTTTTTTTCCCTTTTTTTTTTCCTTTTGTGTGTGTGTTTTAAATTTATTTTTATTTATTTTTAAATTAACCTCTATTATAATTTCTCATGTAAATTTTCTTTTTGGAGAAAAGACTCCTGAGACTTCACCAGCTGCTTTCTTTTGGACAGTCCCAGACAGAATGTTTTTACACTCTTTTTGTTTCTCAGTAAAACATAAGAATACTTACTTGTGTGTGATAACAGTTTTGGACATGCTGTTTCAGAGAAAAGAAATTAGGTGTATCATCTCTTGTTAAATGACTTTGTCTTGTTTTTGGTTACCCTTTGTTATGTCTAGGGAAAAAAAAGCTTCTTTTAGTGCTATGTAATGGTACATTCTAGCAAAGTAAATTTTTGAGTGTAAGCATCTGGTGAAATATCTTTCTTACAGGTTACATGTCTTGCCTGTGACAATAAATCAAATACCATAGAGCCTTTCTGGGACCTGTCCCTGGAGTTTCCCGAGAGGTATCACTGCAATGGCAAGGAGATGTCGTCTCAGTATCCATGTCTGCTGACAGAAATGCTGGCCAAGTTTACAGAAACTGAAGCTTTGGAAGGAAAGATATATGCATGTGATCAGTGCAACAGTGAGTAAAGGCAGTATGTACTCATGCATACATTCTCTGTGTGAAATATAAACTGACAGTGCAAGTGTAGAAGTCTTAAAAGTATATTGCAAACAAAGACCTTCTTCTTATGTCCTGGTGTGGTCACTTGACAGCTGTTACTTGTCCCCTAGAAGACTAAATTGTTCCAAAAATGTTTTGAAGCGTGATGCTTCATTTAAATACAGTCTTATGACACACTAATGGGGTTTCTAATACTCCCAGCTGAAGAAGCCATCACCTTTTTAAATTAAGGTGACTAAAATAAGTGACCACAAGTATTTTTTACTGGCATCATAGAATAATCCTTGCAAAACGGCTCTCAGAGCGTATCCTTTTTAAGGAGGCACATACCATAGGTATTTAGATCCACACAAATTCTGTGGATAAATCTTAGACTGAAATACAAAGCTGTTACCAAGATTTGTATTTTGTAACTGTGTGTTTGACCTCAGCAAAACGAAGGAAGTTTTCTTCTAAACCAGTTATACTCACAGAAGCTCAGAAGCAGCTTATGGTGTGTCGACTACCTCAGGTTCTCAGATTACACCTTAAACGGTTTAGGTAAGTAGTACCACAACAAACAGTGTTGCAAACTGGCAGGTTCAGTCTTGCTCTACCATTGCTTAGGATCAATGTTTTTCAGCATCAGTTTCATTTCCCTTTATTAGTATGGTGAGAAATAGTTACTGGAAACTTTTTCTTGTTCACTTGAAACATCAGTAAGATATGTTATAAGTAGAGATTAATTTTTGGATTTCAGATATTTGCTGCTTTAGTACTAAAATTATTAAATCCTTGTTTTCGGTCAAAACCTACTAACCTTGCTCTGAACTCTGTTGGTAAAAATGCATCTTGAGGCAGAGTAGGATGCTCATAATCATTAATGCACAAACCTGGAGTCTCAGATAACCTTCTTAAATCCAAATACATAAATACATTTAGCCTCAGAGTAGGGAAGTGAGCACTGCATCTCTGTGAACTCTTAGCCCACACATCAGTACTGTCTGTCCCTCAAACGAGATAGAATAAATGAGAAATACCAGAGAGGTGTAATAGGTGGGAAATACTTCTCACTCACCACTGCACAGACCTTAAGATGCATGTTTCAGAAGGTGAGAACAGTGGGTACATAGACACATTTAAAAGGCCTTGAAATAAAGAAGTGAAAGAAGTCTAGAAAAAACTCTAGCATTTATTTTGTGCACAGAATAATAGTGAAAATATTATGTTGCGTTAAAACGTAATTCAGAATGCTGTGCTCTTTCTTTACAAAAACCATAAGTTTTCATTTGGTTTAACTTTCCAGGTGGTCAGGACGCAATCACCGTGAGAAGATTGGTGTGCATGTTAGTTTTGATCAAATGCTAAACATGGAGCCTTATTGCTGCAGGGAATCCCTCAAGTCTCTCCTGCCTGACTGCTTCATCTACGACTTGTCGGCTGTGGTAATGCATCACGGGAAAGGGTTTGGCTCTGGGCACTACACTGCCTACTGCTACAATTCCGAGGGAGGTAGGAACCAGCTGGGAAATGAGCAGGGAGGGAGCAGGGGGCGGTCCTAATTCTAAACTGATACTAACTGTCTGTTCTCAAAAGCAGAGAAGAATCACTTGTAGCTGATCTGCCTGCAGTGAGAAGGCTCTGCAGACCAACAGTTCAGTTTCTGTGTTGCCTTGTTAAATGTGTTCTAGCTATAAACTCTCTTGTAAATCTGAGGAAGCTAAGCTGGGCTTTCAAAACACTGAGGCAAATAAACCAGAACAACTGAAACAGTTCACTGTTTGTACACTCATTAAATGGGACCAAACACTAATTAATTATTAAATATGATGCAGTTACTTAAAATCAGTGTCCTGATGATGTTTTTTTTCCCTGTTGTAGGATTTTGGGTACACTGCAATGATTCGAAACTCAACATGTGCACTATGGAAGAAGTATGCAAGGCGCAGGCCTACATTTTGTTTTACAGCCAACGACTTACTCAGGCAAATGGACATGGTAGAGTCCCCTGTCCTAGCACAGCTGAAAGTCAGCAGCACACAGAATTAGCTGGCTGTTCCATGGACAACAGTAGCAGCTAATCCAAAGCCAGTTACCTGTGTGTATGGTAAAGGTTTAAATTGTCATAACTATGTATTTTTAAAAGGAAGTACGGTATTGTACTTTTTCAATGTTTATATAGTTTTGTATTAGTGCTCTTTACAATGGTTAGTAAAAGTTTTTATTGACAATAAGTAACTAAGTACCTAGAATTTCAATACAGCTATTTTTTTAAGGAAGAGATTGCTATGTGCATTTAACTTTTACCTCAGGCTATTTTTTTAAGCTGGTTTTGTATTTTGATAATATTTTTGAATTGGTTTAGAAAATTTACTTCAATGGGCAACTGATATTTTTCTGGTTAATTTTCTTTATATGCTTGTGTACATTTTATAGTATAGTTCTAATGATACCGTGATTCTTACTATCTTGCAGGAATTGTTACTAGGTCTTAGAATATTGACATTCACCAGCAAGGAATGTTAAAACACGTCAGATAGTAACTGAATTTTTGTAGCCAACTTTCTGTGAAATTATTTTGCAAGCTTGAATGGCTATACTAAAGATACACTGATAGAATTTCTTAAAATCTGAACCTAAGGAAATAGAGCATGAAGTTATTTTCATGTAAGTATGTAAGAGGAGTGTTTAATAACACAAGAATGTATCTTTACCAAGACTTGCATGTTTTAGCCTTAACAAACCTGACAACTTAAAACTCAAGTGCCAAATTCAAAGTAATTTAGCAACCAGGGGCTTTTTTATGCCAAAAACTTAAAAAGCTGTCTTGAACAAACAAACAAAAAACTCAGCAACCCCCCAGCAATAAAACCACACTCACTCTCACTCCACTGTCATTGCTACATGACCATTAGCATCCTTTTCTTGAATTGGACCAGCTTACTTTAAGCTGTAGCAAGCATTGTCTGTCTCAGACACCCCTGAACAAACAGCTGATGAAGAGCAGCTGCAATGTTTGCATGAAAGCATTCTCAGTCTGGTTTCATTACCCACAGCTGCTGTACCTTATATTACGTGCTCCTACCACTAGCATTAACAGAACTGTGCAGTGAGGAGAATTTAACAAGCAGGAATTATCAATCCTCCACATACAGTAGTTAATGCCAATTAAATTTTAATTGTGAAGTTATTTTTGCGTAAGTCCTATGCAAATTGTTACCTCATCTTCTGCAAAGTTTATACCTCAATAAAATGCCTTGATGTGGACAGAAAAACATGTGTGTACTGGAATTAATTCCTACATTATCATTACATTTTTAAAAATTCCTTTTATACTTTGTCTAACAGGGGTTAAGGCGTTAACCATACAACTGCTTTGGCCATCTGTCAGTGATGTAAGAGCTGGTTTTATTAATGACTTTTGCTATCATTTCTGGTTTTGAAAGATGCCATATTATAGCAAGCACATAGCAGCCTCAGAGCTCAAGCTTCTTGGTCTTGTGCTCATCTTAATTAAGTAAGCAAAACAGTTCATGTGTTGGTTTGAAGGGGTTTTTTGGTTAGTTGGGTTTTTTGTGGGTTTGGTTGGTTTTTCTTTTTAGCCAAAAGCCACCTGCTGAAGTGAGTAATTATAAATGTACTCATTATGGCTGCTCAGGCTTTCAAATACTTTCCTCTGCTGTCCTTGCTGGTGAGGAAATTAATGTAATTTAGACTTTTTTTTTCTACATACAGGTAGTTCAGAAAATTTGTCTTTCAGGCTTCTGATACTTTTTCTTCCTCCAAACACACCTCTTAGGAGATCCATAGGCATCTTCAGAGACTCAAGCATTAACAGAAGAGTCTGTCTTTGGACTCTTAGAGAGCAACTTGGGTGTGAGAGTTCCTTAGTCTCAATGATAACTATTAAGCACATACTCAAGTCCCTTAGAAGGAATCTTACCCTGCCATCTTTACTAGAAAGATTGCCTAGGCTGTGCTTACAGCTATTTGCTGCATTGCAGCAAAGACTGCTCAGTCTCAAGGCTTTCTCTGAAAGACATCATTAGCTCTGCAAAATCAAACCCAGCTTTCTGCTCGTTGCTGCTCTTGGCTAGAACAAGAGAAGGGGAGGAGAGAGAGACTTCTGATAGAGGCACTGGGGAGGGTAGACATGATTAGTGCAGTCCACCACAAGGATGAGCTAATTCACGTGCTCTTCTCCACAGCTTCTGCTGCAGTTATTAATACTTAACTAGTTCATGGAGTAGCTCTGCATCCTTTAACCAGATTAAGGCATAAAGCTGTTGGCCTCTTTTGCCATCTTTTTGCTCATGGGCAGCTTGTCCCCCAGGTCCTTCTCTGGGCAGCTGCTTCCCACCCAGCCTGTACTGGTACCCGGCCCAAGAACAGGAGTGGTGATTCCCTTTGTAGAGCTGCACGAGATTCCTCTTGTCTCGTTTCCTGGGCCTGTCCTGCTCCCCTGTCTGGCAGTGCCCCCAGCTGGCCTACCAGCCACTCCTCCTGCTTTGTGTCATCTGCAAACTCGCTGAGACATCACAGGGATGGAGCACACCGGCCAAAACAGCCTCACCTCAAACTGAAAAACAGTAACAGTTTGCAGTCCCAGCTGGTAATTGGTCTTTGCAGCCTGACAGCACAGGCCTTCGCTTTTCTCTAGTAGTGAAGAAGGCTTCTATAGAGCCCTCTCCTATTTAAAGGATTCAGAGATTTAGCCTTACTGAATGAAAAAAAAACCCTGGGGGGACAGACACTTCAAAAACTGCTAGGCAAAAAATTTACTGCTCATCTGAACTGCTGCCTATCCTACACAGCTTTTGTTTTTCTTCCTAAAGCCCTGTACCTTTGTAAAAGAAGGGAGATGTAAGCATCAGTGGAAATGCAAAGCAAATCTAAAATGAGTATGACTAAGTTATGCACCCAAATCTTATATCATGGCAAAAACACAAGTCAAAAATGATAAGAGTCACAGCAGAGTTGTCTTTTTTCTTTTACTTTAAAAATACTGAAACATTCAAAAATATAAAACCAGAAAAGCCTCTTGAATACTTGTAGGAAAAAAACCAACTATGCGTAAGTCTTAAAAAATTATAACCTTCTTCAAAGCCTGCCATGGTCTTCATGTCTAAACACAGCTTCATGAAAGTGCTTGACTGAGGAAAATATACTGCCCACGTCCCATTCTGGAGAGCTGACTGATGTTCCACAGAAGGCCAAGTACCAACAGTGCATAATCCTGAGAAATTAATAACAATGAAAAACCTTACTCTCTTTTTTTTTTTTTTTTTTAAGAAAGTGGGATTTGGCAAAATTCCTCTATCTCCACAAACACCAGCTGTAAAAATCAAATTAACAAATTGCAGTTATGTTTACACATCTCATCATTACGTTTCCTTACCACCTTACTGTGGTTTTGTACTGTTCTGCTTAGCACCAGGTTTATTTCCATTTTTTAATGAAATCTTCCACTTAAAAGGAAAACCCTGATCTTTCTTGTAGGGTGGCAATTCTTAGCCAAAATATAAAGTGCTATATACTCCAAAGAGATCTACCATCAATGCAAAAGCAGAAAAATCAGTTTAAAAAGGAATCCTGAGTCTGAACACTATTGCCTCTTCAACAAAAACAGCAGGACCTGGCTTTTAGCTGAAAAGCCCCTGTAGTTTTAACAAGTTTGTATTACCCAGAAAGCATCCAAGCTACAGCAGTTTTCAGAAACATGGATGACCAAACCCATCTCTCCATGCAAAACTTGTACTTCTTGGCAAGGTGTGTTTGTACCCACCAGCCCTGCCTTACCCACATCTAAGAAGAGAAGCATGTTAGTTGAGTCTAAAATTAGGAATATCTTAGACCAAGCCTTCATCAAAAGGACACATCACTCAGGGTCAAGCTGTACATGCATTAATGATGTGTCTCACAAGGTCTGTGTGAGAGAAAAACCCTGCCAAGCAGCTTCTGAACCCTGGCTCCTAATAATCTCTACAAAAACTATCACCATTTCTGGTGCTGCATGTACAAGAAACAAGATGACCCCATCTTCTGGGTATTTGAAAAGAGACTTCAACACCTGGCTCAAACATCTTTTGGTAAGCTTTTGCTTTTGTCAAGTGATGAGAGCCTGGTTCACTTACCAGACAGCACGGCCAGGACTTTTAGCACTTACAGCAACAGGAAAAGGCAGCCTGAAGAGCATGAAAGCAGTAGGAAATTTATTTATTTTAAGGAGACAGAAATAGGGCTCGCCTTTTATACTGCCAGGCAGGAGGGCAGGAGGATGCAGGAGGCCCAGCAGCACAGGACATGTGTATCCAGATACACCCAGTTAAATTTATGGGCAATAATCATCACACTATGCAAGTATTTTTCTGAGTCATTTCCACTACAGCTTGGTACACATGATTATCAGCTTCCACCTGTGAACTAACAAACAGTCAGCAAGTTCAAAAGTTAAGAGGCCACAGTCCAAACTAGCTCTGCTAGTCTGGGTCTTTTATATTCAGGTAAAAAAATAAAGATAAAGGGAAGAAAACACATCATTGATCTGTAAACCCAAATGCTTTTAAAGTAACCATCAGTGAAGAAAGCCTTAAGCTGTAAAAACAATACCAAATGCCACTGAGCTACTACTAAACAGGCACCTTCTAGAAAGAAAAGTCTGGAAATTGCAGATAAAGCAGGCAAGAACTGAAACAGATTTCTCTTGTTTCTAGCAGACTGTACAAAAATAGGTGAGCTGGAAACCAGCCAGGCTACAAGAACCTGCTCGTATCACGTCAAGAAGTGCAGAAGAGTATGGTCTTGTTAGCATAAATAAAAATAGCAGCAGCAATGTACCCAGCAATCCCTCTCATCACAGATTCTTTCAAGTGCCAGCTTTTACTTTGCAATGTACAAGCACCTGCACGAGCTGCTGTTTCTTGGGAAGCTGAGACACACATAACCATACGGCTGCATAAATTAAAATTCATTGCTGGGATGCCAAGATTCCCAAACAGCAACAGCAGAAATACACATTTCAGTATCCCATTTCAGCCATATCTGTAAGTTTAAACAGTACTGAGTTTAAACAATACTTGTAATTGGAGAAAAAACCCCACCAGTGTCTATTATTTTAAACTGTAGTCAGCACATGACACTGCTCCCCTCTAAATTGCAGCTCACATACTCACTCAGGCTTTAAAATACAAAAAACCCCAGTTTTTAACCAAAGACAGAGGAGAAAAGCACTGGTATTTCTAAGTTAATATGAACTCTTCTACAGAGACAGGCTGTGACTATAAAGGAGCAGGTGAAGTGCCTGTTTCCTAAGCACTTATGTTTAAGGCACTGTTATTGACCTATTAACAGAGCTGTCATTCTTTTCTTATCTTTCCATCAAATTGAAAATTTTAATATGCAAGTAATGAGGTAAAGATACAGCACTGGAAGACATTGCATAGAGGCCTGAGGAGCCATGGGATTTAGTTTACCTTTACAAATGAGATTCAACAGTCAGATTTCACTGCAGCAGGAGAAGGATAATTACCTTTTACGTCAAGAAAACATCAAATACTCCAGATTATTTTGCCTGCATGAAGTAACTTTTAACACTCAAACATAAATTGTTTTCCTTGTCCCCACCACTTGTGCAATCAATATATGAACTCTGAAGAGACAGGAAAGCACAGGAAATTTGACTCTGTGCAAGAGGGCATGCCAGTGGCAAGGACTGTGTAGGGACATACACTAAAACTGAGCTGAATTCAGATCGGAGTTGCATGTTGATGGCACCAGCAGCAGAGACCACCAGCTGCATTTTACATGTTCTAATACAGCTGAAGTCTAAACTAAAGACTGGCACACTCAAAACCTTTACCACACACCTTTACTGTAGTTGTCACATTTTATCCTGTAAAGTGTTGATGACTTCTTGCCCTGTAGCCCAGCACTGACAAGACTATTTAAACAAGCATGAAAGGCCAACTTTCATAGGAAGGGTAAGACAAGGTCCGGTTTCAAGACAAGAAATGGCAAATCAAGTTTGTAAAATATTTAATAGAGCAGTTTCCCAGTGGACTCCTGACCAGAATCATAACCAGACTTCTAAAAAGTATATATATTTTCAGATTTGAAAATTTATCTTTATTTTTTACAAAATGGATTCCAGGAAGTTTAAAAGGCAATATCATAGAGGACTGGGGCGCAGAAATCAGGTGTAGTCATTCAAAGCATTCAAGTAGGAATATGGTCATATAAATATTTGAAAAGCATCTTTTATCATAAATGTTCAGAACAAAATGTATAACTCATTCCAAACTAAAAATTGAGCTTTATAGCACATATTTCCCTGAACAGAAAAAATAAGTAACTTTTGAAATATTTCTAAAGGCCTGAAAGCTTTTTCCATGGTTAGTTACAATTAGAAGACTTGCCTTAGATTAAATTCCTTCCTTTCCAAATACGGAAAGTATTAACATCAGTCCACTGTTAAAACAGACAATGTGTTGCAAATGAATTCTGGCGGAGTATGCTCCGAGAAAGCCTGGCGTACAAAGGTGCTGAGTGGCTCGGAGTCAGTAGTCGTCCCCCCTGCTGACCACCTCCTTGCAGGTGGGGCGCAGCAGGATGGTGTGCTCGAACTGCGCCGTGTAGGAGCCCTTGATGTCGCACAGGGGCGGGTAGGGATCCACGATGCCCAGGTCGCACAGGTTCTTCAGCGCCATCAGGTATTTGCTCTCCCCCAGGCGATCCAGCCACCGGCGGCAGAAGGCCAGAGTACCGAAGTTCTCGTTGATAACGTTCAGCAAGTGTTTCGCTCGTGGAAGCCTTGAAGAACAAAGGAAGAAACAAGAACGTGTTGGAGAAGAAAGAGGTATCACCAGCAAGAGCTCCCTACAGAAATAAATCACACCAAGGAAGAATAAGGGTACGTTGCAAGGTCTTTTCAGACTGCCTAGACTTGGGATGTCCTTCTCCATCAGTCACATGCTCTCTTTAGAAAATAAAGTACACTCTCTTCCTGCAAATAGATACCCTTCAAAACAGATTGTGAACCACCTATCTGCAAGCTAAACTAAACACAGGGACAGGAATCATTCCCTTAAAAAATTAAAGGACATTTCATTTTATAAAGAAAAACAGAATTCTTCCTGATCCAGAGTGGTCAGTAATCTGAACGAATTTTGGCAGAAGCTTGGTGGTTTAAAATGCTGAGTTTTCACTTCTGAGGTCAAATACCCAGTAAGCTTTTTATCCATACTTCTTACAATGTACAGGCATAAAAAACAGTATTTCTAGATCAACTATGAACTAAGCTTATTTGCAGTCAAGCAGTTCCTTTGCAATCCTTAGGCTAATTCTCCCCATGCTGTCTCCTTCACGTTCCTAGTACGTGCTATGGAAAAGCATGTCTGCCTGCTTTGTTTCCAACCAGAAAATGTGTTGCACCCCTAGAAATGCCAAAATGCAAACCCAGTAAAACTCAAAATGAGTAATTTCTTCACCTTACAGCAATGCACTAAAACAAAGACTAGAAACTCTCAAAATATCTATAAAATAAAACTGATGGCACAAATACCTTGAATGCATTCTGGGAACGGCAGTAAGACAAAGATTGTGGTACACAACCACAGTACAGATATTGACTAAAAAAATCTCACTATATATTTAATATAGAGATGAATACACAAATACAGTCTATATAAATTGTAAAAAAACTAATGGTAGGAAGATTGTTAAAAAAAAATATACAATTTTGAAAACATATTTTCTCCATTTTCAGTTTCTTGGAAACAATTCTGTATTGTTCCAGAGTTACAACTACAGTGTATTTTATGACAATATTGCTAGTACTGCCCTTTGAGTCCTCTGACAGCCTTGTTAATTAGTGAAGAACATGCATTGTATCAAATTTGAATCCTAAGACGGTGGTAGCTCTATCAAAATAGACCAACAAAATCCAACCTTATTGGCACATGCCCGACATCGAAGTTCTTCATGTAATGGGAGCACTCCATGTCATCATGCACAACACCTTTTCCTGTGCTGCCAAAGGTTTCTATAGCATACACTTCGCCTTCCTAAGGAGAGAAAAAAGGAACATGTTGCAATATGAAGATGTGACATTGTGTCACTCTCATACAACATCTCAGTGTTACAACTTCCGAATAAAAGCAATTAAATGTGAACAGGTCCAATCGCCAAATCAAGGTAGAAAAAAATTGAGCATGGAGATTTCACACATTAGAGTTATAAATATCTCCAAATCATCAACTGTTTAAATTAGTACCATTTTATTTAAAGCCAGAAGCATCAGCTTGTTTGTAGTCACAATTTCTCAAAGTCACTGCAGTTAAAACATTGTCAAGGCATACATCTAACAGAGCTACGAAACTACATTTTGCCAACTGGACGTACTTCTCCTGTGCTATTCAGATACAAGTCCTAGGAAATGTATAGTTTAGACATAGCAAATAGATGGTGATTACAGTCACTTACTGCACTGATGACTTTCTGCCCAATTTCTGCAAGAATTTTCTGGTAACAGGTGCTAGTATATACCCTTAACCTGCTCATTTCCATTCCACAAGATGAATTTCTTCAAGAAATGAAGGTGATATATATCTGCAAGGGCATTATCAAAATTCTAGCCAAGAACATACTGAAATGCCATTATACAAACTCATTTCTGCCAAGTGCATTCACACATCCTTAATGGCAGGACTGGGACAGGGACTTAACAAGCCAGGGCATCAAACACTGAGGGACACCATGAGTTGAATAGTTCAGTTTATTAAGCTACTTTTAAAGTCACAAGCCCAAAATAAGAAGCCACATGAAAAGCAGTAACACAGGCTTCAAATTCAAGACAGACTCCTGAAGATATCCCTGAATATTCAACTGACTCATTAAAAAAACACAAACCTTCAAAAACCCCCACACAATGCTGCCACAAGATTCACTTAACACCCACTTTTTCTGAATAAGGATCATCAGAGACTCTGTTAGTCACAAAAAACTCACTGGATTGCAGTTTGATACTATAATTAGCACAGTACAGTAAGACCTTGGCTATGCTCCACATTCTTCATTGGCAAAACTCACTCTGTTTAGTGATGTAGGATTGCGTCCTAAGTAACCTACAGAAACTGAAGAAATTAAACAATGTCTTCTCCCCAAAACCAAACCAACACACAGATTTTTCCATCTTCCTTTTCCAATACTCTTAATCCCTTTGCACAGACCTATAGATAAGATGATAGTTAAAACTTTGTCTTTTGGTGCACATCATAGGTCAACATCTATGATGCAAGTCTCGGGGGATGAGAGTGAGCCCACCTCAAAAAACAATCCTGTCCAGATCAACCTGTGCCTATTCAGCTCCTACAAGTCTTATCTACCCTGACAGACTTACTGGTGGTGATCATTAGTGAAGAGATTAGAATGAAATAAAAAACTTCTTTAAATAAGCCTTCTTATCTCATTAGAACAAGAGCTTTGGTGAAAACGTGGCTAAATCTCAGGTTCCCTGTTTGAATATTCCCTTCTCAATTGGGAGTTTGTCATTTCATGTACAGCCATTGCCCTTCCCCTGCTCCAGAATACTATCCAAACATCTTCCAAATTAGGCTCTCACATTAACTACAAATACACTTAATTATTTTGTATCTGCAGAGAAAAACTGCACTGGAAGCTTTTAAAAAAAGATACTCTATCTAACAGTACTCACAAAAAGTTATCCAAAGCTACACTACAGATGTATTTATCAAGAATTACCTCAGCAAGAGAAGATTTCATTAGAGAATAAACAAACAAGGAGCATGAATGACCTGCAAGTCATTCAGGAAGACTCTGATTTCCCGAATTCCAGTTCACCCCTAAATATGGATTTCTGTCCTTTTCAATACTCCTAAATACAACATTCCAACACTTAAATAATGTATAGACACTGAGAAATAATTAAGCAAGAGTTTCAGCAAGCATCACTACAGCTATTCAGATTTCAACAGTGGTGGGGGTCTTTTGGGGTTTTTATGTTTGGTAGTTTGTTTTTTAAACAGTAGGGTTCCAAGGCTTCAATTTCAGAAAGTGTTACATACCAGAACACTCAGGACTAAAATGAAGAAGCCACTGAGATAAAACTACTCTTTTACAGGAGCACTACACAGAACAGCAGTTATTCCACTGCAATTATTCACCAGGATCACAAAAACTACAAATGGAAACTGCACAGGAAATGCAATAGAAAGATCAAAGAACTCAATGTACCTCCATTCTTGTGGCTTCTCCTCCTTTCACAATGGGTACTGTTTTTCCTGCATGTATCCTATACGGCCCAATGGAGTGTCCATTCAAGTTGCGAATTGGCTTCACTTTGGAAGAAAACATGAATTTTACAGACAATTTCCTAACAAATGGGAAGCCCTTTAAGGTAATCTGGTTTGGTAGCCCACATTAAAAGTACAACAGTGACTCATCATATTGCAGAGGAACCCAACACAGAACTATTCATGCATCTTGTACAAACATCAGCCAAGACACAAGTTAGTTTGTATGCTTCAGCAAAGCTTCCTTATTAAACAGCAGCAACTGCAACAGTAGCAAAAGCTTATTAATAAAGCCAAGCAGCAAGTATCAAATTATCTGTACAGTACAAAACAGTTGTTTAACATTCATCTTATCTGTTAAAGATACAATAATTGGAAGGATAAGCCAAGACCATTTCTCCAAAGGAAAGGCAACCCAGCCATAAACATGTATTTATGCAAGACTCATACCATACTTCTAGCAGAAAAGTCTGTTCAATATCCTACACCAAAATCAGTACTTGTACAAATCTATATACAGATACACACTTCTAAACTAAGTCCTTAAATAAAAAACCTGCCTTGGTATGTTTTGCCATCAATTTCAACTTCGTAGGACTCCATAACTTCTTGTATGGCCTCTCCCACATCACAGAGACGTACATCTATTCCAGCACACTGAAAAAAAAGTGCAAATATAAATGGAAAATAATCACAACATTTACAGAAGAAGACTTTGTAAATTACTTACATAATGATCATACCTTTATTCCAGTATTTGTGGCATCCTTTACAGCTTGTAATAGTCTGTCATATTTTGGATTGAATGTGACTGTAAAAGCACAGTCAATAATACGACCTGAAATCAGCAGAAGTTGGTTAGCTTCATAGTCTTTGCATTAAAGAATGTTCTCAAAGTTTTAATTAATAAATGAAAACTAACCACTAATATGTGTTCCAAAATCTATTTTGCAAATATCATTGTATTGCAGGACTGTAGGATCTCCAGCATTGGGAGTGTAGTGGGCAGCACAATTATTCAGAGAACACCCCGTAGGAAATGCAAGACCTGCATTTAAACCATTTTCCTTTATCAGCTTACGTGAGCAGTCTTCTAGTTTTTCACTAAAAGGCAGAGGAGAGGGAGAAGAAAAAAAAAGAACAGTTGTCATTAGTACTTCTTATGATGACTTCAAATAAACCAATGCAAAAACAAAACCTCAAAAAAATATCAAAGAACAAATCAAACTATTTGTATGCTAAGTAGACAGACAACCCTAGGCTGAAAAACATTAAGTGCAGCACAACAATCTCAGTTCTTTGTGTTGTTTCTTCTACCCTTTCTTGGGCAAAAATGAGTCCTTCTCTAGTGTTTTTAATCCAAGTTTAAAATATTAATCTTTCACAAGCTACATTTAACCCATTCTTCCTGAGCAGCAGAGGTTAGACAACCAAAGTTTAGGCAAATTAAATGCATTCTTTACAATTACGGTGATTTAAAAGGAGGTGGGGAAAAGGAGATAAAGCCTTTTATTTACTAAAAAAAGTTTGATTATAAAAGAACCTTTAAAAAAAAATTTGAGTGATAACTATGACAAAATAAAGCCTTGTGAGACTAGCATTTGTTTTTGGGTTTTGTGTAATCTCAAGATGCTAGCAACTGCAAATCCACAAACACATGTCCACTGGTGCATTTTCCTTCAGTGTCAGTGAATGAGGTAAACTGCAACTCACTGCAGTGCACCATACTCTGATTTTAAGAAAGCCAGAGAAATATGAAAAAAGAGAGCATATTTTAATCAGCAAGGCCCCATAGTCTGAGGTACTTTAGGAAGAACAGTCATGTTTTGAGAAAATGACTGCTTAGAACAGTCAAACTGTATAATTGAATATGACAGATTTGTTGCACCCAGACTAGTGAGCTGCCTTTCTTCTACTTTCCCTCATGGTATATTATGTCTTTCTGTTATCCTTGCACAGTTACCTTGGGAATCAGCTCTCATAAGCTTTCTTACTATCCTACTCTTGTCAGCACAGTCCTCAGTCACACCAGGCTGAAAGCACCTGATTTTGGAAGCTAAACTGTTCTGGATCAGTGCAGTACTTGGACAGTAGACATTCACTCTAGATAAACTGAAGGACAGAAAAAGTAATAGTTGGAAGAGTCACAAAAATCAGTCCAGGCTAGTTATTTCTTTAAACTTAATCAAATTCACATTCATCTTAATCAATTTGCTCAGTTATTTCTTACTAACTGAGAATAATAAAAAACCCCACTGTGTTTCCACCAGAAACATCAGTCAGTCAGTGAAGACTAAACATAGTCCAAACCTTCCTGCCCTGGACTGAATACACAGCCATGCTGGTTTTATGCCTCTTTGCCCAGTCCCAGGCACAGACTGCACGTGCACTGTCCACATGGCATTTCATGACCATTCTGGTAAGCAGCAGCAGTGTGACTGCTATTGCTGCCTCTCCCAGCACCACTGCAGAGGAGCGAAGGCACCGAAATCTAAATGAAGCATATAATCAAAGTAAGTGAACATCATGGAAAGCTTAGTTTAAAACTCAGTATAATCCCAGGCCCTATAAAGCTGCATAAGCTAAAAATACAAGAGGAAACTTAAAGGAAATAATTGGCAACACTGGTTGTGTACTTCGAACACAAATCTCCCCCAACACTCATTACACAGTGAATTAAGCACGAAACTGAGACTAAATCTCTCCCCCTCTAGAAAATGAAGAAAATTTTACAGCAGAGGTCTTCCAGAAGATGTGTGTTCTCACCAGATTTCTATCATTGTCATCCCAGGTTTTATCCAGCTCATAACGTATTTCCTCACTTGTCTGTGTGCCTCTGCAGCCTCCCGAAAATCATTCCAGATTTCCTCACTGGCTTGGTCTAGTGCTTTCTTTTCTTCACTAGTTGTTCTCCAAGCAGCAGTTCGCCTTGAAAAGAAAGGAAATGTTTCAAACAAGTTACTATAATCACAGCAGTCATTACAATTTCTGTCTAAAGCCTGCAAAGTATTTATTAACCAGTCATGTCTACATTCCCCACGTAACAGAAAAGATCCTGATTTATACCATTTTCAGAATAAAGGAAGCCTATTAAAAAAGGAAATCTATCAGTACCACAGACTAACAGCTCTGAAAGGCAGTAACATCCTACCAGAGGCCCAGATAAGCAGGGTGCTTGAAGAATGCCTAAGTTCTCAAAGAGACAGAAGAGGCATATAAAATTCATATTAATGCCTGCAATTCCACCTTATGTTTGGCAGGGCAAAAAAACTGCAACAAGCTCTACTCATGCAAAAAATTCATTTTTTTCACAATCTTACTCATTCAGACAGTGTTGTTCATGTATAGAGATGGACCTCAGCACTGTAGTGTGGCTGCTTGGCCCAGAAACTGTTGCTGACACAGACAATAAGCATCTTCAAAATTTAAGAGCTTGCAGTTCCAGTGTTATTTTCATTCATGTTCAGAATATTTAGGTAATAACACTTAACACTAACTGGCGTGGTAATTATGACACATGCCAGAATGCTACTTTCTAAATGGGCTGGATGATGAATTAACATTTGTTACAGGAGAACCCCACTCATTCTGGCTCTTTGGTAGGTTCATAGAAGAAACACACAAATACTTTTTCATACAGGTCTAAGTATATGATTAGTTTTGAATATATTTTGCATTATGCAAAAATCCAGTGCAAGTAAGGTTCCATGAAAACAAACAAATAAAAAAGTAATTTAAGTACTTCAACAACTGTCAGAATTTAACTAGAAGACTACTCTGACTACAAAATAGAGAAACTCTTCAAATGGTGAAGCTGCAGCCATGTAATAGTGCAAAAAACCCCAGTGATGACTCAAAAAACCCTATACATGCTACGCAAGAAAAAAACTACTAAGAACAATACCCAGCTACACATGCTGGCAGGTGGGTCTTAAAAGAAAATGGGTGGTGGACAAGAGGGACCAAAGGTGCTGAAATATGCTGATTTTCAAATTTAGATATTAATGCAAATGAGTTGACTCTAAGGAAACAACTGAATACATGGAGAGTAAAGGATTAGTTTTTGAAATCCAAAGGTGTAGCTTTTTACTTGTTTCATAGACATGTAACTTAGCTCCACTTTGAATTTCTTTTACAGCCAAAAAACAAGTACAAGTGAATCAAGAGACTATGCCCTGCAGTTTTGCTGCATTTTGAACTAAGAATATATACTGATATGTAAATTTATAAGTATATATATTTATACTGAGTATTTAAGAAGAATTGAAAAGATAAAGGTGGGTAACAGGGTATTCCATAAATCTTTCTCAGGATGATCAGAAGATTCAAAATATTTTGAGACCCTTTTGCTTGTTTCTGTTGAACTTTCTGCTCCTTTTCAGGAAAAAGTAACAACAGTGCAAAGGAGAAATCCCACATTTACCTTTCTGAGCAGTTTTCTTGCTCCAATAGCCAGCATCACACATACTACTCCTATAATTTGCCTAAATCTGGCAAATTCTACTAAAAAAAGAAAGCAACGGGCTGCAACACCTGGGCCCTCACACTGCCATTGGAAAACTGGACTTCTGCCAGCACAGTAGTCATTGAAGATGGAAAAGGTACACTGCAGAAAAACACTGGGGACAGAGACTCAAGGATCCTTTCAGACTGTTCTGGATTCCAGCAGTGAACACCCCTTGGTAGCAAGAACTGCTGACAGAGTCTGGGCAGCTGCTCTGCCATCTGTCACAGACCTGAGTGCAAACTCCAGCAAACTGGCAGGAAGCCATCCTCACCCTGTCTTACTGCATTTCAGCATAGAGTCACTTCACACAAGTCCACTGGGGGACAGAATGGCCTCTACATGTAAAAATACTGTATCAGACCCAAAGCATTTTGCTGACAAAGCTGCAGGACTGCCACCTGGGAGCTCAGCAAGGGAGGCAACAAGAATTTCTGCTTGGGCCTAAGAACTTGAGGGCATGTGAAAAATCAGATAAAGGCCTCACACCAAACACCAAGTCCTCCAACAGGTACATGAGCTAACAAGCTTTTGACAGCTTCCTAATGTGCTGCCTGCCACGTCAGCTGAAGAAGTTCAACTCTTGTTCCAAGCCATCTGATCCAGCTTTTCACTCCAGTTCATGGCCTGCAGATTTTGCTAGTACAAATCTTTACAGGATCATGCTGTAAACTAGATTCTAGTGATGAAAGAATTCCAGAAAATATCTTCCCTAGATTATTTTCACTCAGATAATCCAGTCATACTGAAGGGAACAGATGCCATCCAGAGGGACCACTACAGGCTTGAGAGGTGGGCCTGTGTGAACCTCATGAAGTCCAACAAGGCCAAGTGCACAGTTCTGCACCCTGGGTCAGGACAATCCCATCACAAATGCAGGCTGGGTGAGGAAAGGATCTAGAGCAGCTCTGAGAAGGATTTGAGGGGTGCTGGTGGGCAGGAAGCTCCACACGACCCAGCAATGTGCACTCACAGCCCAGAAAGTCAAATAATATGCTGGGCTGCATCCAAAGCAGTGTGGTCAGCAGGTCAAGGAAAGTGACTGTGCCCCTCCACTCCATTGTTTTGAGACCCCACCTAGACTACTACATTCAGCTCTGGGGCCCCCAACATAAGAAAGTTGTGGACCTGTTTCAGTGAGTCCAAAGAAGGGCCATGAAGATCACCACGGCTGTAAAATCACTCCTATGTTCAGCCTGGAGAAGAGAAGGAGACCTTATAGCACCTTCCAGAAGCTGAAAGGAGATCTTTCTTCCAAGGTCATGTAGTGACAAGACATGGTGTAATAGCTATAAACTGAAAGATGGTAGGTTTAGATTAAAAGCTAGGGAGAAATCCTTTACTGTGAAGGTATTGAGGCACTGGAACAGACTGCCCAGAGAAGTGGAAGGTGTCCCTGCCCATGGCAGGGGCATTGGAACTAGGTGATCTTCAAGGTACCTTCCAAAGCAAACCAGTCTGTGACTCTGTAACAGCACAGAGGCACAAACAAGTAGGCAGGGTCAAGAATTCCTTAATTCTACTTTAGCAAAATTGGTGTATCATGAAATATTGCTTATTTATTTTCTGCCTTCCTGGCTGTACCATTTCAAATGCCCCTGTCTTCAAGAAAAAACACAAGCTTCAAAAACACCCCCAAAACTGGAGATATAAAAATGTTAAACCTGTTAGTCTGTTGTCTATGTTAAGTATTGATTTTCTATTATAGCTATTTTTTTTCTGAAATTTGAATGACACCCACTTCTAGCTGAACTTCTCACACAAAATACACAATTGTAGGTTGATGACAGGTAACTTTAGAAAGCACAGGACATTACCAGTTAAGAACAGTGAGCAACTCTTAAAAAAAAATCAATGACAAAACCCTACTGACCTCAGTGTGAATAAGAGACATGGCACCAAAATGCTCCACTGATATATAAAATGAAGCTATTACTCAGAATATGAAATATCCTGACATTAAAGTCAGCTACTAATTTAAGTAGTTGCTTATATTAGGAAATACTAAAGTAGCATCGTAAAATTTAAATATTTAAATTAGGAACAAGGCCAAGCATGTATTTGCTTAAGCACCATTACATGAGGAAACTACTCCAGGTTCCTTAGAAGCATATATTTCTTCCTCTATAGCAGAACACTGCAGTACAGAAAAGACACCTCACTTAAATCCTGTTATGAAAGGAGGTTTGTTTTTATTGCTTTTATCCTTTTTCTTTTCAATAAACAGTAGTTAAACCTGAGCAAACATTTTTATATTCAATAGCTGAATATGTATCAGAGTGTTATTTGTTAATAAACTATGTACATGCTTAAGATGTTTGTTATCTAATTTTGTGGTTCACTTAAATCATATTCTTATGAACGTGCCACGTGCAAATACAGAAAAATACTTGACTCTTAAAACATCAAAGAATCAGTCCTGGATCAGCCTGTCAGAACTATTCTGTGCAAGCTCTTCATTAGCACAGTAATCTTGTGCATGCAAACAAGGCAGTTATTTATAAATAAATAGGAGTACACCTTGTGTTCAAACTGAAGTCATGAAAAAGAAAAAGCTTCCTCAAAAGCAAATTTTCATCTCACAAAAATGAAACCATATTATCTGAACACAATTTATAGGGTGTTTACTTAGGTTACTTAGTCTCTATGAGAAATAGGCATGGACTTTAAATAACCAATGAAAAAATATTTCAAAGTAATTTCATTCTGAAGAAAAAGTTATTAAAACCTAGATATTGCTTTCAGACATACAATTATTCACCTACTCTCTCCCTTTGGTTTAAACTATTTTTTCAGAGCTTTGATTTAATTACTTCCTGTGAAGTTCCAAAGTTTTCAGTAATACTTGGTCTTTTCATTTAGGTTTGCATACAATTCAAGCAAATTCTATGCCACACATCCCCTGTCTCTCCCAGGTAAAATATGACCTTCCACAACATTTCACATAGGAAAAAAAAAATCAGGAGAAGTTTCTAACAATACATAAAGAAATAGCAGTCTCCTGTAAAAACATGAGGGTGCAGATCTCTGTTCCAGTGAACTACTAGAAGCTGTTGCTTGTTTAGTGCAATTATGTGCACATAATTCCCACATCACTATGACTTATAAAAAATAGGTGAGGCTACAATAAGTATATATTCACTCCAAGGGAGAGAAGCAAAGTACAGAATACACCACATAGGCTTTTAAATTGACATGTGTCTACCAAAAAGTAACAAAAAGTTGGCATCTCAGTGGTCACAAAACTGCTGCATAATAGTATCTCATCTCCCTGAATTTTAAACCTTCACTCATTTCTAATTCAGACAATGTTTTTCTTACAAGCTGCCTACTGAAAGCCTGTTGGTACCCTGGGCCTCAAGGCCCCCTTGCCTCATGGCAATTCTGCTCATACTGGCTACACCTTAATTAAAAGGGGAAGGGAAGGACAAATATTTCTGGTCTGAAGACTTGTATTTATTGAGTTCCTGGATAATCCAGTTAAAGAAAAAAAGTCAAAACCCAAAGTACATTACTCATTTTGTCCATTCAGCTGTACATTAATATTTTTTTCAGCACATCAAAATGAAAGCATTTATTTCTTAAGCTTAAAACACTCACCCATCTTGTGTTGGTGGATATTCACATTCTTCTCCCTTTGGGAATACATTGCTGGGAAACAGATCACATATTGGAATAGAAGGTGGATCTGTCTGGACCTTAGCTGTTGAGTATAATTTAAGCAAGTGTTACACATGGGACTCTGGAAACACTAACAGTCTTATTTCAACCATAAAAGTTAAACAAAAGTTATTAAGATCCCCTTAACAAGAACCTGGGCTTCTACCAAGACAACATTGTATCACAATGCCCTCCTATGACTTTATTTAGCCAATGCTCAAGGCCAATGAATGCCCTCAGTGGCATTCAGGGATACCAGAAGGAAGACAACTTGGCCAGACTTAGTCTACAAACACAAACTGCACCCCTAAGTTTGTTTCAGCTGCAAAAACAGCACACATTTAATACCAAATATTCACATAGTCTATATTTTTGTGTGCTTGATACCTACGTCCTTTCTTCTTTTTCTTCTTCTTCTTCTTTTTCCCAGTTGCTCCATCTCCTTCACCCTCTCCATCTATAGGAAAAAAAGTGCTCAGCTGAACATAAAATAATCTTGAAGGAACCAAAGAAGTCTGAACAAAAGACAAAAACATCTGGACTATCTTGAAACACTTCTCTCACAGCAGAATTTAATGGATTAAAAGACAACATCCAGAAGCTGCCACCAGCATTTTCAGTCCCTACACCAAACACAGACCTAAGAAAATAGTTTTGAAAGTTGACAATAAATGTATCACCAAAGAAAGGAAGAAAAGAGAGCTCAGGTAAAGCAGTTTCAGAAAACCCTACCTCCTATTCCTCTCAATTCAGGCAAATAGCTGCCTGGAATTGTTCGAGGACATGAGAGAGAACTGTATTAGACACAACAGCTAACAAAAGGCTATAAACTACTGCTCCCACTCCATCTGCTGATGCTTCAGCTGAAAGAACTTACTGCATCTGGGAAGATGAAGACCCAAAGAAGTTAAAGATGACAGCACTCTAGGCCAGGATAAGTTTTAATCTTGAGATAACAGGGAAGGTCACAAACAGCACTCAGCAAACCACAGCATGTGGGATACAAAAGGGTGGTCGAACACTGGCACAGGTTTCCCAGAGAGGTGGAAGATGCCCCATCCCTGGAAACAGTCAGGGTCAGGTTGAATGGGGCTTTGAGCAACCTGATCTAGCTGAAGATGTCCCAGCTCACTGCAGGGGCTTGGACCAGATGACATTTAAAGGTCCCTTCCAACCCAAAGCATTCCATGAATCCATCCCAGCAGGAGGTTTCCAGGGAGCACAGCATGTAAGCACCAAGAATCAGCCACACCATTTACAGTCACATCTGGGAAGTAACAATAACCCTGCAGACTTCACATTTGGCTACATCTGATGCCTACTTCATACTCAATAGCTCAGGTGCTATCAGGTACCTTCTGGTCCTAAATACAGATTCTTTTCAAAGCTGACAAGTACTAATCATCTACATCTAGAACATTTTCAACTACAGCAAGAAGAAAAATTAAAGGAACTTCTAGAATGAAGTCAAACCATTTTGAGTACTTGTACAGAAGCTTGTATTTAAAAACCAAGCCAAATCAAAACACTGACTGGCTGTTTCAGTCATTAGATTTCAAGCCACTCATCATGGCCAGTATCATCTGCAATTTTATGCCATGATGAGTGCTGTAATCCTACAGCTGGGGCAAATTTGAATAATGTCACTCCCCAGCTCATTTTGGTATTAAGTATCTTAATTTAAGTTTCTGTAAAAAATTGCAAATAGAAATACTTTGTACCCATAACATAGTCCCAACCTTCATCAATCTGTATTTCACAGGCAAGCAAAAATCCTTAGTAGTGAATATATATTTCATTAAAATGTGGTAACTTTGTTACATTTCTCCTGACCTTGAGTAGTGCTCAAACCATTCATATAGAAATTAATTAGACATACTCCAGTTCATTCACAAAGTGATTTTTTTGTTCTTAAAGGCTAGGCCTAAACTGAAGGGAAAAAATCCCAGCATTTCTTAAATGCTGCTGCTATCTGCATATTGTGGCTTTTTCATACATCACTGCACGTGGCACTGCCAACTGCAAGCCAAACTAACCCTGTCTATGCTTTCCTGTCCTTGAAGACTGCTGCAGACTAACTGTGCTGCCAGAAACATAACTACTGCATCTGACCAATACTCTGTTTGTCTTCAGGGTATTTAGCTGCTAATGAAAAAAACTGTCACCTGAACAGCAATTTCACATCTTTGCAAAACAGAAGTCCAACCTTATATCATTTTGGTATAGCCATTTAAGAACTTAGCACAGCATCATACAAAAATGTTACATATCAGCATATTTTGACATGGCAAGGAAAATCCAAAGAGCACTTCCTAATCTCTCCTAGAGCTCAGAAGTTATGGAGTCTCCTTTTTGAGGCTGCTCAGTTATGGGCTTATCCAGAGGGAAAAAAAAAAAGGGAGTAGGTATCTTATTGATTTTAACACAGCATGTCTTACAGAAACAATTCTGAAACTACACAATTAAGATGGCAAATAGTGAGAACCAGTACAGGCAAGAACACAGCTGTCTTCCAAAAACTTAGATTAGTTTTATTTTTTCTGCAAAAGTATCTGTTTTATCAAAAACATATCCAAGTCTAATATGTGGGAAAAAAAGGAGATTATTAATTCAGTCATAGCATCACTTCATTTTTTATGCTAATACTGTAATACAATTGCTAATACTGTAAAAAGGATAAGAGAGCACAGCATCTGATCTGTAACTATCAGTGTTATTTCTCCTGAGACAGAACTCTAACTATTCTAATTATTTCAAAGATTTCTTTTCACTGTATACAGTTTTCACTACCCTCCTCAGCATTTCTTCCTCAAGTTGCAATAATAGCAAAGCACATATTGCATTAATTTCAATGCCATAACCTGAAAGATACCACAAATCAAACCATTGGAATACATTTCTATGGAAAGGACCTGCATTAAACTTGATGCTGCAGATTGATAATGGTCAAAGATAAAATTGTTACTTAATACGTCTCAGCACTCTGGTTTCATTTATTAAAACTTCCATCCTCAATTCATTAAAGTGAAATTCCACAAGGACAAATTCCAACAAGTGAACTAAGATTTCTAAATAGACTGCTCAAAGTGCTGACCCAACTTTATATGCTAATTCAGAAAAAGGAAACTAAACTATGAATTTAAGAAATGTGTTTTCTCAAACATCCACTTCTGTTGAGAACCATGCATCAAACCAAAGGAAATAAAGCACCTTTATCCAATATTCCTACAGAAAAGATGGATACAGTCTGGATTTCAATGCAGACACTTTCAAGGTCCTTGCTTAGAAAATCAGCTGCATAACACAAGCAACACACAAAAAGTTGCTTATGTATTAGCCTCCCCCCAATTCAATTTTAATGAAAAATTATAATTACAGATGAGCAGGTTTCAAGTCACTGGTAGAGACTCTAACACCTACTAATTAAAATGCTCCCTTAAAATCTTCTCTGTATGTTTTGTTTTAAGCCAACAATAAGAGCCATAATTTGGAACATAAATGTTCACCTAGCATGGTAAGGCAAGTGAGAATGATTTACAGCTTACCTTATCTCAGACTAAACATTTCCCTCCAGTAGTTAGATCCTTGAAAACACAGACCTTTAACAAAGCTTGTATTCCTGTTATTTTATATATGTATGCCTGTGTGACAGCAAAATTGTTGACAAAAAGTATAAAGTATAGATAGTTGCATCTCACCTCTCCAAAAAGAAACCCAACAAAAATCAAACCAAGTAACACACCTGTAAACAGTCTGCTAAAAGGAAGTCTCAGAAGAAGCTGAAACTGGAAATGTTAAGAGAAAATGTAAGTTATACTTGCCTTCATCATCATCATCTTTTTCTTTCTCCTCCAGTGCTTGCTTGTCCAATTGTTTTGCTACATCATCGAGAGCACCTTCCATTTCTTTATCAGTTTCTTGTCCTGTTTGTAAAGTTAAAGTATGACTTACGGTAAAACATTAGCGCCATGTTAGTAACCAATAGCCCCCAAAACTTTATTACAGCATTATGTTATACTCATCCTCCAGATACCTGAGCACCTAATACTTTTTTTTGTTTTAAAGCAGCTCCAACGTGTAAGGCCGTAGGACACTACAGTGACAGGTGCTGTTACTGAAACTCACATGTAAAGGCAGATTACCCTGACACTTCTGATTACTTTTTTTCTGCCAGGGTAACTAATTTCTCTTGCCATAGCAGCAGCCTGCTCTTGTGAGATAATATGGGTGTGAAGCAGATAATTACAAACGCAGAGCACGATCATCGCTAACTGATGGCCTGCTAAAACAAACCCAAACCATCGCGCCTTTACGCTATTTGCCCAGACTTGCTCCAGCTCTCTCCGAGAACTTGGGAGGGGTGCAGAGCCTCCATGGAGCGGCATGACTTTTACAGCAGCACGCGTACACCTTTCTCCCGCGGGGCATGGGACAGGGTGAGCGAAGCGGTGGCTTCTCCTGCGCGCAGCGGAGCGGGGAGGGCATCCCCAGCCCCAAGAGAGGGGCAGCAGCATCGCCCGGGCACCGCCAGCCCCCTCCGAGCCGCGGGGACCCCCCCGAGCCACGGGCCGGGACAGNCGCACGCGCGGGCCGTGAGGGGGCGGCGGCGGCGGGGCCGGGGCCGGGGCCGCCGCCTGCGCGACGCGATAAAAAATGGGAAAAGGAAGTCTTGCGAAAACAGCCCTTTCTCTCAGTAGGAGCAGCTGCTATGAAATGTTTTACAGCGTGTAAGTTTGTTAGGGTATTACCATTTGAAGGCACTGAAGAAAGGTGACCTACAGGAGAGATAAATCCTGTACAGAAGGAAAATAATGCAAGGGGGGGAAAACCCCACTTGTTTCAAGTGACATAGAGCAAAAAAGGGAAGATTCTAATGCATAAAAAAGGTTTCTGCCTAGTCCCTTTTCTACTACTACGTAGAAAACCAAGGCAAAAAGCCAATATTATGGGTATCCACTAATGGATTATTACATCATCCCAATCCTTAAAATTCATTTACTGAGTTTCTAATTTTTATACGTTTTCTACCAGAATAACCATGCTGGCTGAAAATTACTTTTCCTCCTTGGTATACTTAACCATGCACTTAGAGTATAATATAGTGCCACTATAACTTATAACATGTAAAGGTTAAAAACAGGCCTTGTGTTGCACAGCTGTGTTTTAAAATGCTTCTGCAGGCAGGCCTTTGCTTGGGAATGCTGGTGGTGCCTTGTTCCTCACTGAGGTTCATGTTCTGCCCCCTCTGGTGCCATCTGCCCCTTCCCTGGCTCCTGCCCGTGGGCATCTCCTCACTCCTGGCCTGGTGCAATTCCCAGCTGGAACAGAACTCAAAAAGACTAAGTACTGGTCAAACCAAGTCCAGCCTGCTCCAGGCAGGTACCACAGCAGCACGTTCTGCTCTGCTTTTGCTTGTAGGAGTGCTCAAACGTAGAAACACGGAGCTGAGGTTTCCAGGGGCCTGGGGTGTGTGAGGGGAAGCTGTTTCCCCAGGGCTCAGGGCGTGCTCTGGGCAGTGAGACGTGTCTCACCAGCTAGGAACTGCTGTGTTACCACTTGTTCACCCTTTAAATCAAGTTGTTATATGCTACTGCCAATCCAAGTGGACTGTCTCCAGGAGGGCCCCATTACTCTGGCTAAGGCAGGATAAACCTTGCACGATACAGCAGGTGTACAAATTTAACTCTCACTGCCATTTTCCTGCTCTTCATTGCCCCCAGTCCAGTCAGAATTGATGCTGTGTGAGGCTGGTGAAGAGCCATGGAGGAATAGCTCTTTATCACACTGAGAATGCATGACACACAAGCATGTGCACTAACACTGCCTAGAACACTCTGGATTTATTGCTTTCTGTTCTAGTTTTCTAATTAGGTAGAAGCAGAATCTACAGAGCTGGTTTGGTTTGGGGGATTTTTTGTGGCTGTTGGCAGGAGAAAGGGGGAATATCAGTGGTCACATTCCCTGAATTCTCCATTTTGAGCCATCTTAAATCTTCCTCTTGTGTGTTTATTGTAGTTGGGCACTGTAATGGTCCCAACATGTCTGACAGCAGTGATTTTGTGGTTTATTTTAATCCATTAGTCTCTCATACATCAGACTGTTCTTACCCCTTGTTCTAACCCCTCTTAGTGCCTTTGACAGCTTCAAAAAGAGTGCTTGTGCTCCTGTTCTATTCAGTCTGGTGTGTGCCAAAACAGACAGGTTGCCAGACCATGGATTTTGTTGACTCTAGAAGTGAAGTGACAGATAAAGGAGTCCATAAAGTCTACAGAAGCCCAGGGAAGACAGAAGTAGAGATAATAGCCAGAGATAGATAAAATAAGAAGACATCTCATGCAGAAACTGCAAACATGAGCTCTGGAAGTGCACAGAGGGAAAAAAATCACAAGCAGAGTAAATGTTTCTGTGATCAGCTGAACTAACAAAGGCAGTTTTCTCAGAGCACTGTTTCTTTCCTCCCCAGAATGACTCTGGCACCATTCATAGTCACTGGGATACCCCAACAGAGAGGGGCAGATGGCTTGTGCCACATGGTTCAGCAGTTTGGCCCATCTCTGTTCAGGTGAGGACACTTCTTTGAGCTGCTATGATTTTTAGAAAGTGTGTCCAATTGTCATTATGTTTGGCCACCAATTTTGTCTGAAAACAAACCTTCATATAAACCTCCTTTAAAAAATAGGCTGAAAATAAATTGTTGAGTGATGTCACGCTTAACTTAACATAGAATGTAATAAAACCCAGCAGAGTGAAGGCAAACCACGAGTGAGCCAGAAGAGGCAGGATTAACTGAGTGTCTCTACAGTTTGAGGTGCTGTTACTGGACCCAGGCTGTGTTCATCAGGCTGGCAGGGAAGAGAGCACATTGGACAAAGCAAAGTTAAGCATTTTCCAGGTTATACTCCTTCCAGGCCCAGAATTAGCACCATAAACAAGAGATAACTGAGGAGGGAATAGCATGATAACCAACATGCCAAAATAGGAATGCTCTATAAAAGATACTGCAAAGTGGGAGTAAGAAGCTGCCCTGACTGCACTGACAAAGCAAACATGAACATGAACAAGCCAACAACTGGTTCCATGTTCCCCATCTGGCTGCTTTTAAGAGGATCCAGGCTCGTGGATGCAGAGAGAGTGAGACACATTTTGTAGAATGCCCTTACCAGCTCCGAGTTTTTTGTCCTTCTTCTGTTATTGCCAGTCAGCTGTTCCTAGTGTTTAGTACACATTATATTAATGGATGCTGTTTTTCCCAATTGCATGCTGTACTAGACAGCATGATAAGGTGAAAGTATGGGGCAGGCCATTGGCCAGGAGAGACCTGTGAATGCCATTTTTAGCAGGAGTTATGTAGCTGGAGGTTTTTGTTTTCTCACTATTCATTTTTCTTAACCAGCTTCCCAGACAAAGGCAGGCAGTGGCTGGGGAATTAAGGGAAGGGCTGAATGCAGTCCAAAACATTCAGCAGGATTTGAAACACTTTCCTGAAGGACAACAGAGAGAGTCACCTCCTCTTATTTTTCTTCTAAGGAGACTTCTCCAATTGCACTATTTTCTGAGCAAAACAAGTTATGACCTTCAGAAAAAGATTTTTTTTTAGGGTATGTTATGTTTTCTTTTGTGTTTTCTTTTCAAATGGTATGTAAGTGTCAAGAAATGGCATGGAGTGGAGTGGGGGAGCTGTCTCTGACAGCTGTGGTTTAGTCCTGGAAAGAGGGTGAGCAAGGACAACTAGGGAATATGTGGCCTATATCAGCCTCCAGAAGAGCTGAACAGTGGGATGTTATATTTGTTTCTGTTTGTATTTCTGGGACTGATGCCATTATTTATGTGTTTATGACACTTTAATACTCTTTTTTACTAGCTGAGGGCCAAAACTCATAGTCCTTACTCAGCTCTAAAAATTCACTGAAGTCAATGGGAAAATTTTTATGACTAGAGATTTAATATTAAGCCTAAATGCTGGAAGTAGACAAGGAAAATGTTACTTGCATGAGAGCAAATATGTCCTATGGACTCTAGAAGGAAAGATATTCCTTGTCACCCATTGCTGAGGACAAAGGACTCTTGTACTTCCTCAGCCATCTCTATAATTTTCTTATAACCTAGATGAAGTAGCGAGAAAAAAATGGCAAAACCAGACAAAGAATTCACATTTAACTCTGTTCCATGTGGCCTTCTTTCCACATTCCTTAGTGATTGCTTTTGTTTTTTCTTTTTGCCAAACACCAGTTAGATTACAGCCTGTCAGCTGTAATCCAAACATACTGCCTTGCCTCAGCTAGTGTCCCAACATCTGTGTCCCTTGGAGGACAAGTTTCAAGGGATGTATGAGTGCTTCTCAAAAGAAGCAAATTTCGTCTCTCTGAGGTGAAAGTCACCGTGAGAAGCTCAGGCTGCTGTTTTGTACTCAGACTGGACAGAGCAAATGCTTCCCAGTTTGCATCAATAGATGCATGCTGTGAAATATAAAAGTAAGTCAGTTAATTGCCTTCTTCAGAACTGACTTTTCAAATTGCTTTCAAACTACGAGATTCACATGAACAAAACAAATCAATGCTTCAGGAAGACTCTTTATATTTCTGTGAGAAGGAGCTATTGCATTAAGCAAGTATGCAGAAACATACATTAGGACATGCTGCAGTGAGCATCTCCCTGACAGCACATCTCTGTGCCTGTGCCTAGTCTTGGAAAGGGATGAAAGGCTACAGAGAGCCAAGGGTCCCATGACTGCTGTTTTTAAAGAATTTTTTTTGTATTTATGATAGAGTCATAAAAATTATTTTTTAAATAAAAGCATCTTTCTTGATGTACTCACTTGAGCCATAACTGCAGATGGAAGCAGTCTTCTTTTTCAGATAAACCAAGACATTGTATATCCTCAGAAATAACTGTAGGTCATATCTCCTGAAAAGCCTGGTTTAGAGTGGTATGAACCTGAATTATCAAAAAGTGGTATTTTGAACTTGAGATTTGTAATCAATTGTGTATAATTCAATACACTGACGTATTAATGTATTCCCATCCCCACAGTACAGGGTCTTTTCTTATCTGAAGAAAATTTTCAAGACCTCACACAGAAAGTAATTTCTCAGCTTCACTGTTAGTGTAAAAAGCATTAACAGTTTCCTTTTTACAGCCTGCTGACATAGCTGCTTTCCTCTGGGTTGATCCACCCTTCTTCATTCTGGGGAGTACTGGAAGAAATGTTTACAGCTGCAGTGCTGGAGGCAGTGCCTGTGTATTTCTTCAACCAGGTATTTTCTTTTATATCCAGGACAGTCTTCTATTTCACCTTCACACCTCCTCCAGTCTTAAACTGGAAACAGACATTCATTTTGCTGTAGATGAAAACTAGAATGAAAGAGAAAGGCAAGAAGACGCCAGAAGAACTGTTCTTGTATTTCCCTGTAGATCTTCTCCCTGCCAGGTAATGATGTGACACTATTAGTGGTGGGGGCAACAAAGTTTCTGTCAACTGCTTTTTCAAGAAAAGCACAAAAATTACCCCCAAGGTAGATGTGGCCAGGACAGTGCAGGAGAGACAGGGGAAGCACAGGACCAGAACTGGCCCTCTGCCATGCAAATGTGAGCAGAGAGAGAAAAGTGGAAAGGTGACAGTGTCCTACATCTAACCCTACCTCCTTGAGCTGTAATACCTAATTAATTTCTACTGTCAGCATTTCATGAGTTTAATATATTTAACTTAAACCCCTTGAACAGTTAGTTATATAATGCCACATAATAGCTTTGTTCTACTGTTTTGGCTTGGACTGAACAACAGCACATTGCTGGGTGCAGAGCTCTGTCAATTTCATGAAATTCATGTCTGCTGACTGATGTACTGGGAGCCAGTGTTCACAGCATTCCTCTGGGGTGTGACTCCCCAGGATAACTGGGGTTTAGGTTCAGATCTCATCACATTTGCTTTACAGTGTTATATTTGTTCTGAGGACAAACCTTGTTTTGCCTAACTTGCTTTGGAATTTCAGAAGTTTACTCCAGGTTGTTTCAGTTTATGAACTTATTTGTGTGCTTTCAGAGAGTAAAAGAATCTACCATTGAAACTGGAAAGGGTAACCCTGTGGTTACAGCTAAGCTTGTTTGTGTTTAGAGGCTTGAAGACTAAGACATTTCTTTGTAAACTTCCTTTGTATTTTAGATTCTAAAACTCAAAAAAATTGTTGATAAAATTTCCACATTGGCAGGCTTCTAATTATAATAAAGATGACCCTCTCAAAAACTGTGGAAAATCACAGTTTCCAAACTGAAAATGAAAAAACCCAACACAAAATAGGATAGATATAATCAGTAGCTATTGGAGAAGGCTTTTTTAGACACTCAAAGTTTTATTACATCGAAAAGTTCTTTGCATGTGACATGTAAGAATGGAAAATCTTGGATTTATTTGATTACAGTTCTCTGGGGCAAGAGAAAATAATTTCTCGTAGGAGAGAAGAACTCAATAACCATGTTAAATTCCACGGTAGTGCACTTCAGCAGGCGTAGTCCAAAGCAAACCCTGGCAGTGCAAGGATCCTGGCTGCACTAAATCTCCTTGTGCTGCTCTGCACAGATGTTTCTGAGCCTGATCTGGGAGTGCCTTCCTTGGGAGGAAATGTGGCTCAGCCTCAGCTGTGTAAGGTGTGCTGCCAGCCTGTCCACATGTGTTGGTGGCAGCAAAGATAACCGGTCTGCTTTCTGGGCTTTTTAACAGGCACTGCTCTCACTCAACAGTACAGCTTTTTTTTCCTCCTCAGCCCAACTGCAGGCAGGAGTGTCATCTGTACAAAGGAGCACACAAAAAGGCAGGAAGATGGTTTCTTAAAGAGTGATACAACAAGAAAAGAAAAATATCCAGTTTTATGATGTGTTCCTGAGTAAAACTCTATGGAGGACGCAAATCCAAGGATCTGCCCAGCACCTTTGATCCCACAGGCAGATGAGAGCTCACCACTGAACACGTTGAATAAGTCTGTGGCTGCCAACATGTTGCAGGAACTTGGAGAGAAGTTGCAGTTCCTTGCTAGGTATGAGACTGGTTTCCCTCAGGGACTTGTGAATGTGCTAACCTGTAGCTGGAGAGAACTCAGTGAGGGGATTGATTGCCATAACTGAAGTCACTAGTGTACAAAAGTGTGGGAACCAGGTGAGGCCAAGTCTCAGAGGAGGTTGAAAGTGGTGCTCTGGAATCCAAATGTACAGAGAGTGAAATCACTGCCACAAGAAGACAACAATGCAAGAAAAGCTTTGCTTTACCAGCCTGCACTGCAAAGGATAAAAGAAAACCTGAGACAGCACCAAACATGTCTCTTGGAACTAAAGGTAAGGTCGTGCTGTGTAAATGTGCTGTGTTGTAATGTTTGGCCTCAGAAGGGTAAAACCCACTTTCTGTTAAGTCTACACTCTCAGCTGGCTGATTAGGCCAACACACTCCACTTTATAGCTTGTTATACTGCAGTTCTCTGCATAGCAGTGTTTTAGGACATGATGAAATAACTTTGCAGCTGAAGCAAGAGGTACAAACACTTAGAAGAACAAAGCCAGTGAAACTGGGCACTGTTTCAAACCATTTATCAAAGCATTTTTAGTCTCCTCTTTCAAGGTGAGTGATAGAGTCATAACATATTGCGCCAGCAAAAGTATTTGCATCCAGAGCATTTCATTCAGCAAGTAATCCTCAGTGCAGAACCACAGGTTGGGGTCAAGCCCATTCTATCTCTCTAGGTGCTACTGCAGACTTCCTCTTTAAAAAACAAAACAAAACAAAAAACACAAAAAACCCTTTAGGTTTATGTTTTTGAAAGCAGACTCACACTTCAATGTATGATCCTAAGCACTGCAATCTGCTTTCTTCCCATCTAGCTCCTGCTGTGCAAATTGATGCTGGTCAGGCACCCATCATAATCAGCTTCTCACTCTCATCCAACAGCTGTGAAGAGAGGTAAGAGTTATATGGCTCTTAGCAGAGGTGGTTAGAATTATGCAGTACCTGAACAGCTATTCTGAATGTCTGATTTAACTGAAGTATGGATTAACATAAGGGAGAAATTGTCTTACAATAACTCTCTTTGATTTGTGGATATAATCTGGTTTTAAATATCCAGTCTTTCTCTGATTGTCTCTGATCATCTGCCAACAAGTTTTTTTACAGAGCCACTGCAGAACCACTACTCTTTGCTAGTAGAATACAAGGTGACTAACCGCTTTCAGATATTATGTTAAGCCTTTTCCTACTGATCACATAATTCCACTTTTGTTCTGAATCAGAGAACTAATGCACTAACTGAAAATTTCTTCACAAGGCATTATATCAGTTCTGCCTAAAACATGAACAGATTTAATGATCTGAAGGGAAGAAGTGCTTTCTCTGTATTGGTGTTTTTATTTCTTTAAGGACAATGCTATATAAAAAAAAAAAAAACAAACAAAAAATTTGTTCATTTACTTCCTAATGCTGGCCATGAATCTGGTCAGGTGCCACTGGGGCTGCAGAACTGAAATTCCTTGCTGGTGAAGGTTAAAAGTGCTGCAGAGACATCCAGCATCATAGCATGGAGGAGCAGCTCCCTAACCAAATCAATGGGCACTGAACGAAATGATACCATCTCTTCTGTTGTTTTCTGAAAATGTGGCTTCCACTTCCTTCTGGCTGTAACAAATAATTTCTGAAATGCTTTCCTGTAGAGTTGCATGCTCTTGGTGTCTCTGAGCTATTAAGTTTGCAAGAGTATTGATTCCACCTTTAGCGCTTTTGCTCACAGGCACCCTCTTACTCTTCTGTGACAGCGATCTCATGACTGTGCACACTTTGTTTCAGCACTCTGCAAGTGCACTGTATAGTCTGGCAGCTGCTGGAGTTTTCTTAATCACAGATGAACATCTACAGGGTTGAGACAATCAGCTTCCACTAGCCTGTCCATACCCTTTTTGTCTCTTGGGAGCTCCCGTTTGCTTGGTCTGTCATCATGGGTTTATTTTCTTAATTTGGTAAAGGGAATGCCCAGCAGCAGGTCATGGATTTCTGTGTCTACAACTCTAATCCACTAAGTTCTCGTTGCTGAATAATTTACTAAGTAAAATATAGCTGACATAGTGCAGGTGCAACCACAGTTGTCTTACAGGAATGCACACTGAAAGAACTTTGTGGCCTCTGCTACTCGAAGTGATGCATGGCTTAATTTTTCAGTTTCTTCAGATTGTTGCTGAGAATAATTAAAGAATCTGCATTATCTGCATCCTTTTTCAGCAGCAGCAGTCCTGGGCTGTACACAAATCAAACAGTGACCATTGTTGATGTGGAAAGCTAAGGTAGCTCATATGAATGTCTAATTTAGAATTTTTCTGAATAATCCCTTTTTCTGGACACCCATTTTTTCTCTAGACATAGTTTTCTGTATTTAAGCTGAAGATGCATACAAACCATCTTCCCTCTTTCTCCTGTTGTATTCTTCAAGGCTAAGAATCTGCTTTTATCTGTTTAAGAAGGCAATTCTCAGAGTTTCATAGCTTTGTATTTTTATGCATTAACTTCACTTCCTGTTGACAGATGCCATAGAACAGGACTGACATTAACATCAGTCATTACTTATTCATCTAATTCTGATCTTTCATTCTGTTTCTTGAAATTACATTCTCCAAATCTCTGACTCCAGTTCTGAAGATATTCCCCAGAAGCTGTGGACTTATGTGTGGACTAGAATAAGTTCAAAACCAAATGTAACAAAGTGAGATTTTTACTTCCATAAGCAAAATTAGAATAAGTGGCAATATTTTCATGATGTAGACTACAGATTATGGGATATCACTTAACAAAACCAATACACTAGTCTGGAAAGTGTGATTGCTTTGAAAACTCCTAGAGTTCTGATTAATATTTCACTATTAAGGAAAGAGAAATATAAACTATTATTTTAGCTAATGAAAGGTAAGCATTACCTCCACAGAGACATTTTCGGGAGTTAGTGGTGACACAGTTTTTTCTGATTGTGATTGAGCTACAGATAAACTTTCCAATAGTTGTGAAACACTGTTTTAATATCTTTTACAAAAGAAACCCTGGTCCATGAAAACCATTTTGCATTTTGATAATTTGCTGTGATCTTTAGCCTGTTGCCTTGCCAGGCCCTGAAAGCAGTTTGCCATAAGATAATTGTGACCAGAATCAGGCTTTAGACTCTTCATGCTGCTTATATTTAAGCCTTCTATTTTTACATAGTACAAGGTAGCCTTAACACTCTGGAGGATCCCCATACAGAACTGGCCAAATGTTTAAAATATATGGTAGCTTCCAAATACATCAGCCATTCTCTGATTACCAACTGTAGTGCTTAAATAGTATCAAGGAATGGAGGAGGTGTCAGGATAGTTAAGATTTACACTGCCTGATTAATTCTCCAAGGAGGAAGCATTGAAATTTATAAAGCAGGCTAGGTTTAAATGAAAGAAAAATCTTTGCTGATAAGTAATTTTAAGTATTAATTACTTAAAAGTTATTGAAATTAACTTGTATAATTTTCTATCTGCAGCACAGTTTCTGAATTTCAGCTGTTAAATCTTGCTATTTAACTGACAGATCCTGTACACTGGCAAAATTATAAACATCTTCAGATTTAATAAAATCAGCATGGTATCTTACATGAAAAATCACCATTCATAGTAATAGGTTTAGTAGGAAGTGGCTGTATAAAATCGAGCAGTTTTCTGTGTGTAAAGTCTATATGCTACAATATATTATATAATACAGTACACTGGCATATTAATTCTCATGGAATGGGTTATTATCACTGCTTTACTCCTTGGAGAACTGAGTAGCCCAAAGTCCAAAAGATTTGATGCTGCAGCAAGAAATGGAGTTTGCATTTTTTTGGCCAGCCTCTGTATATCACCTTCCAATTGCTATGTAATGTGTTTGCAGAGCCAAGAAAAAGAAAAGCAACAAAAAGCTTATTGTTTGGGGCTTTCACAGGAAACATCATATTTTCTGATTATTTAAATAAGCACTGTGAGACATATCATGTCTTAGGATTACCTGGTTTAGAGAAATCTCTGAGATGTGTCTGTCATTTATCCTCATGGATTCTGGATCCTGGCCTGTAGTTGTTAAGAAGAGCACAGAGCTCATGCAAACCTGAGAATACCTGAGACTGTCTGTGGTGCAACTGCTCTGGGGTCTGCCATATTACCATGATCCCCAAAGCTCTGCAATCAGCTGATTTAACCATCTAGTTGAAGACAACTTTTATGGCATGTGTAGATCATGAGGTCTCCCTACAGGCAAAGTGTTCCCTTGCACAGGATCTGAGCAAGGATTTGCAGACCCTGTTGGCCCATCAGGTCGGAAGTAAAATGCTGCTTCTGTTACTCCTGTACACTGATGCTGTCACCAGATCCCTGAGTTGGTGCCATGAGAGTTGGCTTAGTGTTCTTAAATATTTATGCTTAGCCTAGTCAGCAAAAAGTTTATACTAAGCAATATTTTATGGCAAAATTGGAACAGCAAGAAAGATTGGCTTGAAGAAATAATATTACTTTGATTTTTATCAGCTGATGTTTTACCTAATTAGCTTACCTCAAAATTGACCAGCTTTTGTGCTCAGTTTTTGCTTTAATGGTTTTGTTTCCCTAATACCACTGTGGTGACCTGCACATTTTTATAACTGCTTTGGGACTAACAGATAAAAGTACTGGAGGCATGTGCTCATATATACATGTAGAACAGTGGACATAGAGTGTCTGATTAGAAAGGATGTCAACCAAAGGTAGGGCTAAATACATGCTTCCTAGGTTTGGGTTAATTTAGCCAGATTCAAACTCCCTCTGCTTCCTTCTCACGATCAGTCATAGTACTGAAACAGATCTAAATTTGGCTGTTAGATAAAGAAATTAAAAAATATTTAAATTATTGTTCCTTCTCCAAAAGATTAAGTAGATAATAGCTATGAAGAGCAGCAAAACAGGATGGTAAAGGTGAAGTAAAAAAGTCAGATAGACTTTCAAAGTTGACTGCTTCTCATAGTCAAAGGATCTCTGCTATGTGTGTGTGGTCATTTCTGGTGCCAGCTTAACCACAGGCAGCTTACATGATCTTGGACATCTTACTAGACTCTTTCTGTCTGAGACCAATGTGCTTAATAATATTTATCATCAATGTTCACAAAGCTCCTCAGGATTCTCATGTGAAACACAATTTAAAAGATTGCAGAATCATATAATTCCCTGTAGAGAGGCCTTAAAGAAAGGTTATTGATGAAACAAAACAGAAATCTGCCACTTAAGGCTGATACTGCTAGAGGAGGGATTTGGGAGATCAGCAGGTTGTGCTTAGTCAAGTGGGTGGATTTTGTACTGAGAGCTCTGCTCATCTTCCATTCCTCCCAACCTGCTTGTTCAAGGAAGGACATGACTGGGTTTGTGGCTTCACTTATCCATGTGCACCTGGACCCAATACCCAGGATACAGAGCTGATAGAGAGTGCTAATTCCTGTGTTCTCTGCAAGAGGGATGTAACAGAAGTCATAAAACTAGAGAATAATAATTCCTTGACTCTCATTTTAGCTGTCTTCTGAGCATCTTGCTTTTTGCCAAAGCTCTGCAAACTCCCACGGGGGTTTCTGTACCAGCATATTTAGCCCTTCTCCAGGTCACACTATAGTTGGAACATGCACCCTTTTTGGACATGGCAGCAGCTGCCTTCCTAGCAGGCAGGGAGATGCACTGTGAGCACTTCCATGATGCTGCAAATTAGTGCAGGGAGCATGAAGCTATGCAAGGACAACGTGAACAGTAATGGACATGAGAGATGTGATACGTTGTGCAGCCTAACTTTTTTCTGCAGCCTGGAGTCATATCTTAGTTGAGTGTCTAACAATGGGCTGGGTTTATTTTGGTTGATTTTTTGTCCTCTATCCTCTTCACTCAAAAATGTAAAACGGCACAGTCTTTGATGGCCAAAATTTTGTTCAGACCAATGAATAGTCCGTGGAGAGTTTGGTGTTAGAGGATATTGACTTGGGAAGAGGAAAAACACCATTTCTATCTTGTGTGCAAGTCAGCTGGAGGTGCAGAAACATGCAGGTGAAGGAACTTGTCCCCTCTACAAGTCCCTTCTAGGAGTCAAATGCCACCATTTTTTCAAGCAGCCCCACAGCACTATGTGACCTAAATTGCTAAGCTAGGTGGAAATTACTTTGAAAATTGAACTTCCCATTTGTTGTGAGGAGAGGATGCACTTTGGCTTACTAGAAAATTTAAACATACAAGGGAGACCAGCAGACAATTCTGAGCCAGCCTTCTGGGTGCCTGGAATACATGATGTGAGCTGCAGATGGGTATTTCACAGAGACAAATTGCAGGAATACTCTTATCTCCTTCCCCCCTTCCACTTCTTAGTGCCTCACGGTGCACTGAGGCACAATGCATCATATAGGTCATAAAAAGAGCTGATGAAATGCTGTTTGTTCTATTGTTCAATCATAATTATGATTTTTTTATATTAAAAATAATTGGCATAACTTTATAGAGAAACTGGGGCTACTGACCTAACCCAGAATAGTTTACATACAACAAGGAACTGAGATATTTGAGGCTGACCACCACCAAATACTTGCAGTTGTTTGGCTCCTCTAATTAAATGCATCTAATTAAATGCAAAGAGACTTCTATAAGTCTCTTCCAGCTCCTTTTCCTACAGTCTGTTTTTAATAAGGATAGAAATTAAAACTATAATTGTCTTTTTGAGATCTTAGTAGATGCCTGTTTTAAGGAAAGTAATTTAAAAAGTGTTGCTCATGGTTTTACATTTTCATCTTGGTTCTGTTTCTTTCTCTGGGTTTCATTCATTCTCACAGGTTTCTGTCATACCATCTTGTTAAAAAACAGTTGCAAGGATTTGTTTGGATGCTTATCCTTCTATACAGCTTTCTTCATGTTGAGGGTGGATCTCCTATCTAAAGGGCCTGTTGTTAAACTGCAGGATGAACACTGATATTTTCTATACCCTCTGTGTCAATTTCAAATGCAGCTCTAAAAACAGATCCCTTCTTGTGGGAAAGCAAGCACACAGGTGATTTCCTCTGAACATTCAGGCCCACCAGACCTTGTAAACTGAACATCAGCATTTTTCATCCATGTTATTCTTAATAAATATTAGAGACATAAAAATGTTCCCAGAACTGCCAACTGAGAGCTCATACATGTATGACATCTACATGCTATTTGACCTTATTTTTTCTTCCTTTAGATTTTACAATAGATTTTGAAGTGGTTTAGAACTCCTAGGAATGTACTAGTAATTGGAAATGGCATTAATATCACACCATTTGACACCAGTTCCTTTTTAATTTGAATTACTAAACCAAGAATTTAACCCAGCTCTAGTTGGTATCACAGGGATAAAGATTAATACCTGCCTCACAGGCCTGTGCCATGAGAAAAGTCAGATGAAGGAGCAGATATGCGAAGTGGCTCTTTAATTAAGGACTCACAGATCAAAGAGAGCTTCTTGGATTGCTTAGGCTTTACTGAGATACACCAGGAAAAACAGGTTTTGTATTTCTGCTTGTTTACAGCAACAGCATAACAATGATGTTTAATCAGGAAGGAGCTCTGGTGACTAATAAAAATGAATGGTCAGAGAATGGAAATGGCCTTGGGATGGCAGGTAATATTTATTGCTTTACTTTTCTTGCTGTTGTTCTTAACTTTTCTTTCTTTTTTTTTTTTTTTACTCTCACATCTGCTCTCTCTGAGGTGTCTAAATTGCAAGGAACATGATGCTTCCATTTCTTTAGCATATCATAGAATCAGAGAATTGTTTGGGTCAGAAGGGACCTTAAAAATCATTAAGTTCCAACCCCCCTGCCATAGGCAGGGACACCTTGCACTAAACGAGATTGCTCAGGGCCCCATCCAGCCCAGTCTTGAACACTTCCAGACACATCCACAACTTGTCAATCTGTTCTTTACAAAAAACATCTCTCCCAACAGCGCCTACACGAGTGAGTATCTTTTTACCTCTGTTTTACTCAAGTAGCATCTTGGCAAGGAAAAGGAAAAGCAAATTGCCTGGAACTGTTTTAATTCAGGATTTTAACAGACGTCCATCCTGCCAGCTGAAAGCATCTTGTAAATGTCTTTTCTGAGCTTAGGAATAAGAACAAGCCATTCCTCCTTTTGCTTTTGAGCATATTCACTAGCAGACAGTTTTTTGCCTTACTTCAGGCCTCATCCATTTTCCACTGAAGTCCATGAAAAGGCTCTCACTGCTTTTTGCTTACCAGAGCTGGTCCTAACATGCTGCAAAAATTCCAGAAACAAAGGTAGAGCATTTGTGACCCTAGTCAGTAAGTGTGCCTTCAGGCATGGAGTTTGTAAACAAACACATTATTTACAGGGGTTGGAGCAGTGATTTTTTAAATTCCTGCTACCTGCTCTAGAGCTACTGGCCCCATGCTTAGTATTTTATACCAGGCCTACATAAGGCCCTGACAGAATGACAGGTATCCAAACCTACACCCAATTCTTTACTTGGCTCATACTACCAGGCTGGCAGCTGATATAAAGGAATAACTTCAAACAAATGGCAATAAAATTCTGAACAGCTGCCATGACTGTTTAATTTAGGCCAATATTCTTACTTGAACTTGTTTTTTTTTTTTCTGTAAACTGAGTTTTGTTTATTCTGTAAAATCTGCAGGCATATTCAAATCTTCATGATATTCAAAAATATCATGCTGCATCTACAGTTTTGGTTTTTACTAAGTCTGCAAAACTGAAGGCATATAATTATTGAAAGAGTTTGTGTTATCAAATACAGATTACAGAAGGTTACAGATCGTAGAATGTAATAAATATATCAAATTAATTAGATGTTTTCAGAAGACTTATGAAAATGTTAATGAGTCTAGTAAAGCTGTTAGTTTTTGAACATAATATTTGAATGGGTAGGAGTGCCAGAGACTGGAAAAGGCTGGTGCAAACTGACTTTTGGATTAAATAACAACAGTTCCAAGACCCCTGCTTGGTGTCACCAGGGCATTCTTCATGGTCCATGTGTGCAGACAATGCTAAAGGCATTAGTGACCACAATTTTAAGAAAGAACTTTGTATGCATTAAAATGTTACTTCTTTACTGGGGTCTAAACATTATCCAAATCCTGCCCACTGTAGTTAACGGGAAAGTGTGGACTAGAGCTTCCCAAGTCTGTCCATGTCTGACTCCACAGCCTCTGTCTCAGAAGTTGCCTGGCTTAAGAGGTAGGAGACATCAGGTCTTCCTGCTCTACAGCACCACCTTCCAAAACATGCACTGTCTCAGTACATTTACTTTAGGCAGAAGTCATCAGACAAAGGTCTGGGAGCTGTCTCTGTCCACAGTTCTTAAGCTACAAGCTAACTTTGCGGGATTTAAATGAGAATGACAGCACTAAAATTTGTTTGTAGACTTAATCCTCTGGTAATTGATAATTTCCTCACCTATGACCAACAGTCTTGGATCACCCCTTGAGACCTCAGTCTGCTTCTTCCATCCAAACTTAAATAGGAAAACTTGTTGGAGTTAGTAAATCTTTTTTTGCCCTTTCAAGTTAATGAATACATCACAGTAAGGATTGCAGGGTGCTTTGCAATTAGTTTCTTCTACAAGTAGCAACATGAAGGTGTGTGCTTGTCTTTGGCACTGCTGCAGGGTGTGGCTCCTCCACAGTTTGAAAGGTTGGTGTGTTGTAACTGCTACAGGATTGCATTTGGTGAAGGCCGTTTAAAAATATTATTTTCTCTGTGAACTCTTGAATGGATGAGCTTTCCCATAAAAAACACTTCCCAAGTTTATTTCCTTTTAAATGTGCTAACTGCATTGCCACTGAGTGATGAAGTTAGGAGTGTCTGGGGATTAAATATAAACTCCTGTGGATTTATGCCAATGTCCACCTACTATAGGTCGGGCCCAAAGGGACAGTTATTTCTATGTAGTTAGGTTCCTATTCCTGCCTTTTTTTTCAGTCTAGTTTCCTTCATTATTTAATTATTCTCTATTCACAATTTTTGATTAAGTCTCTACTGTCCTACATCCAGTGTATATAGGTGTAGCCAGAACAGAACTGAATATTCTTTTTTATTTTGAAAGGATGGTTAAACATTATCTGTAGTTTATCTAGAATTCTCTGATCTGCCAGAGAAAAACAAAGTATACTGACTGCCCATTCAGAGGTAGCTATAATTTATTGTGATGTAGGAGGTGGGTACTGAATGAAGCCCCAAGAAATCCTGATTGATATCTTTCTGTTATTCACTTTCATGCAGTGTGCTGTCTGACCATCTAGGTTAACTATCCACCCAAAACTCCACATCTTTATGACAAATGCTGTCTTACAGTTAGGTTGAAACATGCTTTGGTGAAATAGATTTTTTGAGTGATTTGCCAGTCAGGAAAAATATATTTATGAAAGAGTTGGAAAAGCAGAAGAAATCTATGAACCAAGTAAAACAAAAATAGAATTCTGTTTGTTTAGATTTTATTTCCATCTTCCTGTTATATATGAAACCATTTAGCCTAGAAAATGTAAAAGCATGCATTGCATATAGGAAGCATATCTTATTAATTTAAATAGGAATGTTGATTTACTCCTGAACTTCTGAGAAATTCAATTTGTGAGTTATTAAATGACATCTTGTAAGATATCCACAATGTATAGCTCACAGGCTTAGGTATTAGAACACAATCTATGAAGCTACTACTACTAACACCACTATATTTGGGAAAAAAACATTGTAAATGAGGGAAGCTAAACTAGTAAATGAACATATTCAATATCTAACCTATCTTTTATTTGTTTGGAAACAAAAATTCTAACTGTATTTCATAAGCTAAACTTCAGTCTTTTGAAAATGAGTATGGAAGGTGATATTTGCTTACATCATAATATCATCTGTAGTTAGTGGCATTTTAAATACTTGTAACTGTTATTTCATGATAGATTAGCTAGAAACACCAAAAATGGTCTAAACTTTGTGATAAATCAGAATTTGCCTTTGTTCTTTGCCCATTGTTTCTTATTAATGACCTTTCCTCTGATTTTAAACACAGCTTCTTTTTTATAGTCAGAAAGAATCTCAATTAATACTTTTCCAAAAATCAAATCTTTTTTTTTTATATAGCAATTAAAATAGCTCTAATTTTTTCCAGTTGTCAGCAATCCAAATAGTTAAAGATAGTACACAGCAAAACCTCATAAACCAGCAAATATTTAATTGCCTTACAATGAAATCAGTGAGTAATCATAACAGGGATGATAAATACTCTCTTTAAAGTTATGCATAGCTGGTGATTGTCTTTCTTCAAGAGGTGGATTCTAAGCTTAGTACCCTTGTTTTTAGGGTCCCATTAGTGTCTGCTTTCACATCTGTCCATGAAGCTTCTGAACTCCAAGAACTCTCCCACACTGGACATGGTCATCATTATGAGGAACTGGACAACATAATCCATGTCCTGCTTCTGGCTACACCTTTAGATACCAGCTAATCCTTCCAATTCTCTCTGCCCTAAGTAAGCATAGCATAATCAGAGATCATTAAAACCAGATATATTGCCATTACCTGTCATTTAGTAGTTCTTTGCATCCATGTTTTGGACAAATTATTGGAAAAACTTGAAATTTAGAGGAGATTAGAGTTCATTATGAGAAAATTCTTCTGTTTCTCAGCCATGTAGCCCTTAAGTGTGTTTAGCTACAGAATCTTTGTATTAATTTCTTCTGGAAGGACTTAGATAAGATGTAATTCACAGATGAAAATCTGAGAAAGATTAGTATTTTCAGGATTTATATTACTAGTCACACTGTGACACAGAATCTCTAACATTTTTAGACAAAACAGAATGCTGGCATGCAAACCAAGATTTTGTTTAAAAGGAGTAAAAAACAGTTATTGTTTCTGTGATTCTGGAATTGTGTGATTAACTTTCACTATGCATTTTGGATCACACAGTAGATGAGTTGCATTTATAAGTGCAAAAACACTATCAGTTCCCAAATCAAGGCCTACTTTGTCACTGATTTCGGCAGTGGTGGTGTATTTTGGGAATTGACTGCATACACCTTCAGAAAATGTCTGACCTTTCTCTGCAGCCCTTAAGGAAGGGCATAATTCAGTCTGCAGATGCTCTCTCAATTACCTCAGGTATGCAGAGATCACAAGGGAAGAGGAAAGAGAACAGCCAAGCTCCCAAGTAAGAAACTCCTCTCCTTATAGATCAGATGCTCCTCCTCTCAGCATGTAGCAGGAATCATACTCTTACCCTTTCAGCTGAATAAGGGAGACAAGGAGAAGAGATAAAAGAACTACTTTTCCCCCTGGTCACTAACTGGTTCTTTTCTGACTGCTTGCCATGTCACACAGTAAGAATTTACACTCTTTTCATGAGATGTTTTTATCAGTATCTCAGAGCCTTCATATGACATTCTGAAAGCAACAACAACAATGAAGCTGCAGTTGTGAAAGTTTGGAAAAATGCCCACATTAGATCTTTAAGTACTATTTTAGCAAATAAGATTAAATTTTTGGTATTATAAGCCACATTTGTGATAGTAGCCTCCAAAAAACTGTATTAGGGAGCAATGCTTCTCTAAATCAGCACTTATGAAGACACAAGCCCTATGTGTCTTGTGCTCGATTGATGCTCTGCCTTTTCAAGTGCCACCACCTGACAAGTGTAATATATAGAAAATCTGAGCTTCAGACTTGCTTTCCCAGAGTTTATTTAGAGTCATAGTCATACTACTTTGTTTGTCTTCTTAAAAATGTGTAAGGACAGCCAGAAAAATAGAGGGAATACTGTTTACAGCATCTTTCCCGAGTCCTTTCCTTTTCAAGTACAAAATGGTCTGTATTTGATTTTAAAAATCTGCTAGTCTCAGATGAATGTCTTTTTGTTCAATCCATTAAAGCAAAGAGGTTTGCAATATCCTTGGCAATCCTCTGAAACCTGACTTCACCCAGCCATGGCATATCTTGCTAATGCAAGTTGCTCATCCGTTTCATTTTGCCATTAAACCTTCCCTTACTTCCTGTTATTTTCTCATGCAGGGCTTCTGTTTTACTGAATAGTAACATCAAGTCAGAGAAGCTGCCCATGGCTGGGCTCTGTGCAAATAAAAGAAGGAATGTACTTTATGTCATTAATTCACAGTAAGGAATCTAAGCTAAGGTTGGACAATGATGGCTCCAACACAAACACTGCTGGTAGTAGTTCACTAGGAGTTCATTTCATAACAGGATGACAAGGTGACAAGGTGACACGATTTCTCACTGCATCTTTGGTGGCTCAAGGTTCCCTTGTGTCTTTGAGGCAAGTTTGCTTTTATTGTACCTTCCTATGGGTGAATAGCAACTGTTTTTTTACAAACTCCACAATGTCTAAAAAGGAGCAAAATTAAAGGAACAAGAGTGGAGTGAACAAGTGCAGAGTGGCAGGTGTTTATTGACGACCTGATGTCTTCATTAGAGGTGTAAAGGTAAGGCTTTGGATCTTGGCATTCCTGCTGCCTGCTTTATAGGACCAAACAACCTACAGAATCCCCCCAACTTACAAAAGACTTGTCAAACAAATCAGTCTTCACCACACTTGTAAAAGACAAATAATGCCAACACACATAGCACATTCACATGAATATAGAATGAGTATACTACAATCAACTCCCTGAGATAAGATGTGGCTATGAGACCTTCAAATATTAGGGAGTAACCTTTGAAGTCTGCTCTTGGCTGCTACCAGAGCCTGCCTGGTTAGCTCATCTAGTTAAAGCACATCCTTCTTTCTCCTGTTGGCTGGATTTCAGAGGGTGTGTTTTGGCAGAAGCCAGGAGATCTGCAGCACTGCTGGTTGCATCAGGCCTTAAGAAACACCTGAAATGCTGAGATGACTGCACGCCTTAGATAATAGGGGATGACTGGGCCTAGGCCTCTCATTTATAGAGAGAATTTTATGTTATTCTTCAGTCTGAACTTGATTTATTTGATCATCCACCTTGGTTACACTTTTCCTGATATTTTGTCTTTCTCGTGGCAGGGACAAGCTGTGCGTGACATCCCAGGCTGCTGGACCTGCTGTGCTGCACAGAATTGCGGGAGAGGAAGGAAAGGCAGCTGAAATGATCAGCAGACTCCCTGTCGACCACACCTGGAGTATGATCAGCTCACTGACAATCAAATGCCCATTAAGGAGCAGATCATAGTACCCTGTGTCTCATCTTCAAAACCAAACCAGGACACGTGTGAAGACAAAACAAAGCAGCTGTATGAAGGAAGAACAAGAACAGAAGTATGCCTTGTGCTTGGGTAGGTTTTACCAGATGATAGTTTTCCAGTACATGCTTAAAAACTTTAAAGAAGGGGTTTTTTTAAAAATAATTTTATGTTTATCTGGTTGCTAAACTGTCTAAAAAGTTGTCTCACCAGAAATGTCTAACTGGCACCAGTTCCAAATATGTGTTCTAAGGAAATTCATATTAAAAAAATACTTCCAGAGGAGAGCAAAAGTTTGGAAATACTAGAATTTCCTAAAAAAAAAAAAAATCATGTTTCAAGAATGAAATATTTCTTGAATCCATAACTTTCAAGATGGATTAAATTGCCATTCCTAGCTTAGATGAATTTCTCACATCATTCTTTTTTCTGAAACAGCTGAGGGAGTAACCCCGAACAATCCCTTAATGTAAAGCAGGGCCTTAAAACCTGAGAACTCTGTGGCAGAGTACTCTGTGGTATGTGTGTGGCTTCTGTGGCATTGTGGGACCCAAAGATTAGTAACCACAGGAAGCTTTTGCTTCACTTGACCAGAAATATGTCACTTGGTAGCAATGTGACAAAGTATCTTTTTGTTGTTGTTGAAACATTTTGGTTTCCAGGAATCAGCACTTTCTAATAAAAATGAGTGAAAAAACATTCCACACAGAAGCATGCTGCTAGAAAATTTCAAATCCAGTCATTTTCCTTACAGTACAAACTTAGTGCATAGTGATTTAATAAAAGACACCCTCCTCCCTTCACACGGTCAAGTCCTAAGGAAAAACACAGCACAAAGTATATTTGTGTAACTCTGTAGGTAGAAGGACTGGAAGTATGAATAAGTTAAAGTTTGGAAAGGCAAAAAGCAGAAGGTAAGTAATATGATGAATATTTTAAAACAAGGAAGGGGGTTTTTTGTGTGTCAGTGTTCCCTGAATATTGTCTGTTACCTGAAAATTTCTCAATAGAGTTAACAGGGTAGTAGAGACTGAACAGGCATTTTTATCATCTTGGCATAGAGGGCACAACAGTAAACATCAGTGACTTCTATATTCAAAATATTCCACTTGTCACTAGATATGAGTGGAGCTGCACTGAAATTTAAATGCCAAGTGGATTTGAGTCTACATACATGCAGTATGTACCAATTAAGGCATTGTGCCGGTTTGGACACAAATCGAGGAGGAAACAACTCGGAAGGGAGTCTCTCTCCTCTCCCCCGCCAGCCAAGCAAGCAGGTCCCGGCAGCCCCCACCCCTCACGGGTTCGGGAGAAAGAATTTCCCAAACGAGAGTGAAAAAACCCCTGTTTATTCAACAAACCAAGCTCCCCCCTCCCCTCCCAGAGGTGGAGGTCGATGGGTTTCCCCACAGTTCTCTCACGTGTCCCAGGCCCAAGGCCCGAGCCCAGCCGGGCCCTGCCGGATCGAGGGGTCCCAACCACGAGTCCCAGAGATGGTGAGCTGGTCTCGGATGAAGGAAACGAGCTGAAAACCGTCCAGAAAGGAGCAGAAGCCGCAGAAGCAGATCTCCGTCCTCTCCAGCCGACAGCTGAAAAGCAAAGGTTGAGAGCCACCCCTCCTCCTCCGCTACCAGCAGAGGGAAAAAAGTCTCCAGCCGGGCAAAAGTATGTAAACATTCCGGCTGCAAGGTCAGGCGAGCCGCCGTGAAGAGTCCTCCCGGCTGCAGTCCGAAGGCACAAAAAAACCTTCCAGCAGGCGATGGGGAATACAAGATCATCCCACGACAGGCATTCAAATCACTTCTTTCACTATGTCTTCTTTTTCCAGTTCTTGAGAAACTGGTCACACAGCAACTATCATTTCTGACTTGCATTTAAAAAGTTAGCATGGAAGAAGTGATGTTCTGGCCTTCATGAAGTCTTTAAGAGAATTCCCATGCATTTCAACACTAACAGGATTTTTAGCCCAAGGATCAAGAGCTAAATCTGAATTAAATATCTGCCTTTAAGAGGAAGAAAGTAAAGATGTTTTCAGACCTAAATTTTCTTACTTTTCCTTTCCCCTAGAAGCCTGACCCAAAAACTTATTTGGGAAATAAGTAGAAAAAAAGGTTTGTATATTGCCTCCTCAGCTCACAGAGCAGGTCCTCTTGGTCCTGGTGGCCCTGTTGGCCCTTGTCCAATAATGGTAGAAGCACAAGATTTTGAAAGCCTGGATTCCACAGGATTATGATAAATCCATAGGAAAGTTGAACAGAGGCTAGCTACCTCCTCTGTGCTCACCACTATGAAGTCCAGCTTTATAAATCAGAGGAGCTGTTAATTCTAGGAAGAGTTCAATAGACTCACAAAGAAAAATTGAGACATTTAGAGGCCCCTGTCATTAAACTTACAGTGTAAATAACCAGTGCTATCTGATCTGAAAGAGAAATTTGTGTTCATAAGGGCTTATTTGGAAGGAATGTGACTGGTTTAATTGGTGAACTTACCACCTACTTAATGATATAATTGTACTTCCCTTATTGCTTCTGGGTTGTCTGGATTCTCTTCACCCCCTCACATATGATATCAATTCTGCAGATGCATTTACAGATCATAAGGGTTCCTTATTAGAAAAGAGACCTAACATAGCTCCTGGCAAGTTTTCAGGATGTTAAAACGATTACAGTCATTATTTAACTTTCAATGCCACTTCTGTGATCTGGTTACAAACAAGTGACTGCTTTTGAGAGTATTTGAACCTCAGGAGAGCAGAATGTTAATCTTTCCTCTTCAGGAGTACTGACTGTTGTCCCAGCAGCCTCGACTCTTCTTTATCTATTAGCAGTTCAGAATTTCAATGCATCAGGTCATTCTCATTCCACCTACAAGGGACAGGAAGCACATGCCAGTTGCCCCTGCATTAGAAAAGGAACACCATTTATATGATCTAGCCATCTCTTTGCACTTAACCCCATTTCTGCTTCATCTCTGGCAAAAAGTCTTGATGCACATCACTCAACAGCATGTTGTAGTCTTTAAAAAAAGGAGAAACCTTCCATTTTCCAACACTGAGAAGTACTCTTTGCAAGTTGTCCTGGTTTGGACAGGTAT
>VZRX01005889.1:0-75088 GCA_013398075.1 Notiomystis cincta | reverse complement strand
ATATGTATATGTAGACTGACAGCACAAGCCTGATTCTGCAGGCCATCTTGTGGAGTTGAATGATAAAATTGAAATCTCAGCTTTTCATGTTTTCTGATCTTCCTCACAGAAACAGAATATGGGAAATAGGACACCAGTGGTACCTGTGTAGACTCGAATAACTGTGAGTGTGCAGGCAATGCTGTCAGCACTCTGAACTTCTCTTAATTTAGTAGCCCACTGCTGTGGGGTGACTTGTCACTGTTCCTGAATCAGCAAATTCCATTTTTCCAGTCATATTGCATTGAGGCTTGCTCAGTAATATTGTCAGTTGTTCTTCTTCACCCCATTCCCCATGCAGACACTTCTTCTAATGGTCAGTTTTGTTTACCACAAACTACAGAAAGGGGAGGACCCTTTTGTAGAAATGTCTCTCTGTCCTCCCAGCCAAGGGGACACTGTAGAGAAAGGGTTAGGAATAAAAATAACACCACTCAAACAGAACTTTTAGAGGTTTCTCTATTATGGCTGCTGTGAAAAAAGGTGCAATCAAGGCACTGAGATTACATTTCCAGGGCGAGGCTTGGGAGGGATCATTGGGCCATTTTGTATCTTATTCATACATTTGTCTTGGAGTCTAAGCTGTTTTGCAGTTATCTAGTACATGACAGCAAAAATAGACAATGGAAGATAAAGAAATTTGTTCTTAGGTAAGAGAGGTCTTTGGTGTTTTTTTCATAGATTTCAAAAGATTGTGAGAGACTGCTAACAATTACTGCCAAAGATGAATAAGACATGTTTTTTAAATGTTAGTGATTACATTGCATAGCTAGCCTGCATGTTTTTGTAGCACATTTGCCCACAGGTTTAAATAATATAAATGGAAATTATTTTAACATGTTTCATAAATGTGCCTCTTAGTTAATGTCCAGCAGAAGGTGCAGTGTTGTTGGTCTATTACAGATCTTGTGACTCCTAATAATTATGATTCTTCTTATGGAGAATGGTGAAGTTATTATGGGATAAATATTTAGCAGACACAAAAGCCCAAGTTTTTTTCTTAGCTGAAAAATAAAAAAGAATGAAAATATTTACCTGGAGATGTTCTCCTGCAAAGTATAAAGGTGTTAGAGGATAATACTTCTTTCTCCCATGCTTCTTAATCAAGTGATTGTAAGAAGACTAATAAAGATAATTTCTGAAGGGTTCTTTTGTTCTTGCAGTTAATCCTCTGTTGTTGTTGTATCCCTTGTCATTTAATAACTTTACTACTGTAATTAAATATATTTATACACTTTCCTATAAGACAGCAGAGTTGAAGTAAGCAGGTAACAGTGAGGAATGATATATAAAATATCCTCAGTAATACATTAAAAATAGATAATGAATAATAATTAATATATGTTTTATAGAAGTTTTCAAAGAGACCAAGTTTTTATTGGCTTTTTAAAACAAGTTTGTAAGAAGCTTCATGCAACATAGGCCCTGAATATAAAAAGTTAATGTCTTGCAACTATATTAATGTAATGTCTAGAATATTACATTACTTTGTTTCCAGAGATAATCAATGATGGTAATATAATATCTACCTCTCAGAGCCAATGTATGATTTAAATTAATTATTGCTTATAAAGCACTTTGAAGTCTTTAGCAGTAAGGTGTTGCAAAGTGTAAAAGTACTATTATTAATTTAACATCACCATTAAAGTCAGTACTTTAAGAGCATTTGCTATACTCTGCTCAATATCTTTCTATTCATCATATGCTGCATATTAGTTATTTTAACATTTAGAAAGCTTAGTAATCTGGAAGTATTCCAAACCATTGTTCCAGACAGCAGTTAGATATTTGGGTGGATCATGTAAAAACAGTGAAATGGCTGAGAAAGCATGTAAAATGTTTGTTTTAAGTAATATTACATCAATGGAACAGACATCTGCAGCACTGGACTTGATTTTAAACTTCTTTAAACTTTTTTTTAGTTAACATTGTACTATGTTTTTCTAAAATTGATTGGGGGGGGCTGATATCATGTTATTTCTAAACAAGTAGACTGTTTTATCTTTTGTTCGGTTTTCATTTCTGTTTCTGTAATATTTGTGGGAAATCAGATTTACAGTGGGCAGTTCTTAGGAGGTGGTGAACACCTGCCACTCAGTATTTTTGTTGCTGTTCAGTTTTGTAACCTAACATCAACTATTAAGATGTGTGTTATCTTTTTTTATTTTTTTTCAATTTCCATTAATCTTACGTCTTGTGTAAGACTTTAAAGATACAGGCAGAGGTAGGCCTTGGAGGTTACAGCCTCAGGGAAAGCATATGAAGTCTCTTCTCATGTAGTGATTATGTGCCTTAAAATAATGCTGTGTATTTACACAGTCGTTTATCTATTAGATTATGTTTGAAATTGTCCCAGATGGAGAAAAAGAAATTTTAGAGATCCTATCCTCCATCTTTCCCAGCAGCATTGTCTTGAATTTTGCTTAGCTCTGGAGTTCAGTCTACTGCCTTTGGAGCCAGTTCTAAACTAGGTGAAAAAGCAGCATTAATGCTCAGGATCCAACCAGACTCCCCAGCCCTACGGAGGTAGGTGGGGAGAGCAATCAGGTGAATAACAGATATGTCTTTGTAAATGATATAAGCAGATGTTCCAGATTTCTAAAAGCAATATGAATTTAAAAGCCAAATGTATGAGTAAATCAATTAAAAGATTCACCTGTAAGCAGTTTGCTGAGTCGGCAGTGAGGAAGTTCCATTTTCACCATGTAGTTGAAAATGAGGATATTAATTACAGGTAATATTTTTTGAGTCTTCTCCTTGTGGTAGACATTTTATTTAAAAGTACTACTTGCACTTTTAGGATTAGAGGAATCTTTCCTAGGTACTGGAAATTAATTTCCTCCTCTTCTTTGAATTTATTCTACATTCTGAAATTAATTTAATATGTACTGCAAATGAATTAAGCATTGAACCCTTTGATTTCTCTTGGGATTACTAAATCAGTTAACAAACAGGTTTATTATCCCTAGAATGAAATGCCATATGGCTCAGGTTCACTCATATTATATGCTAGAAGATTAAAGTATGTTCTTAATATGAAATTACACATTTCAAACTCATTTTCTGATGTATTAATAATAAGAAAAAGGTTTTCCTCTTGTATCAGCCAACTGGTTACTTGTGTTTCCAAAAAAAGCTTCATTGTGTAAGAAAATTAGCAAACTTCAGACATAATTCTGCACATTTCCATGCACAGGATTATCAGCAAAACTGATCAAGTATGTATTTCTGTTTCCAAGAAGGTTTAGGGTTGAGATATTTTCTCAGAAGTTATTAAAAATTTTTAAATGTAGACACATTATCCCTAATTTACATGTCACTGGAAATATTTAAAAATAATTCACATAAATTTCGCTCTTTTTAATATTTACCTTAATTCCTATTGATTATTAAGTAGGATGCATGTATGCTTTCCTTTTTCACTATAAATTTTCTCGAAGGCAAGTAGCTATTTGAAAACTATAGGATGAAAACTATAGGGTATGCAGCTAAAGGAAGAAAGAAAGAAAGAAATTCCTCTTCACTGCAGAGCAGTCAGTCACATCAGAGTCATTAGCACAGTAACACTGTGGCTGCAGGCAATTTAAGGCTTTTTAACCACTGGCTGCCCTTGTGATTCAGCAAACACTTCAGGCCAGCACTTGAGGCAGTGCTGCTACTGCAAGAAACCACACTGCCCTTCCTTTGCCTCCAACAGCTTATTCTCATGGACATCCCTACATGGTCCTACAGCTGCTGGTGCTGGCAATAGAGCAGCTGGGGAGTACAAACACCAGCTGTAGGTGGGAGAAAAAGCTAAACTACTTCTGGTGGCAGCAGTGCTGATATAAACTAATTTCAATTATTTGTGAAAAAACAGCCTAAATTATTGTGACAGGAGGTAGAAGAATGCAGGGAAATAATGATCGTGCTACTATTTTGAGGTAATATCTGTTCCTCATGGTTTGTTGGTCTCCAGATAATTTTTGTTCAGGTTGGGTATTCTATGCCACAGTTTTAAAGTTAAGGTTTGTACCATTTTAAAAAGAGTTGGGGAAGAGGAAGAAGAGGTGCACTTCAGATCTGCTTTGTTTCTAAGTAAATTGCACGACTTCATTTACAGTTACTGTAAAAAAAAAAAAAGACATACTGGTTCTAAATTCTTACTTTGTTTTTTACTGTAAAATGTGTTAATGAAAACTGTCTCCATGTCAAACCCATTCTAAAGTAATGAGAATGATCTTTGGTTTTGTTTTCAGCACCAAAGGGAATACTCCATCTCTCTCCTGATGTATATCAAGAGATGGAAGCAAGCCGCAACAAATCAGCCCCTGGTACCACTGTAAGCTATTTGTCATCCAAAGAAATGAGCCAGACTTCCAGCTCTTTCTTCAGCATATCTCCTACAACAAATAGCACGGCTACGATTGCCAGGGAACTCCTCATGAACGGAACGTCCCCAACTGCCGAAGCCATAGGTCTAAAAGGAATATCTCCTGCTTCCCCCTGTTCTACAGTGCAGCCTTCAAAACAGCTGGAATATTTGGCAAGGATTCAAGGCTTTCAGGTATGGGAGGGGGAAAATGAAGCTCTTCAGCCAGAATCGTAGCGTTGCCATCAAGGTTTCACTCTTGCCCTCTTGAATGTGGGCATGCATGTAACTTATGTTGTAAAATTAGATGGTGTCTGAGGCAGTTTCTGGGTCCAGGAGATACAGATTTCCACCAATTTATGCATCCCCCCTTCTCTTTTGTTCCTTCTTTACATTCATCTTACTGCAGCCCATCTTCCTCTCCTTTGTCTCTTCTCCTCAAATAATTACAGGCTTAAATTATGCTTTGTGCTTGCACTTCTTTGAGAGTTTTCACCTCTTGGTTTCTCCCTTCGACTCATCCAGAAGCTACTGATGCACCATCTTACCTTTGCATTTGTCTTCTAGGCCAGGTCATTAAAGGAATTTTTTTGCTTCTTACCCTGCACTTCTTAAATGTAACCTCATGTTGTGGTTTAGGAACGGTACTCTCCAATTCAGTGCTCCCACTGACACTCTCCAAACTCTCTCCAAACCATTTGCTCACTCTCCCCTTCCCTTTCTCATGTCCCCTTGTGGTGGGCTCGAGAGGAGAATTGGAAGCATAAAAGGTAAATGTCATGGGCTGTGATAAGAACAATTTACTGGAAACAGCAATGAGATAAGAAAAAGAACAGTAAGAGCAACAATGCTAATGACAGAGGGTAGAAGAAATTAACAATTCCCACAGAAACCTCCTGAGAACAGCCAGTACCTGACCACTCCCTCTGCCACGCTTACTTGAGTGGAAGAGACTCCCTTCCCCCAACCAGGCAAGGACATGTGGTGGTATAGAATAATGTCCAGGTCCTAGCCATGGCCCTTCCTGGTCATTGCAAAAATAAACCCTGTCCTGCCTGGAACCAGGACATTATCCACCCCTTATTCTGTATCATCTATAACGTGTCCAGATCCTACAATTTCCATAGTCAATGGCTGTTCCCCCAAGATGTCTGTTGAGTTCATTTAGTCCATGACTGTGGGTTCTATCCCTCCTACATGTCTTCCAGGGCAGGAGGGCTGGTGTGCTGTCAGCTCGTTGCAGGCTGCATCACGAGTTCACTGCTGGTGCATCTGGAGCAGTCCATACTCTTGTCCATCACAGTTACAGCATACAGTGTCATTGAGCAACCAGTATTATACAATTCAACACTACAGACTGTTCTCACCCAAAAATCTAAACACCTGGAGGTACACATATGGCATTTCCCTGGCCCTCTGCATTACCCTCCAAATGTATGCAGGTCCTTGATCAAAAACAATTCCATGGGTGGGTTTGCCTTTCCTTGAGGCAGGGCTAATCCAAGCTGTCTTCCCTAACACATTCCTGTAAGTACACAGTGCTTGTCTTGGTGGGTTTGTGGGAGTGTGGTGCAATTGATCTGCCAGGCCTCCCCATATTTTGGCCATTGATTCCAACACCACAGGGCCTTTACCCTNGATCTTTGGTTTTGTTTTCAGCACCAAAGGGAATACTCCATCTCTCTCCTGATGTATATCAAGAGATGGAAGCAAGCCGCAACAAATCAGCCCCTGGTACCACTGTAAGCTATTTGTCATCCAAAGAAATGAGCCAGACTTCCAGCTCTTTCTTCAGCATATCTCCTACAACAAATAGCACGGCTACGATTGCCAGGGAACTCCTCATGAACGGAACGTCCCCAACTGCCGAAGCCATAGGTCTAAAAGGAATATCTCCTGCTTCCCCCTGTTCTACAGTGCAGCCTTCAAAACAGCTGGAATATTTGGCAAGGATTCAAGGCTTTCAGGTATGGGAGGGGGAAAATGAAGCTCTTCAGCCAGAATCGTAGCGTTGCCATCAAGGTTTCACTCTTGCCCTCTTGAATGTGGGCATGCATGTAACTTATGTTGTAAAATTAGATGGTGTCTGAGGCAGTTTCTGGGTCCAGGAGATACAGATTTCCACCAATTTATGCATCCCCCCTTCTCTTTTGTTCCTTCTTTACATTCATCTTACTGCAGCCCATCTTCCTCTCCTTTGTCTCTTCTCCTCAAATAATTACAGGCTTAAATTATGCTTTGTGCTTGCACTTCTTTGAGAGTTTTCACCTCTTGGTTTCTCCCTTCGACTCATCCAGAAGCTACTGATGCACCATCTTACCTTTGCATTTGTCTTCTAGGCCAGGTCATTAAAGGAATTTTTTTGCTTCTTACCCTGCACTTCTTAAATGTAACCTCATGTTGTGGTTTAGGAACGGTACTCTCCAATTCAGTGCTCCCACTGACACTCTCCAAACTCTCTCCAAACCATTTGCTCACTCTCCCCTTCCCTTTCTCATGTCCCCTTGTGGTGGGCTCGAGAGGAGAATTGGAAGCATAAAAGGTAAATGTCATGGGCTGTGATAAGAACAATTTACTGGAAACAGCAATGAGATAAGAAAAAGAACAGTAAGAGCAACAATGCTAATGACAGAGGGTAGAAGAAATTAACAATTCCCACAGAAACCTCCTGAGAACAGCCAGTACCTGACCACTCCCTCTGCCACGCTTACTTGAGTGGAAGAGACTCCCTTCCCCCAACCAGGCAAGGACATGTGGTGGTATAGAATAATGTCCAGGTCCTAGCCATGGCCCTTCCTGGTCATTGCAAAAATAAACCCTGTCCTGCCTGGAACCAGGACATTATCCACCCCTTATTCTGTATCATCTATAACGTGTCCAGATCCTACAATTTCCATAGTCAATGGCTGTTCCCCCAAGATGTCTGTTGAGTTCATTTAGTCCATGACTGTGGGTTCTATCCCTCCTACATGTCTTCCAGGGCAGGAGGGCTGGTGTGCTGTCAGCTCGTTGCAGGCTGCATCACGAGTTCACTGCTGGTGCATCTGGAGCAGTCCATACTCTTGTCCATCTCAGTTACAGCATACAGTGTCATTGAGCAACCAGTATTATACAATTCAACACTACAGACTGTTCTCACCCAAAAATCTAAACACCTGGAGGTACACATATGGCATTTCCCTGTCCCTCTGCATTACCCACCAAATGTATGCAGGTCCTTGATCAAAAACAATTCCATGGGTGGGTTTGCCTTTCCTTGAGGCAGGGCTAATCCAAGCTGTCTTCCCTAACACATTCCTGTAAGTACACAGTGCTTGTCTTGGTGGGTTTGTGGGAGTGTGGTGCAATCAATCTGCCAGGCCTCCCCATATTTTGGCCATTGATTCCAACACCACAGGGCCTTTACCCTCTTGGCCTGCTTGATTGCAGCACACGTTTCACAGTTATGGAATAACCTGGGAGATAGGATCCATGCTTAAGTCCACCCCTCAGTCATGAGCACATCTATGTGTTGCATCTCTTCCCTGATGACCTGAGGCATCATGGGCCCACTAAGCCAGAAATAATTTATTGTTATGTTGTTAGTACAGATCCACCTGAGACTTGAATCTTGGCAGCCCAATCTGCCTCTCCATTGTGGTATTCTTCAGTGGCCTGACTCTTGGGTATGTGTGCATCTACATGACATACTTTTACAGTCTACTCCTCTACCCAGGCAGTGATGTCTTGCCACAATTCAGCAGCCCAGATGGGTTTACCTCTGCACTGCCAGCTGGCCTTTGTCATTGATCCAGCCACTCCCATAGAGGATCCATGAGTCAGAGCAGAGGCAGAGCACTGAGCATTTCTCTTGTTGAGTAATATCAAAAGCCAGCTAGTCAGCTCTGCAGCCTGACATGATCCACCTTTTCCTCAGCCTCTGTGACTAGCCATATAGGAGTCCATATGGCAATTTCCATGTTTTGTGTATCCCTCCAGTACAGCAGGATCTGTCAGCGAAGAGAGTGTATTGCTTTTCATTTCTGGTAGCTGATTACATGGTGGGGCCACCTCAGCACATGTCACATTTTCTTCCTCCTCTTCTGATGATAATACAAAATTTTCACCTTTGGGCTAGTTCATGATGACTTCCAAGATCCCTGAGCTATTGGGGTTTCCTATTCAAGCTCACTTGAATGATGAGCACAGTCCACTCACTCTATGTACCATTAGTGGCATGATGTGTGGAAGAGATTTTTCTCTTGGAACACACAGCTCAGCAGTGGCAGACAGAGTGCCAGAAGAAGCTGTGCTTCAGTGCAAATCACTTCTGAAGCAGCTTGAAACCCCTTCATAAGATGCCAACATCTCTTTTTCAGTTGTTGTGTAGCTGGCCTTGGATCCTTTGTATCCCCAGCTCCAGAACCCCAGGGGTCATCCTCAAGTGTCCCCTGGTACTTTTTGGCAGACTCCAAGAAGGATCATTCACCCCAGCTGCAGTGTAGAGCACAGTTTTCACATCTTGTGCTGTCCTGACTGAGCCACAGGCTACCTCATGAACAATCTCCTCTTTAATTTGGTCAGAAACTCATTGTTCAGGACCCCACATAAAATAATTAATCTGCATCACAAGATAGAGAGGGCTTACGATCTGACTGAGCTCTGAAATATATATTCTCCAGAAGGCCACAGCTCCTAGGAAAACCTGTGTTTCCCTCTTGCTGGTTGGTGGGGACATAGATGCTGTTTTGCTGACCATGTCCATTGGAATCTGATGACATCCATCTTACCATTTTACTCCTAAAGCCTGGATTTCCTGGCAGGTCCCTTGACCTTACTTTGCTTTATGGCAAAACCAACCTTCAGGAGGATTTGGATTATCTTTTCCTCTTTCTCAAAAACTTCTTCTGCTTTGTTGCTCCACACAATGATGTCATCAGTACACTGCAAGTGTTGAAGCCTCACTCTTTTCCAGTGCAGTCTGGATCAGTCCATGGCAAATGGTTGAGACTGTGCTTCCATCCCTGGCAGTTGGTTCCAGGTGTACTGGATGTCCTTTTGGTCCTTGCAATACCACTCCTGAGGTAGTCTATGCCAAGGATGCACAAAGCCTCTGGACCGGTCACAGTGGGTGGTTTTGCCATTCATTCCAGTAAGACCCCAGAACTCACTCAACAAATCTTTAAAAGGGCTTACAGGTTTTTTATGTGCCCTGAATTAGATGCAAGGGAGAAATACCAACAAGGTATTCTCAAGAGATCAAAACAACAAAACTCTACTGGCAAACTTCAGAAAATCATAGAATTTTGGCAAAAGTTTAGAGCAATGTTCAATCAACATAAAACATTTTGCAAAACCTTAACTTAGCAAACTCTAAGCCTGTTCAACTTAGCAAACTCCAACCAATCCAAGTCTAAGTTACTCAGACTTTGAGAAGAAGGCATTGGAAGGAAAAGAAGGAGAAAAAAAGAAGGAGAGAAAAGATGAAAAGAAAAAATACAGCTGCCACTGCTAGGTTCAGCAGTCTTCCAGCTGATATAAAACCCAAGAGAATGTAGGGTCAAGACATGTGCTTGCCTTGTGTCCTGGCTTAAGTACCCCTTGGCTTTTCTAGGCCCTTCCTTCAGGTGAGACTTCTGATCTGGCAGCCACTCAGGAGCTGGATTAGGGGCTTCAGAGACAGGATGAGGAGCATTGCCTCCACTATGCTAATGATTGGCAGCCACTATGGGGCTGGGATACAGGGTCTAGAGAGTGGAGTGTGTGGAGCAGGGCATCTCTTCACCAGGGCAAGGCCCGACCTGCCCCTTTCCCCACATGTGCCCAAAATGTTTTGAGCAAACAACCTCCTCCAGTCTCTCACAAAACCCAGTCAGGTTCAGCACATCTTCCAGTACAGTCAGCTGTTGGGATTCTCCTGTCACCCCAGAAACAGAGATGGATTCTGCTTATACCTATCTTGATGACATCCAGGGTACATTGTGCACTGGTGTCAGCTAAAGCCTTAAACTCCTGTGAGTGTGGTGTGCCAAGCCATCAGATCCACATAGTCCAATAGATCTGATTGTCCCTTTCCTCCACCTTGCTGGAGGCAGGATCCCTCCAGTTCTGGTCATGGTATCTGTTACTCACTTGTAAATATGAACTGAAGGTACTTCAAGAGGATTGGAAGTAACATCAGCCCTCCTATTCTGTCTGAGGACTTGCCCACTGGACAGTGGAATGGCATTTATCCTTGAAGGATTTCCTGTGGTGGTTGTTCTTCTTCTCAACTCATGTACCCATCCTGCTAGGGCACAGGTGGGTTTTCCATTCCATTCCCTCATGTCCTCTCTGTGGTCATGCAAGTGAAACCACAGCTTGCCTTGTGGTGTGTACCCTCTCTCTTGAGCTGGGGGCACTTGCTCCCAATAGAAAGGTCTCTGGTCCATACTGGCAGGCCATGGGACATTTCCTCTTAGCTTGTTCAAGTCCTTCAAATCTGTCTGCCATCTTGGACAGTTTTTCCATAGCTGAGGTGAAGGCTGACAGGGAGGAAAAAACATGATCTTCATATTGCCAGAGTCAGGTAGTCACCTGAAGCACTGTTTGCTCTCCTTCTTTCACTGACATCAATGTCAAAGAGCTGGTATATGATGATGGTGTGCTCTGTAAAAACTTCCACCACATGGGCTGTGGACACTGGACCTCATCTGGCTCTACACAGGACTGCTCTTTGAATTCCTATAGGCTACCTCCAGCACAGCTAATGCTCACAGGTACTGGATACCTTTCTCCATGGCCTTCCACTTGCCTGGATGCACTTGGAATTGGTTCCAGAGACTGAGAGTTTATCTCCTCTTCCCAATCCCCTTGCCAATACCTGCATCCTGAGACAGGGAGCACAGTTGCTTGGCTTCATTACCATCTAGTTTTGTATTGTGGGACATGATGTCCCAGCATAGGAGCAGCCAGGTCACCAGGGGGCTCTCCTGGCTGGTGGCTAACGTATTTTTGCTCACTTGGTGTAGTGGTCATATGCCAGGCACCCATCAAAGCTGCTCTCTCACTCTTCTCTGCAGCTGGACAGGGGAGAGAAAATAGAATGAAGGGTTCACAAGTTGAGGTAAGGACTGGGAGAGATCATTGATCAAATACCATCATGGGCAAAACTTAGATATCAACTTAGAGATATGTATTGAATTTATTACTAACACAATCAGAGCAGGATAATGAAAAATAAAATAAGATCCTCAATAACACTTTCCCCTTGTTAGAAATGAATTAACTTTTAGGTACAATTAAATTGGGACAAAGTCCTTTAAGCAAAAGAAAACTGTTTATTAGTAATGATTCAGCTGAGCCCAGTGCCTGTCTCTCACCCCAAGAGCTGGACACATACCCCCTCCAACAAAAAGGCTACATTTTATACCCTTTCCTTGATGAGGGGTGGTCCCTGTCCCCTTCCCCATTGGCTGGGTACTTGGGACCTAATATTCTCTCCCAACCTCCTACTTTTCTATCCCCTTCCCTTTCATCCTACTTTTTGGTCAGGTTTTCAATTCCACTCCGTTCCAGCTCACAGCAACACTCAAGAAACCAACCAGAACAAATCCAAACCACAAACAACAAATAGAACCAACAACTTTCACTCCTTCCCTTAACAACCTTTTGCCTTCAGCAAAATATTACCACATTTCTCACACCCTTACCCCTCCCTCCTCCCCACCAACAGTGCAGGGAAACAGAGAATGGGGGGTTTGGTCAGTTTATCACTTGTTGTTTCTCCCACTGCCCAGGGAGAGGAGTTGTTCCCCTGCTTCACTGTGGAGTCCCTCCCACAGGAGACAGTTCTCCATGAACTTCTCCAGTGTGAGTCTATCTCAGAAGCAGCAGTCCTCCCAGACTGCTGCACCATGGGTCACTCTTCCACGGAGTGCAGTCCTTCAAGGACAGGCTGCTCCAGTACAGGAGCAGGGCCCCTCTCTCCACAGGTCTCCCATGGGCTCACAGCCTCCTCTCAGGCACCCACCTGCTCTGGCATGGGGCTGCTCCACAGGCTGCACGTGGATCTCTTCATCCCCATGGACCTTCATGGGCTGCAGGGGCACAGCTGCTTCACCATGGCCATCACCACAGGCTGCAGGGGAATCCCAGCTCTGGTGCCTGGAGCACCTCCTGCCCCTCCTTCTGCACTGACCTTGGTGTCTGCAGAGCTGTTCCTCTCACGTGTTCTCACTCCACTCTTCTCCAGACAGCATTTCAACTGCATAACAACTTTTTAGGCATTATCACCGTTTCTAATTGGCCCAGCCTTGGCCAGCAGCACTTCCATCTTTGGAGCTTCCAGGGATTGGCTCTGCTGGACGTGGAGAAAGCTTCTGGCAACTTCTCACAGAAGCCACTCTCATAACCCTTCCCCTCTCCCTCCCCCACCCATCCCACCAAAACCCAGGCCATGCAAACCCAAAACACCTGGAAATAGGGATCAGGTGATTATCTCTGGCCCTGCCTCTTCCTCCTGTGAGGGTTCTACTTTCTCTTTATCTCTCACTAAGTGAGCTGATTTGGTCTTGGATTTCTTCTTCTGTATAGGGGCACCTACTCTTGGCACAGGTGGCTCCTGGTTCAACTGCAGATCAGGCCATAGTGCCTGTAGGTCTGTTTTCCTCCTCTTTCCCCTGAGGGTGCTGTCTAGTGTTGAACTGTGTCCAGTAAAGAGTAGCCAGGGCCCAGCACTGCAATAAGTTGCCCCTTTCTGGAGTTGCCACAGCATGCAAATATTCTGAACTTCCAAACCATTGGAGCAGAGAATTTCCAAAAAAATTGGTCTTTTTACTACATTTCATGCTACTCATGGCTATCCACCTTGGGGCAGATCTCTGAATGAACTTCCTAGAAATCTGTGTCTCAACTCTAAACATGGTATGGACTGAGGAGACCAGTGAGACTTAGCAACAAGAACATGCTTTCCTTAACATCCAAGGGAAATCCAAAATTCTCAAAAGCTGCTCTAACAGCTGAAGGAAGAGAAGGAGGTGAAAGGCTGGGGAAAACCATCCTCCCCTGTGCCCCCCACAGACTGAGAATGATTATTACTAGACTGTAAAGATAGTGCCCAAAGTAAAGGTAGGTGAGCAGCACTGAATACACATCTGCAGTTACCCTCATTCATTGCCCTTAATCAGTCATAAAGTGTTATCCCACAGTACAGCAAAAAAAGCAACCCCAATCCCTCTCCCTGCTCTGAAAAAGAACATCACAAGGACCACATATGGGAGTATAGGGGAATATGGGAATACAGGGTTAGGTACCACAGCCACTGAACAGACCAAGCAACATTGTGACCAGTGGCTCTGGAGTTAATGCAACAAATGCTTAGATTGAATTTATTTCCAAGCTGCTCTGGACATATCTGTTATCTCAACCCTTCATGCCACACACTGGGTGCCAAATAAGGCTGTCCTGGTTTAGGAATGGTACTCCCCAGGTTAGTGCTCCCACTGAGACTCTCCAAACCACGTGCCACTCGCTTGCTCCTCCCTCCCCTCCTCCCATCCTTAAACGGGATGGAGAGGAAAACTGGAGGCACAAAAGGAAAGATTGCAGGTTGAGATAAGAACAGCTCATTGGAAACAGCCCTGAGATAAGGATTAGACCAAGACTAATGACAAAGAGTACAAGAATCACACAGAACCTCCCCCACCAAGAGACAATACCCAAGCACTCCCTCTGCCACACTACTTGACCAGAAGGGACCCCTTTCTCCCCAGAAGACTCCCTTCCTCCTGCCCCCAGCAGTGACATGAGGTGTTGCAGAATAACCTCCAGGTCCTCCAGCCTCCTCCTGGCTACTGCAAAAGTTAATCCTTTCCTGTCTGGAGCCAGAACATCTGAGAAGCGTTTTGTTCAGAAGGTGCAGCCTAGAAGCCAAGCCAGTGTCAGAGCAATGCAGAATGTATTTGCCACCACAGTCAATACTAGAGAATGTAAGATGAACCACACTGGGTCAGCAGCACATGAGTCCTTGAGCACTGATAACCTGTATCCAGCAATGCCAAATACCCTACATTTCACAGGACAGTGGCAGCCTCTGTAGTACACCCAGTCATTTTTGTGTGGAAGTTATGAAAAGGGAGCCTCTTCCCNATCACCACAGGCTGCAGGGGAATCCCAGCTCTGGTGCCTGGAGCACCTCCTGCCCCTCCTTCTGCACTGACCTTGGTGTCTGCAGAGCTGTTCCTCTCACGTGTTCTCACTCCACTCTTCTCCAGACAGCATTTCAACTGCATAACAACTTTTTAGGCATTATCACCGTTTCTAATTGGCCCAGCCTTGGCCAGCAGCACTTCCATCTTTGGAGCTTCCAGGGATTGGCTCTGCTGGACGTGGAGAAAGCTTCTGGCAACTTCTCACAGAAGCCACTCTCATAACCCTTCCCCTCTCCCTCCCCCACCCATCCCACCAAAACCCAGGCCATGCAAACCCAAAACACCTGGAAATAGGGATCAGGTGATTATCTCTGGCCCTGCCTCTTCCTCCTGTGAGGGTTCTACTTTCTCTTTATCTCTCACTAAGTGAGCTGATTTGGTCTTGGATTTCTTCTTCTGTATAGGGGCACCTACTCTTGGCACAGGTGGCTCCTGGTTCAACTGCAGATCAGGCCATAGTGCCTGTAGGTCTGTTTTCCTCCTCTTTCCCCTGAGGGTGCTGTCTAGTGTTGAACTGTGTCCAGTAAAGAGTAGCCAGGGCCCAGCACTGCAATAAGTTGCCCCTTTCTGGAGTTGCCACAGCATGCAAATATTCTGAACTTCCAAACCATTGGAGCAGAGAATTTCCAAAAAAATTGGTCTTTTTACTACATTTCATGCTACTCATGGCTATCCACCCTTGGGGCAGATCTCTGAATGAACTTCCTAGAAATCTGTGTCTCAACTCTAAACATGGTATGGACTGAGGAGACCAGTGAGACTTAGCAACAAGAACATGCTTTCCTTAACATCCAAGGGAAATCCAAAATTCTCAAAAGCTGCTCTAACAGCTGAAGGAAGAGAAGGAGGTGAAAGGCTGGGGAAAACCATCCTCCCCTGTGCCCCCCACAGACTGAGAATGATTATTACTAGACTGTAAAGATAGTGCCCAAAGTAAAGGTAGGTGAGCAGCACTGAATACACATCTGCAGTTACCCTCATTCATTGCCCTTAATCAGTCATAAAGTGTTATCCCACAGTACAGCAAAAAAAGCAACCCCAATCCCTCTCCCTGCTCTGAAAAAGAACATCACAAGGACCACATATGGGAGTATAGGGGAATATGGGAATACAGGGTTAGGTACCACAGCCACTGAACAGACCAAGCAACATTGTGACCAGTGGCTCTGGAGTTAATGCAACAAATGCTTAGATTGAATTTATTTCCAAGCTGCTCTGGACATATCTGTTATCTCAACCCTTCATGCCACACACTGGGTGCCAAATAAGGCTGTCCTGGTTTAGGAATGGTACTCCCCAGGTTAGTGCTCCCACTGAGACTCTCCAAACCACGTGCCACTCACTTGCTCCTCCCTCCCCTCCTCCCATCCTTAAACGGGATGGAGAGGAAAACTGGAGGCACAAAAGGAAAGATTGCAGGTTGAGATAAGAACAGCTCATTGGAAACAGCCCTGAGATAAGGATTAGACCAAGACTAATGACAAAGAGTACAAGAATCACACAGAACCTCCCCCACCAAGAGACAATACCCAAGCACTCCCTCTGCCACACTACTTGACCAGAAGGGACCCCTTTCTCCCCAGAAGACTCCCTTCCTCCTGCCCCCAGCAGTGACATGAGGTGTTGCAGAATAACCTCCAGGTCCTCCAGCCTCCTCCTGGCTACTGCAAAAGTTAATCCTTTCCTGTCTGGAGCCAGAACATCTGAGAAGCGTTTTGTTCAGAAGGTGCAGCCTAGAAGCCAAGCCAGTGTCAGAGCAATGCAGAATGTATTTGCCACCACAGTCAATACTAGAGAATGTAAGATGAACCACACTGGGTCAGCAGCACATGAGTCCTTGAGCACTGATAACCTGTATCCAGCAATGCCAAATACCCTACATTTCACAGGACAGTGGCAGCCTCTGTAGTACACCCAGTCATTTTTGTGTGGAAGTTATGAAAAGGGAGCCTCTTCCCTATCCCATTACCTGCAAAATTACATGTGTATATGGACAGTGGCTCATTTTACAGTGTTGAACCATCAGAGGTTCACCCATCAGAGGTATATGTAGAAATATGCTTTTTCCTGTCATAGGTTTTTGTTTCGAGTTTTTGTTTTGTCTGGAGTTTTTTCCCTTTTCAGAATTGTGAATTTGCTTCATTTGAAGAGTTGGTTTCGTATGCTTTAGCATATGTAATTTGATCATGTAACTGAATTCTAAAAATGGGAGCTTTCTTTTGCATGCCTGATAATGAATTTTTCCGTCAAAGCCCATGTAATTTACAAAGTATGCAGTTGTTGGAAGTGACTTAAAAGAGGCTGCTAGAATTCAAGAAATAGTGTCAGCTCTTCTGTTGGTATAAGCAGCATAGTTAAATTACTTTTGCTTACATCAGGTATCACCAGTTGTGGATTTGACCTAACACTGTTTTTGTCTAAAATGTACCTTCAGCTTTCTTTTGGTCTTCCATTTTTGAAATGTCATTTTTGCTTCATTCATTTGAATGTCTTTTAATGAAAGAAACAGTAATAGCCTCAGCCTCACTGTAGTAGAGTTAAGCTGCTAATAGGAATTCAGTTTTCCTGAGTTCCATTTGTTACCTGCCTGCAGTAGAAACAGATGAATTCTAATGAAAAGAAATTCAATCTGTGAAGTTTTCACTGCTCACTTTCACATCTTGTCAGATTGCTGTGTCTCCTAGTAACGCTTTATTTTCATAGAACCGATGCACAATTTATGTTACTGTTTTGGTTCCTACTTGCCTACAGTATGTGGTTACTGTAAAATGATTAGCTGTGTTTGTCCTGGGGTTTTTTTTCATGCTTTGATTCTAGATGCTCTTGTAGAAACTGTTTTTAAAGGGTCTTACCTTGAGCCAAAAAATATTTTCATCCACGAACTAGAATACTACTACTTTTTACCTGACCCTAATACAAGGCAAGGAATTTGGTACAGAATCTTGATTATTAACATCTATCTGCTGTGTATGTACCTGATGGTTTTACATCATCTTAGCATGCTTTTTAACACCTCACTTGAATAAGCCTGGTATTGATGTGAAACTCTGCCACTGCTGGGTGGCTGAGGCGAGGTGGAGCAGTGAACAGAATCTCTGTGGGAAATGGCTCAGTGGCCTGTCAGGTGCATATCACAGGTCTCTTCACCATTTCAGCCTAGAAAGCTCTTTGTGTTTTAGAGTTTAAAAGCCGATTTCTTTACAGGTTAACTTTCTCAGGCATATTTACTAAAGGAGAAGACTACTGCATTTCCAAACAGCTAGCTTGTTTCATGTTTCCTGAATGACCCAAAATGATTTTTAAATTGTTAGCATGTATTTGTATTCTGGTCCAGATGGTAACCGTAGTTTTGTCTTTCATTGAAGAACATATACATTCTGTTCTGTTACAATGTATTTTTTGAATTTTTTAAAAAAATCAATAAATACTCATATGATGTTTCATTTGTAAATGTAAACAATGTTATTTGCTTATTTGAATGGTTTTCTTGAACTGCTTTAGCTGCAGGGTACATGTCTTTAAAACACATTTATCTAACTTAAATTCTTCTAAACTGTTTGTATATGATCTCAGCCATGTTCTACTGTAAGCCCTTAATATTAAGTTATTGGGATCAATGTATAGTTAAGTAGTAAAAAATTTCATTTTTATTCTTTATGGTTTATTATTCTCAAGACATTTGTAATTGATAAGCAGCAGCTCAGTGTCACTGAAGAACAGGTGTTTAACTTGGATACTTTCAAAGCTCAGGCTTCGAATTACCAGTGATAATTAAACACAAATTCTTCAAGCAAGCCTTTACAAACTCTGAATAAAGCATTTTAGTGCTTGCTTTGTATTTATGAATACTATCTACCCAGTTAATTGTTTTGCAGACTTTGCCTGGAAGTGGTTTAAAGGAAAATTCAGCTTTGGTAAAATTGCTAAGTGACCATGTGGTATTTTGGCCATTGTTTTGTAACCAGACTAGGAAAGTTACAGTTATTTCTGCTGACTATTTAAGTGCAGTAAATTATTCAGAGAATTTGTTTAAATGGAAACATTTAGAGAAGCTGTTTACACATGTATAACTTGAGCCTCCAGTTTTTACTGAAGCAAAATGCAAGTTGCAGGTAGTCCAGTAGGAAATTCCACTGTGAATTTCCACGAAGCAAAGATCATAAAAAATGTAAAAAGCCATGACTGAGTGAGTGCCCACAGTCAGTCCCAATGCATGGCTGTAGGCATATTTGGCCTGCTACATTGGCAGGGCTTGGAGGTCTTAACTTTTCCTCTGTAATGGCTCCATAACAAAACCTCACACAGGATTTAGTTTCTATGTGATGTTCTCCTTCGATTGCAGTGGTTACACAATTTTCTTTTCCCCTCCACATTTGTTTACTCGTTAACTGTTCCATTTTATACATGGATATACTTAAATGTTTTACTGTGTGGCATTTCTGAATGTTTCTCCTCTCCCCAGTGGCACACATTTCTGAATGATTGCACGCACAGGAGAGGTCCTGCTGGATGCTCGAGAGTCAGGTTTACTTGTGGCTCATACATTCCAGCTCATGGATTTGAGTTGTTGGCAGGACTAGACTGAAATTAAATTTCTGTGCTTGTAATAGGGTTAACACTGAGCTCAAACCTTTCCCTACAGTGGCCTTAAACAAAACAAAACACTTTGTGGAGGTTGGATTTGGAAATCAGTGTAGGAGTGCTTGGATCTCACTACTGAGGTATGCATGTGAGGAGAACTTCAGGGAAATTCAACACTCAGCAGATTTCAAGGAAAGAGCTGTAGTTTTGGTCTGATCTGTACATAATTGATGATTTCTCTAAGCAGATCAGATTTTAAAAAGAACCTAAACACCCTTTTCAAAATGGACACAGGCCCTATGAATGCTAATAGGAAGTAATTTAAAGTGTAAAATCATCTAAAAGGGTAGAAGCTGCTTGGGATTTTCATAAACACCTGTGCAGATTAGGTACCTAACCTCCAGTTCACTTTTAAGTCAGGGCACCCTACATTCTGCTTTGCAAATGTGGGCTATTTATTGGGTTTTTTTGAGGGAAGAGTTTTAGGCTTGAGGGAAGAGTTTTAGGCACTCAATCTATTTTAATGAAGATGGTTGTAGTTAGAGTGTTAGTTGCCAGAGAGAATGTATTTTCAAAGCTCCCTGCAGATGAATGCATCAAAAGGTATGTTTTAGCAAATCTCCACATAAAGCCAATGAGAGAAAGCAGCAAGTGCTAAAAACAAGAATGTAAATCCAGGTGATACTGTTCTGTCCTTAAATATGTTGGCTGTTAACACAGTTTGTGGCCACTGTCAGCTTGGGACTGGAACCCCAGAAAGTGGTCTAGTGATGGAGAATACAAAAGTCTCATCACTTGTTCAAATTAGAAAACCCAAATAATAATTAAAGGAAGCTTTTGAAATGACAGCATCAGGTTTCTTGGCATCCTTAATGTAAAACAGATTTGAAAGCTGTGTCGGCAAAATGTTTTTAGAGAAATGATTCTTTGAAGATACTATCTCCAAAAATCAGGAAAAATCAGGATTAAAAAGTGAAGATGTTTGCAGGATTGTATTAGAGAATACTTTTGAAATAAAACTGTTAAAGAAAATATTTCTTCGCCCACATTTGGATTTCAGGCCACCTATAAGTCTATGTATGCAACTGTAACATCTAGCCCCTTCCCTTCCCACACCCCCAGAGCCACTGGAGACTTCCTTCCCAACAGGATTGATCAGACTGCAAATATTAGTCAAATTATTCTAAAATAGCAGTGTACAGTCAGGCCCAGAGGAAACTGTGATCAGCTGATTTGCCTTCGTGTTAACACTCAAAGGGTAGTGGGAACTGATGAATCTATATTAAAAAATATAATGATTACTTACTCTTTAACCCCCTTCAAGTGGCTAGAGAGTGACTGTGCTGCTACATACTATGAAAACCTGCTTCTGTAAAACAGTGGAATTGGGCTTTTGTTTCCTGTCCTGGTGCCTGAGGTCTTAGTCAGGTGTCCTAGCACTGCTCCAGCTCGTTGGTCAGATCAGTTTTTGTACAATGATGTGTGGAATGATGTTGTGCTGTGTCTTCACTGAAAGCACTGAAACCTGGCCTTTGGCAGAAGGGTATTATCTCCTGTGTGCTTGTACTGTGCCATGCTCAATGGCCAGTACAATAATCTCAACAGCAATGTTTGTCTCTTACCCACAGGGAGTATAAACACCTTTAGAAATGGTTGACAAAGCCCTCATTATCTCAGTTTCTGTGTCTTCTGAAATCTGTGGGGGTTTTTTCTAACGGGAAGTTTGCACTTTCACCAATTACCAAACTGTTGCCTGATGTCCCGATTACTATAGGCTTTTGTTGTGGGTTAACTCTGGTGGGCAGCTTAAGCCCCATACAGCTGCTCACTCTCTCCCCCCTGGTGGGATAAGGGAAAGAATCAGAAGGGTATGAGTGATAAAACTCAGGAGTTGAAATGAAGACAAAAGCTGTGTGTGCAAGCAAAGCAAAACAAGGAATTCATTCACCGCTTCCTGTGGGCAGGCAGATGTTCAGCCATCTCCTGAAGGCAGGGCTCCATCACGTGTGATGGTGACTTGGGAACACAGATGCCATAATGCTGAATGTCCCACTCCTCCTCTCCCCAGAGTTTATTACTGAGCAGGATGTCATAGGGTGTCCCTTTGGTCACTTGGGGTCAGCTGTCCTGGCCATATGCCCTCCCAGCTCCCTGTGCACCCCGAGACTGCTCACTTATGGGGTGGGCAAGGAGCAGAAAAGGTCCTGGTGCTGTGCAAACCCTGCTCAGCAACAGTTAAAATACCAGTATGTTATGAACAGTGTTTTGGTCACAAATACAAAACTTAGCACTTAGAACTTTTGTAAAGCAAATTAGCTCCATCCCAGACAAACCCAGTGTAATCTCCACCCTTTATTCTATACTATTGACGCTGTCAATAGTATAGAATGTCCCACATTATCTGATAGATTCTCCCTCATTAACCACCTCCTTTCCCATCAGATATATACATGGATATCATTCCCATAGTCTGTAGATAGATCACCTCTTTAAAAGTCCACAGAATGTCCACTGAGTCCATTTAGTCCATGTGTATTCCATCTGTTATTCAATCATTTCACTCAGGACAGGAGAGGTGATGTGATGCATGGAGTTACTGGGCACCAAAGACAGCTCAGGCTGGGTCGCTGCTGCACTTTCACATCTTGAGAGGTTTGTCCTCTGCTGGTTCAGATGGTTCCTGCTGTGCTGATTTCCATAGCATGCAACTCACATCCTGGGATACAACAGTTTAAAGGTATTCCTGTGACAGTCTCCACCTCTGGTTCATTTGGGCCAGGTTGTGGGGTTTAACAATAAAACATAATAGGGTTTGCAGCAAACTCCTCCCTTTTGCTCCTAGCCTGACTAGCAACAAGGGGCTCCTGCTATAGTAATTCCCATGATATGCAACTCAGATCCTGGGTAACAACAATTTAAAGGTATTTCCATTTGAATCTTCAGCCCTCCTCCCTTTGGACCAGACCATAGGATTTAGCATTGCAATGAACTCCTCCCCTTGTCCCTCCTCCAGTTTAGGGTTACACACAGGCTCACAGTCCATGTGGGGCAGTGTGGACTCGTCTACAGAACACCACTCTTTACAGAAATAACTGTTCCAGAATGACAATATCCATAGGCCACTTTCCCTTCAGGGATGTGCCTGCTCTAGTACAGACTTCTCCATGGCCATGTATGTTTTTGATTGTGCAGTAATGAATTTAGCCACAGTCACAGTCCTGTGAAATGAAGTTCCAGCCTGTCCAGCACAGGAATGGCAGCAGTGCCCTGGCCATCTGCCAGCCCATTCCTGTTATCAGTATGTTTCCAGGCAGAGCAGGATAGAATGATAAGGAGAACAGGAAAGAGCAGAAGCAAAAATCAGTCACTAACAAGCACTAGTTACTAATCTACATCCAGGCAAGCAAGCTCTGTGGCAAGCACAGGAGCCTGACAATAGCTAAACAGATATAAATTTGGTATAGCATACTCTGATCAAATCAGTTGTTATCTCTAACCCCTCATGCCCCACACTGGGTGACAGAAGGGACTGTTACAGATTTACCCTGGTGGGCAGCTCAGATCCATGGAGTTCCTCTCTTACTCCCCTCCAGTGTCATGAGGAAGAAAAATCAGAAGGGTAAAAGTGCAAAAACTCAAGGGTTGAGATATAGACTTTAATAAGGAAAGCAAAAGCCAAATATACAAGTAAAGCAAAACAAATCATTCATTCTTCACTTCCCCTGGGCAGACAGGTGTTCAGCCATCCCCAGGAAAGCAGGGCTCCATCACACGTACCAGTGACTTGTGAAGACAAACACCATCACTCCAAACACCCCCCACCCTCCTTGTTCCCCCAGCTTTATGTGCTGAGGGTGATGCCATATGGTGTGGGATATCCCTTTGCTCACTTAGGGTCAGCTGTCCTGGCTGTGTCTCCTCCTGACTTCTTACCCATCCCCAGCCTTGCTGGTGGGGAGTTGTGACAACAGGAAAGCCCTTGATGCTGTGTGAGCACTGCTCAGCAATAAGTACCAGTGTGTTGCCCACACTGTTTGGGTCACCAAGCTAAAACACAGCACTGAACAAACTACTATGAAGCAAAGTAGCTCCATGCCAGTCAAAACTGGTACAAATTTTTATGCTTCAGTAACATCTTCACTGTAACTGTGTGCCACTGGGCAGAAGTCTGGAAGTAGGAAAGCTCCTTTTATCCATGTGAACTTACAGTCATTGTTCTTGGAAGAAGATTTACACCTTTTTATCAGGTTTTTTCCTACAAAACTTACCCATTTATTCAGGACAATTACTATTTTTTGTTGTATTTAAAGGGAAAAGAGTTTTCTCCAAGAATGACAGCAAGTCAAGCAGGATTTTATTGACAATTTTAGGGACATCTCTGATTTGCACAGCTCCAGGCTACCTGATAACTGAGAGTCCTTACTTGGCTCTCAGAAGCTTGCAGGTGTCCTGCTACTGAAAATCAACTTGACATCAAATGGCTGTGTTAGGTAGGAAAGGACTTCTAGGTCTCCAAACCTTGATTTATGCATGACTAGCCAAAGGAAAGAAAATATGTTGGGAATGTGAAATAGAGGGAGAGATAAAACAGAACAAGATGATAGCAAGAATTGGTCTTCAGAGAGAGCCTCATGTTAAAACCAAAGCACCTGGACTTCATTGCATTCTGGTTTATAGGGTTTTCTTAATCACCTAACTTCTGAGGGAAGGTAGGCAGTACCACAGCTGATGGCAGTAACCCAAGGTAGATCTACAAGAAGTGGTTTTATAGTTTCCATTTATTTCAGGAATGCTTATATGGACTACAGACCATCTAGTTCATATTATCCTATTTTTTTGACCTTAAAGGAAGTAAAAATGGTGGTAGTATTTGGCAAAGAAATAACCATAAGAATCATGCAAGTTTCCAAAAGGAAAGGTATGCACTATGGAAAGGTAGCATATTTGTTCACAGAGCAGACTGCAGGAGGTAGTATTTGCTGCAGCAAGAGTGTTTCTAAATTGACTCAGTAACAAGAGTGTTTCTAAATTGAGGAGGATGCAGAATTAAGAAAACAAATGCAAATCTAGCACAAGGTCTCCAACTACCTGGCTTCTGGCCAAAATTCTATCTAAACTAGCTTTCTTCTATCCTGGCCATTGCTGCCTCTCTCCCTCTTTCAAGCCTTTATTCAAGCACTGCTGAAGTTTTCCTCTTGTCTCCAGAAACAGCCAGGTGCCTCTTTTTGTTTCAGTTTCTGAAAGGAAAGAAGGTAAACAGAGAATAACTGGCTACTGGTAGTGTGTGGGTCCTCAGGTGTGGTGTGGATGTCACCTTGGTAACATTTTAGCTTGTCTGCTTGGCATCTTGCAAATAATTTTAAATCCTCCCACATATCCCTGCATGTAGCTTGGTCTGTGGAAAAAATGTGAGTTATATTTTGATAGCCAATTTTAGAATTTAGGGGATTTATGTATGAGAAAGTTTAAAAGCTATCAGAATCTCTCAAAATACTGCAGCCAGCACTAAACACACCGGACTGCATTCTCTGCCAAAATCTTTCTCAGTAAATCCTAATGTGACTTGATAACTTAGCTACGGACCTTGCCTTGGAATAGAGCCCAAACTTTGAAAGACTGGAAGTTTCAGTTGGCAAAAATGCGAAGGTGCAGTGGTGAATTCATAGCAGACTGGGGTTTAGTTTTAATTATAGTAAGGGAATTCAGCTCTCAGGAAAAAGCCTTAAAAAGAGAAGCAACAAGAAAAGGTGAAGAAGAAGAAGAAGAAGAAAAGAGACAAGTTAGAGTTTATTCCCCTCTCTGTGGCTGAAGCTGAGGCTTCCAGAGAAGGTTTATTTGGCTATCATCTCCTTCAGCCTCATTCAAAATTGAAGGCACAACGAAGCAGGGTAGTTTACGGAAGTGAAATGGTTATTTCTTGTTTTAATTAAAGAAGGGTGATTCTTTATGCATACTGCCCTATTTCTAGGTTTGTGCACAACATCAGTGTCTGTACCAGCATCAGATTTCTTAGCCAATTCAGGCAGCTGATTTTCTATTCACAGTTTCACAGTGATCCTGTTCTCCCTTCATTAACGCAGCATTTGGGGCTTTCACACGTGGTTTGTAAACAGAATCATTAATGTTTGCTTCACTCTTCACTTCAGTGGCAACCTTCATCCTGAAAAAGAGTGTTCCTGAGAACATATTTCCATTCATGCTGTTGCTAGAAATTTATTTTAAACTCAAGCAATTTTCTCTTTCCAAATGAACCAAGTTCCTCTTTCATGTCATCAGTTGTTCAGGTTGACACCCAAGGCACAGGCTCCTCCACTACTGCATCCTCTGGGTATGTTATCAGCAAAACACACCCTCTCACCTCCCTCCTACTTTTTAGGTCATGTGATGAAAGCAGTTTTTTCATGTTTCCTTTTACTGCAAATTATAAAACTAACTAAAACTCCTCTCTCTGGAAACACAGTATTTACCTGTTATATAGATGTATGGCAGACAAGTTGTTCCTGCAAAAACTGTGTCACGTATCATTTACTTGATTTTATAGGGCTTTGCACTGTGTTAATTTCTGAATAATTTATTTATTTTTTAGCACATTTTTATTATTCATTTGGGGGAAATGTATTCAGAGTCATTGTAGTTAAGTTGCTCTCTCTTATGCTGACAAAAAAATATGTATCTTATTTATAGAACAGAGGAAGTGAACAGGGTAGCCAAGGTAGTTTTCAATCTAAGTGTGATTTTTTTTTTTTTAATAGAAAGTCCCATGTCCTGATTTCAGCTTTCCTATCAGATAAACAGGTCTCTTTGCACCTCTCAGTGCCAGCCATTGTAAACACAGTTGCTCACTTTGCCTGTGCTGCACAGGGACACTGTCTATATAAATACATAACTGGGTTAAGATTATTTAGCAGATGGAAGGTGAGCAGTAAGCACCTTACTGCACTGATCATCTCCTGTGCTATGATGGCAGCTGATTTTCTCTTTCGTGAAACCAAACATCACATCCAGAGGTCAGACAGAGCTGGGTCTCCCTTGCTTGACTGAGCATAATATATGGCTGGACCTTCCAGCTCTCATGAATCACTGAAACAAGAGCCCTGAATTCAGAGGATATCTAAAGAGCAGGAAAAAAAAAAACCCTGTACAAGCTTCTTCGGCTCAGACTTGCTTTGCATTTAGCAGATATTTTATATATTCTCTTTGGAAACTGTATTGAATATTTTTTTTTCAGTCTTATTTGTACTTTGCTGGTTTTTGTAGATGTCAAGTATCTGCCTTGCTGTAGTCAGGAGTGTGAAATACTGCCACAGTAACCTGGGACAATGCCTTTAGTCTGCTCGTCGTTGCCTATTTATGGTGCACTAATGGTTTATTTCGTAGTCTAAACCCTAGGACTGTATTTTAATGAAGATTTAAGGCCATGATACAGCTGCTATTCAAACTGTGTGAGAGAGGCATGTTGGAATAGCTCAAGATTTACTGCTGGACTGTCAGTCTTTAAGCTACCAAGTGTCTTTACCCTTTGGTGCAGTAGCTACGGTGGAAACCGCAGCGACCGCTGTGAGGCAGACACGGCGATTAATGAACCTGAGGCGCGCTAATCAAACATATGTGTTCTTGGCACAGTGATTGTGTTATACATCACATCCCAGCCTACAGGCCTTTATCTTCCCTTAATGATCTAGCAAGGGGGCTTTTTTTAAATGTGGGTGTTTTTCATGCGCTCCTTAGATTTGTTCCACAGGGGGTGGCCGTTAAAAACATCTGACGGGCATGCAGTTAGCCAGCGCCCTGCTGAGATTAGTAAAATACTATATTTAGTAATAGCACTACATCAAGGAACTCCAGCATTGCAGGAAACAGTTTGATTCAAGGCTTTTTTTTTTCTCATTTTTAAATTTTTTTTTTATTGTATGTCTTATTATTTCATCTGGGATAATTATTTTTTTCAACTTGGACTTGGGTTTTGTGTCTGTTTTTCAAATTTTTGTAAAAGATTTGTTTAGACAATGGGATTTTTTCCCCAATTTTTTTTTTAATGATTTTATTGTTTCCTTGTTCTACTCACAAAAAAAAAAAAGGAATTCTAAAATAGGTAATAAGAATGAAAAGTTGTGTTTGGAAGCTCTCTTATACTGCTCTGTATGTGAAGAAACTGATCTAATATTTCTTAGGAAAGCTCTATGGATAATACATAATGCAAGGACTCATGCTTTTAAGTACTAGAATATTATACAGTGAGAGCTCCTAAAATTGGCTTTGAGAAAATAGTTGAAATGAACAAGTATATTAAATTCATTTTTGTGCCAGAAGTATTTCTTCACCAATAAATAAGCATGAAACAGACTTGGAGCTCAAACAGGTTTGTTTCATTTTTTCTTTAATAGTTGACATGACTAACTGTGGATGAACAACATAAAGTGGAACATAAAAGACCCATATGGAAAAGACAGCTTTACACCAGGATGCTAAAGGAAGTAAACTGTTTCATGAGATTCTTTTCCAAATCAAAATTACTATTTTAGCATCTGATTTCTGAGCCTATTCTGGTTTTCTTGTTTCTGTAAATCCAAAGCAGCCTATGTAAAATCTTGGAAACTATTCTGTAAACTCAGGACTAGATTGGGTGCTCTCCCTTTAAGGGACAGATTTAAAGGAATACCATCCTTTGTTCTAACAAAATAGTCCAGGCTTGTCAATCCAGAAGATTTGTGCATTGCTGAACATAATGGCATTTTATTACCTAGTTTATTTCTGTCTAGCATTCTAAGACTCCTGCTGATGCTTTGACTCAGGGTAGTTTTCAGTTTGGAAACTTGAACTCCAGTGTCACAGATGACTTCTTTCTTTTGGTAATTTGTATTTTTTTTTTTTAATTATTAAATGTTCAAGAAAGAAAGCGTTTGTCCTGACAGAAGTTGTGTTTCAAACTGTGAACATCTCAGCAGCAGTGTGTGAAAAGAGTAGCCTTTATTTTTGCTCCCCTCAGACTCTTGTTAGTGCAGTTAACTCGTTTCTAACAGTTGTTTGGTATATTATAGTCAAGCTTAATGATTAAGTAGTGGTACAACAGGTCTCTCACCCTCCTCAGCTGTGACTCAGTAAACCACAGTCCATGCAAAAGGAGAGATGTTCAAATTCAGACATGCATGCTGCAGGCCAGCAGACTATGCTGTTCTTGAAGTGAGGAACACTGTATTTACAGAATAATTTCTGCAGTTTAACTATGGCCATTATCTGAAATTGCATATTGATCCAGTTTTTAAAAGCAGCTTATTGCAAGATAAATCCTGAAATATTTTTTTCAGTTTCTATCAGAACACTTGCAAGTAGGGAGGGGTATTGCAGTAAAGGTAGATTGAAAAGACATCTTTATCTAAATATGAGAGAAATGGGAAATTTCCTGCTTGTGAAGCAGCATTATGATAGAAGTACCCTCAAATGTAATTTCCTATACAATTTTATGCATTGTAGTTTACTTTCTCCTGCATAAAATAATGTATAAAGTTAAGAATTCTGGCTATGCCATTCCCCATTCAGCTGTAACATTGTAAACATTCATCTTATATCTTCCTTTATGTGTAGCTAAAAATGTCCATCAAAATATTTGCATCTCTTCAGTAATCTAAAATACTAAAAACAAGGGCCAAATTTCAGCATCAGTTGTCAAGTGGTTTCAGACCTTCACATATTTTCTGTGGACACACTCCAGTGAACGGTGCCCATCCACACAGACTCATACCAGGCTGCTTGGTCCTGACTGAAGCAGTCTGTAAAAAGAATATGCACTTGCATGTCCTGTGAATATGGAACTTGAAAGCACACATGCATGAGTAAATCTGTGGTACTGTGAAAAAATCAACTTGTAGGATTTATTTCTGTATTTTGCTCTCTGGGATGCCCTTTGTGTTTTACACACCAAGGTTTTCTGCCCTGCCCGCACAGCGCCGAGGAGTGCTGTGCTTGGGAGTCTTGAGCTGGCTGCACATGATTTGTCTCAGGTGTGTGTAGTTACCAAGGAGAAAAGCTGGCAGTGCTGTGTGCTTTTCCCAATAAATGAGCAGTTTCATTCAGAATTATTGCCAGGCTCTTGTTGTGGTGACACCGCTTTGTGCCATGTGGACAAACCTTGGAGGAGAATTACATGAAAATCACTCATTATAGTTTAAGGCTGGAGTCTTGCATTTTACTCAGAAGCTTGCACAACTCTTGCTAGAGACATCTGTATGCTGGCCATTGTTTTCTAACCAGGTCCTAATTCTTTTCCATCAAATCTCTCCTTATATGTTATCTAAATAAAACATTCTGCATTTTAATGAATGAAATTTCATTGCCGTTTAATCCTTAAATGCACTGAGCTAATCTGTGAGTGTCCCTTAATTATAAAAAGTGAAGCCAGGAAATTAAGTCCTGGACATAGAGAGTAATTATGTTCATAACTCTTTTGTTTTTACCTCCATAACATATGGAAAGAGAAAACGACCAGTTGTGGTTAGGCCAGAGGCCTTAATGATGGGTTATAGTGCCAGCACTGCCAGTCCAGACAGTGCCAAGAGAGTTTGGATGAGTCACTTAAAGTCTGTCCACAAAGTGTCCTTACCTGCCTAACAGAGGCATGGTGAGATGGGCTGTAGTTAAGCACTCCTGACTCTTTAAGGCACAGAGGAACTTAGAAAAGTATTATTTTTGTCATCATGAATCTCAATAAGCACCATCAGAGCACTTGGCCAGCCTTCAGTCATCACTTGATCACTAACACTGACTCAGGTATTTGCTGTTCTCTTATGTTCCCCTGCCTTAAAGGATATGATATTCTTGAAAGAGTTTTATAGACATTTAGATTCTTCCCACACTTAGTAAAAATAGCATGGATGTATCAGCTGAAATATTTGCAACATGCTGCTGGCCAAAACCCAAGAAGTATCTGCTGCTGTTTGGGCTATTTGATAATTATTTGACTACTATTATTTCTTTCTGAATGCTTACTTTGCATGTTCTGCTCAAGTAGATAAATAAAAAAGCCCCAAATTTTGGCTCGTAGGTCAAACTTGAAGGGGAAGGCAATAATGTAGTTTGAGAATGTAGCAACTGGACTGATAAATAACAAAACAGGATTACTGGGAAACTGCAAATACGCATGCCAAATGCAGAAGTCTGAATGCTTCCTCAGACTGCACAAATCTGTAGACTAGAGAGATTTGATGAAAGGACAAAGTTTTATTTGTTCCTATTCAAAGTCCAGTCTTTTGTCTTTTATATCACTATTCATATCATTAATATAGAAAGTGTTTATTTTGGTTCAACTGAAGAGCTTCAACAGAGCAAGAGATAATTAGAGAACTGTTGTCTGAGAAATTACAAAATAATGGCATTCATACATTGAGATGAGGCCAAAAGTGCATAATGAAATCCCTTTGGGAAAGTTAAGCCTAGAAAGATACCAAAATTCTGAATTTATTGCAATTTCAATTTGGGACTCTAAAGGGGATGTGATGCAAACCTGCTATTGCAGATAGTAGTGTCATGAAATACTGGTAGTTTTTCCTCTGGATATCTGCTGTTCTTTCAGCTTGTTAGTCATTCTTTATTCCAGTGGGCACTAGTGAATCTTATATTATTCTGACTAAAACTAAGCCTACAAACATGCTGTACAGTTCAGAAAGTGCCATTTTCCCATTTCTACATATGTGCTTTTCTTGGCCACTAGATTTTGCCTCTTTTGCAATGTCATATTTGCAGTACAGATTCATCCTCTTGATCTTTGCTGCCCCATTTCTCACATCGCATTCCCACAACACATACTCAGCAGAATATCTACTTTGCAACTAGCTGAGGAAGCTTGATAAGCCTTTGTCATAACAGTAGTCCCTGACATTTAAAGGACTTCAGTTTATATTTGCCAGCCAAATTTCATACCTTCATACCTCTTTCAATTAATCAAAGTTAAACCATTGTATATGTGAAGGGGCCTCTTGTGGTTTCTAAGTAAGTAGTATGGCTTTTCTGGCAGAGAGCCACAAGCAATTTAGTAGGCACATACTGTGGGGGTTGAGAGGAAGAGAGACAGGAATAATCCAGAAAGCTTTAAGAAGGGCTGAATGAAATCAGGATTTCTATACACAGTACAAGACTTTTGCATTCCGTATCTTACTTTCAGCCACAGCAAAACTGTTTTGGTGTGTTGTCAGTAAAGTAATTCTGAAACACAGCACCAACTTGGTTTTCCTCTCACTCAGCCAGTTTTGCGCTGCTTTTACTTCAGTTGAAGTATTCCCAATTTGCACCTGTGGCAGAGAAGAAAGAATTAGGCCCAAGGGATTTCATACACAGTTTACAATTGTCATAGTGTCACTAAACACTTTCCACAGGAATAAACCTAACGTGGTTCCTAGTTGTCTTCAGAAATAGTAAGATTTATTTGGTGGCCTAAAAGTCAGGATGAGGCTTTACCATGTACCTTTTGCCTGAGAGCTATACAGCTGTAAATAGATACTAACATAAAAGGTCTGTCTCCAGCAGAGCTGATCTCTCTTTCCAATTCTGACAGGGGTCACATAGTCAGTGTAAATTACCACCATAAACTAAATTCCACCTCTCCTGTAGAACAAAGTGCTTGATCTGCCTGTCTAGAAGTCAGGAGCTATGCAGAGAACTGTAATATTTCAACAATTCAGCATGAGTGGCGACCTGTTCTTAATAATAAAACACTAGCAACATTTAATTTAATTTTGTTTCGTCGAGTTAAAATCCATCCTTTCTTTAGGGGATTTAAAAACCATCTGAAGAGAACCTGAGGACAAAAAGAATAATTCAAATAGAAGCACTATCTTCCTCTATATTTCATGCAAGTTCAGGTTCAACAAGCACATCTTGATGCCCGTAGGGAATGAGTTACTCTTAGAAAAGGATAGTCTAGACATCTCAAGAAGAATGTGAATTCTCCACTTTATCTGTCATTTTGATTCGATTGAAATATGTACCATAATAGTAATGTCAAAAGAGCTAGTGGATTTTACTAGAAGTGAAATAACAATCGAAAAATTTAAACTATTATTGGCAAGTTTTTTGGAGGTTGTAATGATTTATTTGGGTGTTTTATAACTAAGCTACAATATGCTGTTAAAAATGACATGTAGGTTGGAAACTTTAAGTTGAAACTAGATTCTTATATAGATACAACATCTTGAATTCAGTCTGAAAGATGCCAGAATCTGAAGAACTCAGCACTTCAAAAATTACTCAACAGGCATATCATGGACAATATAGCCCCAGTTCAGCATGTGACTATCTAGACTATTTTACACTCTCCTTTTTGATATTAAAGATGAATTCAGTGTAAATGTCTGGAATTCTTCTTGCAAGCTTGTTGGCAGGGACAGTATTTTAGCCTTTTTCCCTTGTGCGAACCTGGTGTTTAGCAGATTACGTATGTTATTCTGTTATAGGTACACTACAGTGATAGACAAAATGGCAAAGAGTGTATGACCTGTTTGACACTGTCTCCTGTGCAGATGACTTTCCAAGGTATCGGGAGCTCCATTGAAGCCAGCCATGACCAGGTATAACACCTTCACCCCACACTCCTGTGATTTTATTAATATCTGGGAAGGCCAGAATGTCAGCATTAGTAAATTTAAAATATCGACAGATCTTGTGCTTTTCATATGGCATGTTCTTGTCACAGGGGTTTGCCTCTCTTGCCCTGCTAAAATCCTGAGTAGATCTGAAGTGTGACATGAAAAGGAGACAAAACTATATTGCATTTTACATATATTTAAGACATATTAGGAAAGCCTGAAGAGCTTGCCTTGGTTTTAAAGTCAGATGTAAGGTTTCTGCAAAGGTTTTCTTTGCTTTTATGTGTGTATCAGGTCTTGTCTATCCCATTTTTGTTAGAAGATTAAGAGTAGTTGGAAAAGCAGAGAGATGAAGCCATCATCTCTAGCCATCATCTGTCACGAGAAACTGGTATTTGAGAGGGGAAAGGCATTTTTAATCAGTGTAAAACTCCCATTTTGTTTGGCTGTTGCTAAAACATTTAATTTAAGGTTCTGGCAAAAAGCCAGAAGAAAAAAAAAGGCTCAATGTTAATCATTTATCAACCTCTGTCTTCAGATGGGAACTGAGGGGGACTTGCATTCTTGTTGTCTTGTCCTCCAACACTCTATATATAAAAACAAGACAAGACTTTGATACTCTGAAAGTATTAAAAGCAAAACGGAAACAAGTAGAAGGAAACATTAAACCAAACCTTGCGCCTTTCATGTCTTCAGTAGGTTAGAAAAAATTGCCATGTTTACTTGCCTTTGCAGGTCATCTTCAAATGGTACTGTGTTCACATTTGCTGTACATTTTATCAGGCTCTATGCAAGATTCTTTAAGAAAAAAAAGGAAAGTTGCCTTAAGAGTTAGCAGAATTAGTTACTTTTGGGGAAAAGTTTCAGACACTCTTAGCAATGTTTTTGTTTGGTGGGTTTTTTATTGAAAGTTCCTAAGTTAGTTGTTAACATAAACTAAGCCCATTAGTTATTTACATGGTAACATGAGGATACTTCCTGCCCTTAAGTGTTTGGTGTTTTACAGTAATGGAGAACTGTGGTAAGTCAGACCATGCTTTGACATTCAATTCTCATTTCATCCAGCAACTTGTTTATGCTGCTCTAAAACTGCTCCATTTTTCTTTCAGTAGAGATAGACTTTTAAAATATAGTTATAACACAAGTACGATATTTAGACATTTCAATGAATTTAAGGTGGTCCCTGTCAATTTGGTAACAACTACATTCTGGGCTACCAGCCAACTTGGCCTTTGTCTTAGCATTTATTTAGGCTAGAGTATGATATGTAAACAGAAAAAAGACTCTGTAAGCAAAAAGCACGTTTAAGCCATCTGAATAATTATATATTTAAGACCTCTAAATGAAAAAGTTGTATTGAGGCTGCAAAGTCGAGCACCTAGAAATTAGGAAATTCCAGATTATGTGCAGCATTAGTTTGATCCCAAATCTACTCATTCAGTGCTCCAAACAGGATATTCTTCTGAGAAGAAAAAAAATTGTGCAAAATCACATAGATAAAGATTGTATCATAACACATCCACAAATAGGTAGAATTAAATTTACTTGGGCCATTATGTAGCTGGAATTTCCTCATCTTGTTTCAATTTGAAGTTTAAAAAATGTTCATAATTGGTTTTAGTTACGTAATTTTCCACAGGGTTCTTAAAATGGAAAGAAAAATGTTTTGTTATTGCATGATGGGGTGGTTGTTGTGTTTCTGAACCCACATCACTTGTGCAAAGATTTCATCTGAGCTGAGAGCAAAAGAAAATAATCATCTGAAAACCAAATGCCAACCACTGGCTCACAAAATAGATCCACTCACTGGACAGGATTTACAAATTTCTGCTCATGCCTTTCCTAACTATCAAAGAAATTTCATTTTCTGGGGAAGAGGGATGCTACTGACTGATTGTTTTTTATAAGGGGGTAGCAGGACTAGATTAAAGCATCATTTTCCATCACCTGAATAAATAGAGAAAAATGAATCATTAGTAAGTCAAGTGTTTGTCAGGCACTGGAATTAATAAATTAATGTCAAAAGTAGAGCTATTAATGGACTAGCTAAAAGAGAATTCCCTTTTTCTCTGTTGAAACTGTGTGATGGGTATGTTTTTCCTTGTTTTCTACAATTTTAATCACAGTAAGTTGATTTGATAGTTACTGTTCTTTTAAAAATAGGAGACAGAAATGCTGCACCTTTGTTAAACTTAATTACATTTTAAAGTGTCAAATTAAATAAGTGCAAGATAACTGTATGCTCTAAAACTTGAATTTTAGAAATTCTTCTTTAACTTTTGTAATCTGTTACTTTTAAATCATGTCTGTAGTATTTTATGGCTATTAGGATGGGCTGGTCACCTGGAAGCCTGTGATTTCAGTGGAGGGATGGTGATTTCTGCCTCAGCAGTGAGGCCTGGCACAGTTTGACTTCAGGAACTGTCAGCTTCTGTGCATATGCAGATAATTTTTCTCACATTCATTCTAAAATATTGATTCTATAATTTCTACAATTATATGTGTCTATGGAACACTTCAGTAATGAGACTCTGAAATATTTGGGGGGAAAAGAGGTGAAAAGTGTTGAGTGAGAGTATCTAATAAAAAAGCTGTATACAGATTTGTCACTATGTTGTGGCAGAAGAACCACAGTACTGTGGCATGTGGCAGCTGGTCAGGTACCTTGATCCAAAAACAAAAAAGAAATAGCAATGAAAAGGGAAAAAATAAAGAAAACTATGTTGCCAATGGCATCTCCAGCACTATGGAATACCTTTGAGATTGGACTTGTCTTTTGTAATGTGTCTCCCTACTCATTTCCAGTGGGATTTGTTACCCAGCAGATACCAAAGTGGTTACAATCCTACATAAGTACATTATCTGGCTTTTTCAAATATGTCAAGACTTGACACTGCAGTTTTTCAAGCCTCTTGCTCTTTTCCTGTACTCTGTAGGGAGTTTTCATTCTTTAGATTGGTTTAGCTTGTGATTTTAATGAGTTCAAATATTTTCCCTACATACTTCATCTGAGCAATTTCAGATTAATATAAACATATCATACTGGTACACTAATTAGTGTGTATTTCAAATGTCTGATTGACAAGTCATATCTCATTTGGTCATGAAGCAGTATTGTGGAAGCAATTGCTGGTCTTTCATTTTTCTTTTGACAAAAAGAAAAAATGGGAAACATTCCTAAAGCACCACTGCAGTCTACCCTGCCACATATTTGTTGGGTTTTGCATTCAGGTATGCCAGCCTCTTTTATAAAAATGTGATGGGGTTCATAATTGTTTTTTTCCTGAATGATTTCTTTCTATTTTTTTCCTCTTTTCCATTATCTGACCGTAACTCTAAATTTTTCTTTCCTTAATGGCAACTATTCTTTGGAGGGTTTTTTCAGTAAAATTTAGTTACAAGTAGCTATGAGTTAAAATGGTGACCACTTTCTATTGATTTTCTCAATCAAACCTGAATTTTTCTGTAATGGTAGTGAAGCCTTGCTGTGGGACTGGAGACAACCTGTTCTCAGGGCTTTAGATGGACTTCAGGCATATAGTGTAAAGCTGGAGAATGAATTGAAAGTGGATGATTTAAAGTAACAGAAAGGAAGTCCAAATAGTTTTTTATTTGTGTCACTTAGAAAATTCAAGATAAGAAAAGTAGGAGACAGAAAAGGGAAAATATCATAGATAGGAGGTTATATAAGCAAAAATAGTTGTAATGAAGCAGAAAACTAAGAAAGTGCAAGGAAATGGGGCAGTGAATGCCTAAAGGCCACAGATATCCACAGTGGGATAAAGAGAGAAAGTTAGAGCTAAGCAAAAGTGGTGATCAAAAACCCCACCAAAAAAAGTCATCCTTTACACTGCTACATCTCAGAGCACTGAAACCCGAATTTCTTGTTACTGATACAAATAAACAGCTTCCAGTTTTAGGGAACTGTCACACATGAGGAGTTCTTTCAATTCTTGAGTGCAGGCACACTAAGAACTGTAAGTTAGAAGATGTAATGCTAGCAATTGAAGAAAATTGAGATTTATGTTTTCCCCAGAGGACTCTGGTCAATACTGTAAATTTTTTATAGATGTACTTCACTCAACAAATATCACTGGATTCACTGTAATGGTAGCTAGGTTAAATTTGATGGCCTGTGTCAAACAAGACAGCCTGTGACATAGTTTGAATCTAAGAAGTGACATACTTCTGCTATACCTTGAGCAAGGCAATGTCAAACTCAGCTTCCATGTTTACATGTATATTTTAGAAACTCACAATGTTACCATCTTTAGTGGCTTTATAATAATTGTTTTTCTGGATGTTACAGCTCTGAGTGACTGTATCTGCTTTTGGGGTATCACACTCCTGTGGCTGTCAAAGCTGTGAAAGTAAAAACATCTTGGGTGCATTCTTAAGGCTTGCTGAACAGCAGGCAAATTGAAAAGTATGAACATTCATTTTTAAATAAAATTATTTAAAAGTCAGTGCTGATGATTAGGAAGAACAGCTTGGGGTTATTTTGAGATTTTGCCATGGAGTAGTCTGCCTGTACAAGTGAATTTTTAACTCCAAATAACTTAATGTTCATTGAAGAGTGACCAGTTCTCTACTTGAATTTCAGGAGACAGATCAAAGAGCAGTGCATTTTCTTAAAGTCTCATTGCTTTAATACATTTTTATGGTTTTGGAAGTTTTAATATACGCACGTTTTTTGGAGCTGGCAACACTGTCCATTTGTTTATTACTGACTTCAGTTGTTTACTTCACCTAATATTCACAATGAGATGTGCACTTGAAGTGGTATCAATGAACCTTTAATACCTATAGTTTTATTCCTTCCTTTCTTAATGTTACCCATTATATTTGGGTTGTATATTAGACTGTGTTTTTAGAACTCTTCTGCACTTTGCAATGCACAGAATAGAATACTTTTATTTTGCAGGAAAGATAACAATTATTTAATGTTATGTATAATCTACCACAAATAACACTTTTATTTTCAAGTATAAAATTAGCTGGAAAGAGAACGAGCAGGGGCAGGAATTGTAGAAGTGGAAGAGCTACTGATAAGATAGACTTGATCAGAGAGCCCAACAGGGAGGGGATGTACTGAAAGGAAGATGCCCAGCAGTTTCAGAAATCACTGATGGAAAGCTTGGCAGACAGCAGTGGTGAGCACACTGAAGTGTGGTCTGTAGCAAACCATCACTGCTGGCCTGCAAACAGGCACTTCTGGGCAGGGCCAGCAGACTGGGGATGCCCAGATGTGAGCAGCTCCTGATGGTGTTTGAATGCAGGAAGGGTGGGAATAATTCTCTAGGAACAACAGAGATGGGTGACAGGCTCAAGGGAAGGTGCTTAGAGCATTAAGATTTGAGAAGAACTTTACATTGTAACAGCAAATGCATAACACATATGAAATTCCACATCTCTGTTATGGTCTGAAAATTGCTTGTAGAGGCAGCTCAGGAGGCAGCATCCATGGGATTTGCAAAAGCCCAAATATCTAAATGTATAGTCAGTGAGTATGAGGAGGATAAGAATTTGTCCAGTGTGCTGTAACCAGAAAAGATAAATGGGGTTGTGTTTTTTGTTAAGATACCTTTCCAGGCCAGAAAACCAGATGATTTACTGGATACTACATTAATTCCCAATTAAAATTACTTTTTTTCTAAGGAGAAATTAGGATTTTCTAAATGTTGAGATTTGCTTCACAGTGGGTTTTTATGCTCAAAAAATGGTCAAAAAATTTAAAAATGTCAAGGTTTTCTTTAAAAAATACATGTATCCTTTTTTGTCTTTTTTTTTCCCTTAGGCGATGTTATGTTTCACTTGTCAGCTCATTTCTACTTTTCTTATTGTAAATGCAGTTATAATTTCTTCAAGGTGACTTCTTCAACAAAATGATAAAACTTTAGTTTTAATAAGTTAAATTTTTCTAGCAGTTTTCTCAAAGTTTGGCAATTCCATTACAGCCCCTTCAGCATCAGGACTTCTTCCTGATCTTATGAAAGCATCTCACCCAAGTAGGTCTCCTTCTCCTGCAAGGGTGGTCTCACTGGCTGCTGCCCTCTCTTTGACAGCTCTGTAACCCTCAGGGGTGGGTGAAGCATGACCACAGCTGATTACCCATTGCTCCAAAAGAGCCAGTTCGTGTAGGACAGAAATTTAAACTACTTTTGATGCATAGCAGCACGCTTCACTCTTCTGTTCTGTCTCTAAGGTTGATGCTGCAGTAAGGAGTCATCCCATCAGGTTTTAGTTAGGCTCACTGGATTGTTGTCTGCTATTTGATATTTCTCCTCCTCTGTTGTGCTCCCCACGACTGTGTGTGGAAGTATTGGTACATTCTCTCCGTATTCTTCATCTTCTGTTTTGCATTTTGTCAGTCTGGATGTACGTGACAGAACATTTGCTTTTCCCTGGCAGCTGCTAAAAGTTTTCCTTGATGAGCCCAAGATCAAATGCTTGTATTTGTTCAGGAAGTGTAATCTTTAATTTTCAAAAAGTGAGTTACTAATTAACTGCTGAATGGGAAAAAAATGCAAACCAAGTCATGGCTACCTCCTTGCCAGACTCTTTCAGCCCTCCCATTCAGGGCTTCCTGAGTAGATTCCCAATGTGACTGCTTCTTGCTGAAGATGCATAATAGGATTTTTCAGTGCTCTGTGTATGCATGTTTGTTTACACAGCAATGTCAGCAGGGTATGAAATGCTACTGTTGCAGTCTCTGCCTATCTTATATGCTTGGTATTTAACTCATAGTTAATGAGAAACAAAGACCATCTATGGTTTTGGGACTGTCTTCCTCTCTTGGAAAAAGAGAAGAAAGGTGAAATATCCTCATGACTGCTATTGGTGAGGTTTCACAAGAGTGGTGAGGTTTGCAGGGTCACACAGTGGTTGAGGTGGGAAGGGACCTCTGGAAGTCATCTGGTCCAAGGCCCTGCTCAAGCAAGGCCATCTAGAACAGACTGCCCAGGCTGTGTCGAGGCAGCCTTTGGCGATCTTCAAGGTGAGACACTCTACCTTGGTTGTTCTTCCCTGTTTACTACATCTGCAGTCCTGGCTGCTTCCTAAACTGCTGAGCTGGGTGTAAACAAGCCTTTAGCCAGCTCAGTGAGCTGAACTGATCCACTGGGGCTTAGACAAATACCAGTGCTGAAACAAGGGACACACCAGGACTGAGAGGAGAGGAGAGGAGANNNGGGAGAGGGAGAGGGAGAGGGAGCTATTCCTTTCTATAGCATCAAGCTGTTGGCTTGGCTTACCCATCTTGTATAATATCATTTAAAGGGAATGAGGCAAAAATTAACTGTACAGAGAAGTTAATTTCTTGTAGAAATGTTTGTCTTCTTTAATACCCTTAAAGCTGTTCACTGTGCAATAGCATGACCTGGCACAAATAGAGATAAAGAGTGGCCCATGGAGGGAGGAAGAGCAGGGCTGCAGCAGCCCTGACCTGCAGTTTAGTTGTTTTGGAACTGCATCCTTAGTAGTTACTTGCATTAAAATACCTTAGCAAGCTTTCAGTGCAGTGTAACATGTGGAAGTGGAAAGAAAAGCATTAACAACATACAATGAGCCAACCTTCCATGGACCACAGGCCAGCTGTTCGCTATCCTAAGTTTGCAATCTGTTTCTGGTTTGGTTGTTTTGCTGTTACTTTAGGCTCAGTTGGACTATGGTGGAATATAAAATTCTTGAATTTTCCTGCTGCTGTGGCTGTTAGGAAAGGGAATAAGCTGAAAAGGGAAAGGTATTAGAGAAGTTTGGAAAAGCTAAAAATGTCAGTTTACTGCCTTGTCACGCTTCAGCAGGAGATTCAGCCCACTTGTATTATCAAGAAATCTAACAGATTTTTCCCTGTCAGGCAAAAACACGGGAAAGACAACAGAGGTAGGTTCTTCTCCTACTCAACAGCTAAAAATGGATAGGCATACACCTACTGGACGAAAGTTGGTAACAGAGATAGAGGCAAAAATCAAGTGGAAGGAGACCCACCCCCAAGTAGCATGTCTTGCAGTTGGGATTGACAAGGATCTAGATTTTTCATTTTAACCCTTGACAGGCAGCATTTTGATTTTAATAGCTTTGTCCATGTTAATTTCTAGGATTGGTAAAAGCTTTCAAAGTTATGAATTAAAACTAACACTCAGTCAAAGCCCAGCTGCCTGCTTTGTAGGCACCTCCATTTTAGACAAAGAAAGCCATTAGCAATATATACACTCAACTTTGTTGCCCACCCAGTGCTTGCTAGAGTTGTTCTGTGGCATTTTCCACACACCACTCAAAGCAGTGCCATGTCTGTTTGTTGATTTGTGTTCAGTCGCTTGTCATTCAGTGAAGTTGCTTAACACCCTAATTATATAATTGGCATTTCAAAGTACATTTCCTTAACCATTCTACAAGACAAAATAATGATTTGCACATGTGGCATCTGAAGACCTGTGCTTTTGCCAAAATTCTGTTTGCCACCTAATTTTTCCACTTCTCTCGAAATAATATCACACGGCTGGCATTATGCGTGCATCTAGCACAAATGAAATGTCATAGTTTTTGCTTTGCACAATCATCATACACCCCCTTGATCTACACAGTGCAAGCAGAAACTAAATTTGACATCCTACACCCCTTCATTTCAAGAATTCATTTCAAGAAGCCAGGATCTCATAATAAATGCTCTGACAATGGACTTAAGGGGAAATAAATGAGGTCAGGAATCATGAGTAATTAGTCATTAGTAATTAGTAAAAGGTAATTTTGTAAGTATGAGCACAAGAAAGTTGTGGAGCAATTTTGAGGAGCGCTGTGATTAAACTCAGTTCATAGACATCCATGCTTTCTTCCTTGGAGGTATTTTTAAAACACCCCATCAAGAGAGAGCTGAAGACTTACCCTGGGTTGATGACTAATGGTTTACCTGAGAAAATTACTTCAATTCCCTTTTTTCCATGCTTGCCATTGATGCCCTGATGGAAAGTGTCTCCAGGGAAAAATGTTTATACTCTTTCCTGTGGCTCATTTAACACAAAATCCAAGTCCCTCTCTCTGCTTCCAAACTCATTACCCATACTTTTTTTTTGTACTCACACTGAGTTTCTAAGATCATTGAGTCAGAACATCCCACTGCTTGAGGCAGGAAGGAGTCACCAACCAACCTTCTCTTCAAAGCATCAAATGTGTAGTGTCCTTACTTGATAGAGGAGTTTCTACATCCCCAGAAGCTCTGCATGTACTTGTGTCCTCCATTTCAGAGCCCTTACAGGCTGTCTTTGTTCTGATACTAATGCTTCATTCCAGCAAGATCCTTCACATATGCTAAATGTAAGACTGCTTCCAAGTAATTCACTCTCTCAAGGATCCAGGACTTGAGATAATAAACACTAGAATGGAGGTATCAAGCAAAACCAAAGCAGTGAACTCCTAAGTTAAACTTTAAATTTTATCAATATTTCTTCATATTCATTCTTTCTCTTTCCCATCATTGGAGAGACTGTGAGACCTAGTTTTCCACAGATCCTTATGGCTGTAAAAATAATTGATTTTACAGTCCAAAATCTCCTCTCTCATCCTTTATCCCCTTCTAAAAAACCCACCAGTTCAAATTGGTCCAAAATAAAGAAAAAAATGCTTCTAGCCAAAAAAAATAATTAATTTTGTACTTGAGCATTTGTAGTGAAACTAAGAAAATGGCTGAGATTTATAAAACTGGTGGGAAAGACGATGAACTATTTCACCAATAAGCTCAGGGGTTCACACTCTCACGCAAGATGCAGATGTAAGTTTTATTCTATGCTTGTCCCCACAGGACCATGAACCCTCTTTAGGAGCCCTTCTTATGCTGCAGAGAGGCACAGCTGGGCAGCCCCAGGAACACAAAGTGGTAACCACAGAGCAGTCCTGTATTTAGACTCAGTGAACAGTTTGCTCAATAGAGCTGCATGAGCAGAAAGGTTTGGTGGAATTCTCATTTGATATTAACCCCTTCGATCTGAATAATGAAAAGAAGGATTCATATCATCCTGGGGGTTAAAGAGGGTTAAGCTATGATTTTTCACAGTCCATATTGACCATTAGGTGAATCTTCCCCTTCAGTTTTCACTGCAAGTGGACAAAGCTAAAGAAACTTTAACAGATAACTTCTAGTTTCTAAAGGTATTTACAGTTTAAAATGCAGAATATCTGTCCTGAGTCTGGGAGCAGATTTGGCCAAAGCAAAACTGCTCTTTCCAATGTTTCCTGGTGGAATATGCTTCCTTTGCTCTACAGCCAACCCCATCCCTGCCTTGGGAAGGAATCCAGCTGGTGGCGGCATTGTCCAAACCTCCAGCCGTGTGCTCCTCATGGGTGGAAGTTGCCACATGGACCTGGAGCTGACACTGCCAGGTCAGGCTACAGAGGCAGTTTGAAGCAGTAGGACATGTTCAGGTGGAGTCATTGTGCTGCCCAGCAGCACCTGGAAAGTCTTTTTCTTCCTCCCCTGTGTATTTCTTCTAAGCATAACCTGCAGACAAAACAAGATCTTTCTTTCCTCAGCATTCAGCTCTTCAGCTGTCTGTTAAAGAGCTTTACATTTGTTTCAGGATATTTAAAACTTGGTTGCATGGCATGGATTCATAAAGGACATCTTGGCAGCTGCTGTTGCTGAATTTCTTGTGTTGGCTGTAGATAAAGTAAGACAAGTGCCGAAGCCTCAAGTCTCTTATGCCGATAGCAGAGGAGCTCTGAGCAGCCCCCGTGCCCACCATGCCTCAGCCACTCAGATAACAGTAACACCTTCTGCTGATACTGCTTGCAGGGCTTATCACAGTAATGGAAAGATTTTAGATGGTTTGTGAGGTCATAGAATGCCTGTTTAGTCATTCCTTCAAAACATTGGGATGTTCAGCAAGTCAGTCTAATTTCAAACTGCCTCCTAGATATTTCCTACTTTAGCATTGTTTTGAATAATTGGGGTAGTTTTTTCTAGCCCAGCATGGTGAATGAAATTATGAATTGAGGAGATTTTTATGTTGTCATGTTTGATTCAATACTCCATTGTAATTTTTGTGAAATGGTATAATAATACACTGTCAGTCATTTAGTGGGGAGCTGGGCATACACAAACCTTTGTGCCTATGAGTGAGGCTTCCCAGGGTGCCTCAGTTCATCAGTGCAAATAATACTGCAGAACCTGGGGCTTGATTTTGGAATGCCACAAAACAGGATCATTCTTTCAAATTAAATAAAAAGTAAAGGCTCAGTGCATAGAACTTTCTTTGGTTTTTTTTTGTCATCGTGTGTCTTTCCATGAGGAAAATAATAGAAAGGAAAAGGGTAGAGGAATGTTTGCCATAATTTTAAAGGCTGCAAAATAGTTAAGCAAGAACATGTGGGTTTGAGAGAGAGTTAAGGAAACTAAAAGGAGGCATCAAACATTGGCTTGATCCAGAAGTGCTTAAAATCCCATTTGCCCTTACAGAACAAAAATACTAGCAAGGAAGTCTGACATGCTGGCAAAGACACAATTTAGACATGTCAAACTACTTTAAGATAATTTGAAAGTTTCTTGGCCCTCATTTAAATAAACTGGGTCTTGAGTTTTTTGGAACTCTCCTGATAAGTAACACTTAAAACCCTTTTGATCAAATACCCTTTCTCGGGCAATTACACGTTCTTAATTTAGAGGCCAGTTCAAAAGATTGCTTGTTACCTTCATTTAACAAAGGTTCAAGTGCTACAGTTTTCTGATCCTTTTAAAAAAGGCAAACAAGGAGAGTTTACACAATAAAAGTTCTTTTTTTATTCTCAAATTAATTATTTTGAAATATCTCACGGATTACATCAGTTTCTTCCTTGCATTCATGTTGCAAGATGGCGAGTATTGTATATTGTTAGTGATGCATTAAATTAGTTGTTTACATTATAAAATCTAAACATATTAGAATCTTTTGTGTTTGTCTTCAAAGATTCCTATTCTAATAAAGCTTTCTGAAACAAGTAAGGTTGTCTTTTTTGTTTAGTTTATGCACCACTGGAGAACCTAAAGATTTGTAGCCTCTAGCCATCCCTGTCTGTGTTTAGTAGAGTGTAAGGAAATTGTGTTTTGGACAATATATATTATATTTTCATAGAAAAGAGAAAGTTGTACTTTTAAATAAATTATTTTGCATTTAGAAACCTAACACCTGAAACAAATGTAAATGGAAAGAGTCAAAATTCATACTCTTCTCTCAAAGACTCTGTTTTGCTGCAACTTTTAATTGAGATAAAAGAGGTATGTATAATGTCCTGAAAAATAAAGATTTTGGCTCCATCCTTCCTATTTTTGATGGCGTTGTTCACTCTTAGGTGAAAGTGTTTCTGAGGATTAAGTGATACAAGACCAACATTCAGCAAGGAACAATATTTGGGATTTTAAAGAAACTTTGCTGTTTGGACTCTCAGTTTTGCTCTGTAACAAATGTTTTAACAGAGTTGTAATGAAATATGAAAAAGAAAATCATAAGCTGATAGCTTTAATGTGTCTGGAGCTTCTTGGTGAAAGTAACTTTCACTTTTGAGGGAAGTTCATGACTGAAGTTTTAGAAGCAAAGCAGCTTCTCAAGGAGTCAGTTGAGCAGTGTGGCAGTGGATGTCCACACTTACCTCTCAACACACTCCTTTCCAGTGCAATATGTCTTAGTTCTTCATCTAGAGCAATGACTGCTTTAAGATATACATACACTTATATATATACACTTTTTAGGTCATACTGGTCATACTGTATCTGCCTTTTGAATCTGTGTTTTAATATGTTTAGACATACATCTTCCTATCCTAACAGTGTTGGCAAGTCACGAGTAAACAGCAGGATTTTATTTACCTGTCAAAACCCTAAATAACTTTCATTAAGCCAATGGCCAAATAAAATGTCACAGTTATACTTTATATCATCTGGAAGAAAGAGTAGCAAGCTAAGTGTTAACTCCAGAAGCAGATTATTTTCTGTGTACAAGATATGCCTTTTAAAATAACATGCCAAGAGCGCTTCATATCTCAATAGCCTCCAGAATATACAGCAATATAACAAGCACTGGGTTACTGGGTTATAGTAAAACTTGGGAAATGTGACAAAATAAGCAGTGGAGTGAAGAGAACAGTACTGAAACCAGTTGAAAAAACAGGAAGGATAGAACTTGATAAAATTATGGAATATCTTAAGGAACATCTACTTTCTGATCATGACAGTGAGAAAAGCGATAAGGAGTAAACAGCTATTTTTCAATAAGCTTTCAACTTTAGACAAAAAAGAAAATTGATTAAAAGGTACTAGAAATTTTTTATTAAATAAAAAAGTATCTTTTAAAAGTGATGTGTAAAATTAAAAAAAAAAAGAGACTATATTATTTGTTTGAAAGATTTTTTCTAATGAAAAATTGCTGAGAAGGTATGAAACAGTCTAACCTAACAGCCTGGCAGAAGTTGTTTCAAAAGTATCGCTTGCTGAGTTAAATAACTCAGGCAAGATGTGTTCCCTCAGCAGCCTAAGGACAGTGCCATGTGTAACAATGCAGTAGCACTCATCTGAACAGTTTTAATAAAATTAGAGGCTAATCATGAGGCTTTAAAAATAATACAGACTGTGATCCAAAGTCTAAAGTACAAATCAAGGCCTTGTGAGAAAAATAAAAGGCTACATTTCAAATATACTCTCTAATTCTGGACTTCTGATTTGAGATATTTTATGCTGCAATATTCATTAAAAAAGAGCACACAGAGCTTTTAAAACACTAGTTCATTAAGAAATTCTGGCCAAATGTCTCAATCCTGTAAACATTTCCATACTCATGTAGGTCTACATATGAGGTGTTCCATTAGATTACCAGATGATTGGTCTGTGCAAGATACAGAGTCAGAAATGCAAATTCAGCTGGTGTGAATGGAGGTTGATCTGAGGTGAAATACTAAACACAGCCACATTGTCTGGGTTTAGGATCCCATCTTTGTTTTGGCTGGGCTCTTTCCTGAGTGCCCGAGAGTAAACCACCACGTCTCTGAACACAGTCATGGTAGGAACTGATGTTCCTATAGTTATTTTTTAAAGCCCAGGGTACATGAACACTGCAGTTTCCATGATTTTTCTAGTAGAATGAGTAATTTGTATTTTGAACTCCCTTTTTACTCTTTCTGTTTTGTTTTACAAAACATTGTAGCTGGCACGCGTGCCCATTGCCTCCAGCTGGACGAAAGTGACTGAAGGGGAAAATTTTGTTCATAGTTGTAGAAAAAGAAGGGGTGGGAAGCATAGAAAAGTAAAGACTCATTGTCAAAATCACAGGAATTCATGTCCCTTGTCCTGAGAACAGATATGTGGCTGGGTTGTATCTTGAAGAGCAGTGTCTTGTTTTGAGTAATGCCTCTGACTTCCCTCCTAGACCTCCCTCCTAAAACCTTGTTCCAGATCACAAATCATTCACAACTGAGAGAGCAGCAGCCCAGAGTATCAAAGACTGGTATTTGACTGATGGTTTGAGCAGGAGTGCAGTTTTGAGTGGGATGGTTTTATCAGATGGAACAAGATTCTAGGTTGTATGTTATGATCTTCTGCATTTGCAGCCATGTTCTCCATTTGAAGTAGAAATTAGAAGGTAAACAAGCCAAGTTGCTGGCTAAAAGTGGTACAGCCAGGTGCCATGCTTTGGCTTCTGTTATATAAAGAAGTCAGAATGTGTTTCCAGGTTGTGAATTAGACAGTGTGAGTAACTGGTGTAGTGCATTGGCTCTGGAAACTTGCTAAAGACAGTGTTTCAGAGAGTGCATCTGAAGTTTCCATTCCACTCCTTGTCTGGCAGAAGGAAGAAAAATCTCAGTATCGCTCTTACTCTTCTCCACTTTGGGGAGTTTTGTGCACCTTTCTTCTAATCTCATCTTCCTCTACCTTTTACAAGATCTTAGTTTTGTCTTTGATACTCTTGAGACATCTCCCTGCAAATCCCTCTCGTCCTAGGTACTGCAGGTCCACTGTCAGGTTACCCACACCTTGTCTCATAAGCAGAATAACTTAAGCTTCTTTAGTCTTGAAATACAGGGAAGATTTTACACCTTTGCTTTATTTTTTTTTTTCAGAAAACACCTATTTGTCAATATACCTTTTAAACTTTGGAGCTTAAAGCTAAATGTGGTCAAGTTCTACTATGTCAATGTTATCTCTACTGGTAATAACTTTCCTGTTTCTTGATATCATTCTGACCATGTGTCTAAGCATTTACTGTTGTAGCCTTTGCATTAATTTTCATATCAATTTTTTAATCTTGTACTTTTTCTGGAATAAATTATCTGCATCTGAATGAGATGGAACTTGCATCATTGTGGATTACCCATTGAAAGTTCCATTTTACAGTGGTTACATGTCAACATTAGGGGTTTACTCCCTTTTTATCAATTCTTACTCTTTGCTTGGGAGAAAGCAGAGAATACAGCAGGAATGCCTTATCCGTGTTGAAAGTAGATCTTTATACATGAAAAATAAGAGTCAACTTTCCCTAAATTTGATTATTTCATGAATTCCATTCCTTAAGGACCGAAAGTAAAGTTCAAAATGTTAACATGGTGGTATGATTAGGATGCTTTTGATGAATGTGGTTTGTATGAGGTTGGGCTCCCATTCAGAATCAATCAATCAGTGCCCAGCAAGTTTTCTAAGTAAATGTCATTAAAGGTTGCATTTACAGAGAATGTATTTGTGTTCTCTAAATAATCATCTGGCATACTCACTGCATAATATCCTTATGTAGTGTCAAAAATTACAGAGAAAATACAAAAAATGCAGATTTTCCTACAATTGTGCAGGAAGCAGTGATCTGAGCAGTGATGTTGAAACCAATTTGTTAATCCAGTCCTATGCCAAAATACTTATACAATGTTGAATATAATAAAATTATGACTATGATTAGGAACAGAGTTCTTCCAAATTGTCCCAGAGCAAAACAAAAGAATATATTGATATTCTGTCTGTCTACATAGGAAGTAAAGTATATATTTTATATTCATTTCGACAGAAATTGCAAAGATTTCTATGTCATTACAAAGCACTTGTGTGAGTAGTTAAAATTAATTCACAGGAGTAACTTTTATGTAAAGTCATTCACTTACATAGCATTTTCAAGATCTATCAACTTACTTAAAATACCTTGTCACTGTGGTGTATGCAGGATGAAGTATACATCAGATACACAACCAAATTATATTTCACATTTGAAATACATTTAAAATATTTTCCTTTGCTATAAATTTGTCCAGTACCATGTTTTTTCTGCTGAAATCTGAGAAGATCTCTTTAATTGTGTAGTGTTGTGTTTCAGTAATTCAAGTCATGGTGCAGGTGGTACATGTAGTTTACTGATGTTAGAGATAGTATTTAAACAACTCCATGCTCAGAGGTAGTATATCAAAAGTTTTTGAATTGAGGGTGACAGAAATTGGTGCTGCACTTTCATGTTATCCAACAATGTGGAAGAATTTTGACATACAGCTGGAATGATCAAACTACACCAGTTTTACTGTCTAACTTCATTTGACATGCATTTCAAAGATATTTCAAAATTATGAAGTTGTATGCAGTCTTACAGTTGGAGAGTTTTTCTTCCTTATGGAACATTTTAATAAAGTCTGATACAAGGGAGCTTATGATCTCAAAACTTTACATAAAGCTGATATATTTTTTTGTAAATCTTCTTTTATGTTTAATTTTCAAGTCATGTAGAAGCTGCAGTTTCTACAGGAGCTGTTACTATAAAAGTGAAGCATGCTGCTACTAACCAGCCCACATTATTTTACAAGCACACTTCTTCCATTGATACAGGAAGAGACTGGCCTAGAAATACAGAAAATTGCTTTAGTTGATCAGCATTTTGTGTACATGTAATAGGTAAAATTGGAAAACAAAGGTAGCTATAGGAAGCCCAGAGTAGTTTGGTGATACATTAGAATTTATATGATCCATGCAAGTTTAAGATGAGTTGTAGAATAGTTACTGGTGTGTTGCTTTTTGATAGAAAAGCCAAGAAAATTTTCTTTAAATCTCTTTGTTGTTTTACTTAATACTGATGTGATTCAAAGAGCATAGAGGTAATCACTTTTTTATAGGGTAAAAAAGTGTAATTATGTAATTTAAAATTTTCTGTGAATATTTGCATTTGTTCAGGACTCTGACATCTGGAACCCATAGGACTTGATTTACTTCTGTAGTTGCCTAAATATATGTGTCCTAGAAAAGAAATGAGGATTTCAAAACTTAAAAAAATCAGATTAATTACAAAAATTACTGTAAAGAGTAATAATTTAAACTTAGTTATATTAAAAATATCTACTTGAAAGTGGCTTCTTGGGTTTTTAACTTTTTTTTTTGTTTAATTATTATGAAGCATTTCCCTACAATTTTAGCTAGCAAAATATATTTTATGTCAGTGATGCCTTTTTCTGTCTGAGTACCAAGTGTGTTGTTGCACAGGGATTCACAAAGGGTACCTCAGCATAGCAGCACTTCATAATTAGCTGACAAAACAGCGAGTGATGGTTCGGTGTTTGCCGCGCTTATCTGCAGCAATAACAGAGGATTAAAAACTTCCTCGCTCCTGTGCTACAGTCCTCGTTCTTTCCCTGCTGGCTCACACAGGCCAGACAGACATGTTTATACCAGGCACAAAGCTCAGCAGAGGCTGGAGGAGGGAGCTGCTAAGTAAGAAGTCAATGTATGTCTCATATAAGGAAAAGCGGCGTCCTGTGCGAGAGCCGTTTCTGTTAAACAGAAGCCTATGGGGGCAGGATTATGACGTGTGATTGAGACACCTGTTGAGAAAATAGGCAACTATTGACAAGTCTGATTCATGACTGAGTGACTGCTCTGCTAGTCTTCACATGATCCCCACCGAGAGCGAGCCTCGACCGCCCGCTAAACAAGGGCTGTTTGAAGTTTCTTTTTAACATTTCCAAGACGTTAATTCAGCAGGACATCTCCACTGGGGTTCTCGATGTCACCAAATCAGCAGCTGTTGAAATCCATTCACTTCAGCATGAAATGTTTGCATAAGTTTTTTTCTTTTTTTCTTTTATTTGTGACAACAGCAAAGTAAATAAAACCCTAAAAATCCTGCACTACTCAACTTGTAGATGTGTGAGAACAGCTTCTGGTCACAATTGTAGCTGCTAAGGCAAAATATTTATTTGTAGAGAACAATGACAATCAGAGTAGTTTATTATGATACAGAAAAAGTACTGATTTTAATAGACATTTCTGTGACTTTTTTTAGTGTAAACATTCAGTTAGTTTTTGTGCCAGCTGTCGAACTTGTGTGAAAAGTGTTTTGAAATGGAATTCTCTTGTTTTTCAATTCAAAAAAATCTTAAAAGTCTAAAAGCAAATGTTTCCTATTCTTTCCAGTCAGTAAATGAAACGCTGTTTTTCATGTAGGAAAACATTTCTATCTGACTCACATTTCCCTGAGAAAACAGCTTGTATCATAGAATTAGTTTAGTTTGAAGGGGAAACAGAACAAGGCAAGACATGTAAACATATTACAAAGCTTACTTTGATATTTAAATGCTTTTTTTTTTTTTTTCATTTCCTGGCCATCTGAAAAAAGGTGTGGCAAATGTAGTCAATTGTAAATAGAAACTCTGTATTTTCAGTCAGCTTCATTGTTAAACCCCAGAACTGCTGACCACATATGAAGACTCCCGGTTTGAGCCATCCTTCCTCTGTTTATTAAATCTGTTAAGACTTAAGTGTATTTTTACAAGTTCATTAATGTATTCCATTCTCTCTGATGTATTTTTTCCCACTATTATCAGATTTCATTATATGGGAGGAATTATCAGATCAACCCATTATACAGCCGAGCAGCGTTAAGTCTGATTGGAATTTGGGCTTCCCTCCGTTTACAGGGGGAATATTGTGTAAATCAGACTCTCGGGTTTCAGTGGGAGGCACAGGGCTGCACAGCATCCATTTGTCAAGTTGATTGCACCTCAGCGAGGCTGCATTAGCTTGTCTTTGAACAGAAGTGAAATCCTATGCGAAGCTCCCCTTTCTGTCATTTACACTAACATCCATCCTCTTAAACCAAGGCCTCAGAGAAAAAACAAAGTGATGGCACAATATAATCAGTCACTCAGGTTGTCTGTCATCTGTTTTCTTAAGGAAATGACTTTTAAGTTAGTGGAGCAGAAAATTGAAGAAAATTAGCAGAAGGTTGTTGTAGAAGCAGGAGGAATTTTTAAAAATTACAGATGTACAGAGAGAAGGTCTACTGCAGTAAAGCCAAGAGAAATGCAATTGATTCTGGTTTTTGGTTTAGTGTTATTATAATGCCAGCATACCCAATATGCAATAATTCAACTTTTAATGAGACTTTATTCATAAACTTGAATTGGGCTGTAAACGCACAATAAAAAGCTGGTATGCACATTTTCAGCTTTTATATCAGTGACTGTGTTTTATGATGCTGAATACTCCAGTAATTCGCACTCTTTTCCATGTGTCAGGAAAGCTGCCTACATATCTCAGAAATGTTGAGCTGGAAAGGCTGTTGTAAACAGCTCTGGGAAGAGGCTTGTAAGTTTATTGAAAGTCAGAGAACTGACTTTTTACCTGATGAAAAAGGCAGTAGTAAATAACATTAATTACTCAAACCAAAGCTCAGTGAAACTCGTACGGCACAGCTGCGACTGTTGCTGCAGGGTTAGTGGTGTAAATGAAGAGAAGATAAAGATGCACAGTTTGCATAAGGTAAAAAGCACCTCATTTTAACATACTTCTTTCCCTCCCATCTTCTTAAACTCCTCTGTCTGCTCTGGAGGTAAGTTTATAATTAGGGGTACTTTGGTCTCACTTCAGTCACTAAGAGAATCAGTTTTGTCATGTGCATCTTAAAGGGAGCATTTTTCAGTGTGGTATTTTGTAAAGGAGGATTGTGTGTGGCTATTTTAAGTTAAAGCAAAATAACACATTCCTAGTCTAAAATAAAAACAGTGAGTTCTTGCAACAAACTGGTGTGAATTTTGAATTTATTTAGTTATTTTGAAATAGATATGCCTTCTAACAGCTTATCATGTAGTAAGTAACTAGCATCTGTCAAATATGCTTCTTTCTTTTCTTTTCTCCCTATTTTATTCTGCCCAAGGGAAAATTGCATGTGGTCTTTATTTGTTTATATGATGAAAATATAGTAGTTTAAATCTTACAGTGCAGTAATAGAAATATTACTGATCTTGGGTGAGAAACCTCTTTTCTAATATTTCTTTTCCCCCATTTTTTTTCTTCTAGAGATAGAGGCACAAAATCTCACAAAACAAGTCAGGTTATTAAATTGCTCCATCTTAACATTCCTTGGAAATGAAGAAAAAGGTTACTATTTTCAATACTAGCCATAGCATGTTCCTATAACTTTCATGAATAACTGTAGATTACAGCTAGTTAATTTTTCAGTCACTAAGTATTAAGATTTGTCATGCGTCCCTTGAAGAATTGACTTGACAATTTCGAATACACTTAAATTTGAATAGTTTTACTCAAAGACAGTCAGAAATACAAGCATCTGCAGGATCAGAGCATTAGTGAATCCATTTCTCTCTTCAAAAATAAACTATTTCAGGAGGAAAGTGTTTCTAAACAGAGCATGTTGAATTATATAAAAAGTTACAGAAATATCAAATGCACTGCTCATGCAACTCACATTTCATTAAGATGTATATTACTTGAGGATGTGATATGAAGATGATAATGGCCACATTTTGCAGTACTTTTCCCTTTTATAACCTAATGTTAACATTTAGGAATTCAGGAACTTGAGAGCCCTAGAGATCAATCTTGATTAGTTTATTTTTCTTTGTTAAGGTTTTGATAGCCTGGTAATGCTTTTGTTTGAAAGAGTATTCTTTACTTCCTCTTGTGGGGCATGAAATATTGTTACACCCAGCTCTTCCTCTGAAATAGTGGAAAACAATTTAGGTAACTGAATCTTTGATGAGGAGACCTGAGATTGAAAGTTCTGGCATTTAATTGCCCTTTTACTCATAATTCTTCTATGTTTAACCTCAAAGGTGATTAAAAAACTTACATCTTAATTGCATAGCCTCGTTCAATCATTAGTACTTTGCCTTGCAGCAATTTATTACAACTTTATTTCCCTGAACCATCAATGAAGATGATGCTGAATTTTATATTAGCCAAATGTCCTTTTGAGATTAATGTGGTAATATAGATTTTATGCAAGCTTTTTCCGCTTTAATATTTGTGTTATTAGATTGGGGTTATAGGTATAGCACAACTGCCTGGGCAGTTTAGAGAATGCTGCATGTATTGCCTCAAGAACTGATGCTGGAGTTTTATTTGAAAATGTGCATCTGCAAGAGGAAATAATAGCAGGGCATTCTCTGGTGTGCTTCTCTATAGCTATTTTTACAGCTTACTCACACCAGGTTTTCCCCTTTCAAGATAATAGTTGGGCTCCCATTGTGGGAAAGAACTGGGATCAGATGGCTGAGGAGGTGAGGATGTGGGTGCTGTGCCACAAATACCATTGTTAGTGTTGGGCAAGTCACTGTAAATTGCACTTCTCTTTCACAGTGGTCTTTTGGGGGTTCCTGCATGCTTAAAATTTTTAAGGGTGTCAGCTGTTAGGGCTATGAAATACCAAAACCCCCTTGTGTCAGTGCAGGATCAAGGTAGAACTCATCATGAGCATGTTTCCTGTTGTGTTCTTTAATTCATTTTGGATACGTATTTAAATATGACAGGTAGAAAGCACTGAGACACTTCTGCAGCTCTATATAACTACCATAATTTAAAAATTCACAGCTTTTCCATACCATTCTCAGATTAGAACTGGCAGCTACTGGCATCCACTTTACAAGCATTTCTGCTTGCTCAGAGCTCAGGGAGATTTCAGTGGATGAGGCTGGTTTGACGAATGCTTCAAGCGAGGTGTGCTGACACCAGAGCCAAAAGCAGCGTCCTGCCTTTCCCCCACTCCTGACTTCTCATTCCTGACCCTCTACCACGCCATCCTTTGAGCTATCACAGCTGTTTCTCCTACAGGCAGTGAGGGAGAGGAGGCTGGGGGAGGCTGGGACTGCTGCCTTCCCTCACTGCTCTGGTACAACCAGCAGAAATGTTGGTTTGGCTGCAGACTCTGGAGCCAGACGAGTGGGGTTTGTAAGCAAAGCAGAAGGGTCTCCCAGCATTCCAAAAATGTGAGTTTGTAAAGTACCATGGAACTTGGTGAATGTTACATCCTTCCTCTAAGGAACAGGTAAGTTCATGCTAGAAGCAGCTCAAGCAGTAGCAGCCTCTACCCTAAACTCTAGCACATTTCACCTCCCGAAATAAAAGTGAGGACACTCAGGCACTTGAATTAAGTGGAAGAAAAGTATCACTGAGTATTAAATTAATCTCATTGGAAATTGGATATATCTGGAAGAGTAGGGCAAAAGCAAAAGAAAGAAAAAAGCAGGAGAAAAAGCCTCAGGAGGAAGAGAATGTGAAAATAAGAAATAATTAGATAATCATTGTGGCAATCCTACAAAGATCTGAGTGCTGGCTGAAAAGGCTTCAAGAAGGGAAGGCAAGGATTTTTTGAGTTGTTGTATATCTCCTGCATTGAAGGAAACAGGAGTAAAATTGGGGGTGGGTGATTTTGGAGGTGTTTTTTTAACTAGATATGCCTAAAAAGATGCTTGACTTCATAATTTTCTCCTCCTAATAGAAACAGCCCTCAGGGCCTCAAACTTTGGCTAATCATTTAGGTCAAAAGGGTAATAATAATGTAGAAGACCATGAATTAGAAGTGTACCCCGGGGAAAGCTTGACCCAATGCAGAAGTAGAAAATAACCATACAAAACTCTGTAATGGGATCCTCTGAAGCTGAATGGGAAAATGAGGGCTCATACAAATATGCTCACCATCTAATATGAAACATAACTCCAGAAGTATGTATTTTTATTCCCTGTTATGAGTGAAACCACAGTGGAGTTACTGTAACACTGAGGCTGAACTAATCCCATCACAGGATCAGATCTTGGTAATAAATAGTTCCAGGTGTGATCCAAGGATTAGGAATGTTTAGATTTTTTTAAACTGAAAGGTGTAGAGGTTTTTCAGTCTTTCCACTGAGAAGGGAGGATTGAATGAGGTGTGAAACTCCTGTCTCTCAAAGACAGACCTGCCTATGGCCTACCCTTTTTTACTGCTATATCTGTCTCAAATACTTTACCAAGAGAGCTGATATTATTCTGCATGTGCTATGAATAGGGAAATGAGGGATGAGGATGCTCAGCATCTTGCTGGAAGTTAGCCACCATGGTGCTGGCAAACCTGGAAGTATAAACGCTGGCACAGTGCTTTGTTTCATGGGTTCTGCTGCCTTCCAGGTCATCCTTACAATCTACTGTTTCATTTCTTGTGACACTTTGGGTTTGTGATGGTTTGTAAAAGAGGACTCTTGAATATGCCCATCTTGTGAGTGGCTTTAGGCAGGAATGGAATGAGCATGCCTGTAAAGACTGTGCCGTACTACACATACACGAAGGACCACACTAAGGCTTCAAAGGCAGTCTCATGGCCAGTGACTTCACGTTTCTCAGTCTTCAAGGGCTATGTCTAAGTGCTTGGAGCTCTATGAAAGAGGCTAAACTTGTGTGTGAGGTCGGTAGCTCCTTTCCATGGGCTGGGGCTGTATTGGCAGAAGATAGATGGCACAGCAGCAGATAGTGCTGATTGTCTCAGACTGGATAAGTTTGTAACTGAAAAAGGAGCTGCCAAGAGCTGTCTCTGTGGTCACACTAAGCATTTATATCTGTTTCTGTACCATCATCCCTGCCCAGAATTTATATAATGGTATATAGCCATTTATACAACCCCATGCAGCACTACAGGCTTGGGGAGGTGTGACTTGAGAGCTGCTCAGCAGGAAGGGACCCTGGGAGTGCTGGTTGACAGACAGCTGAATGTGAGCCAGCAGTGTGCCCAGGTGGCCAAGAAAAGCAGTGGCATCCTGGCCTGTATCAGCAATAGTGAGGTCAGCAGGACCGGGGCAGTGATTGTCCTCCTGTACTCAGCATTGATGAGGCCAGACTTTGAATCCTGTGTTCAGTTTGGGGCCCCTCATTTCAAAAAGGACATTGAGGTGCTGGAGCAAGTCCAGAGAAGGGCAGTGAAGCTGGTGAAGAGTCTGCAGCACAAGTCCTGTGAGGAACAGCTGAGAGAACTGGGATTCTTTAGTCTGAAGGAGGTCGAAAAGAGGTTGTAGTGAGGCTGGAGTTGGTCTCTTCTGCCATGTCTCAAATAAAAGGATGAGAGGAAAGGACCTCAAGTTGCATCAGGGGAGGTTTAGATTGGATATTAGGAAAAAAAATTTTGAAACAGTGGTTAGGCATTGAAATAGGCTGCCCAGGGAGGTGGTGAAGTCATCATCTCTGGAAATGTTTATAGTGCATCTGGATGTGGCACCTGGGGACATGGTTCAGGGGTGATTATGGTGGTGGTAGAATGATGGTTGGATTAGGTAAACCCTGGCAGTCCTGTGATTCCATGATTCTGTATCAGACCAACAGGTAAATGGTCACTTCCACTCATAATTTTCCATGTGTGCATTCCACTTATGGGCAGGATTAAAACAATTTGGGACCTGGAGCCCAAATCCTTAAGCCCCTACTACAGAGAGATCAGAGTGAAAAGAAAGCATGGTGGAACAGAAAGAGTGCAGAGACGACTGCGGCTCTGCATCCACACTGGCACTTATGGGGAGAAAGCAAGCAGGTGCTGGAGATCTGGGGGAAGAAAAGAATCACCAATAGGCATCAATTTTAGGGCCTCAAACTATGCTTCCTTCAGTGTGTGCTGCTGAGCAGAGGCCCTGAGCCAGGGACAAAGTGTTCTGGGACATGTGCTCTGTAATACTTTCAGATTTCTCGAATAATTCACAAAGCTTTTGGACACCTTTTCCCCAAACACACACAAAGCCAATTGTGTTATAGAAGAGAGTTTGAGAAACTCTGTAAGGAAAGCAGCTTACTTCTTCAGCCTTTATATAGACTTCTTAGAGCAGATTGCATTATTCCCTATTTTCAGAGAATGACAAAGCTGAACACTTAGCATTTGCAGAGTTAATATGCTTTAGTGATTTATTTTGTATCTCCTTATGAGAGTTACTGCCTTATTTACACTGTAATAGCAATGGTGGTGTTCTGCATATAGATATATTGCCTTTGATTGGGAACAATACCCATTCCAATACTAAATGAAGAAAACTGAGGACTTCATGATTTAATTACTTGTGTTCTTTGCAAGAATAATTAAAAGGTCGTGCCAAAATCTTATCAGAGCATGAATATTTAGCATGCCAAGACTGAAGCTATTTAAATGGCATACCAATGATTTATTTGCTGACAAGATTCACTTTTAGAAACTCTCTCTTCACTCTTTCACTATTGATAGTTAGAAGTGTAAAAAGTGTAGTTATGAAAAAGCATTAGTGGGAAGCAAGAATAAATTTTCAAGTGACCTGTGATTAGAGATGTTTCACTTTAGAAAAAATCCTCAGAGAAACTGATTTTTAAGAACTGAGCAAATATTTTCTGAAAAATCAAGGTATGGGTAGGTATTTGAAAGTCAAGCAGCACTGGCACAGCTACTTATGTTAATCCTTCTTTAAATCTTCACCATAAAATTTTTGGACTCTAGTTCCTTATCTGGAACACCACTTTAATCTGTAAGCATTAGCTTGTTTCAGAAATGTTGCAGCTGAATAGGAAAAACTGGTGGTTAAATTTTTCTGAATAATTGAACAATCTAAGACACTGTAAAATCACTGTAGGGCTTATATGCTTAAAAAAAATAGATCCTGTATTTGCCATTAGATCTTCTTAAGCCACAAACACCTACCTGGTTATTTTTTCCTAAATGTTTTCTCTATAAAATTAATTCGTCCATTTTGAAGCAAGATTTAACCATTTCCAGTAAAACACACTTTTGAATGTTGCATTTACCTTGACCTACAGACTAATCCACAGCCTTCTTTGAAATATATACTCACAAATATTGGTCTTTTGCAGAAGAGACTTTAAAGGATTTTTCTGTAGATGCTTGAAGGAACAACCATTTGCTAAGTAATATTAAGACTTGCAGATTATGTTTAACATTGAAATACATCAGTAGCACTAAGTGAGTTTGAATGCCTCAGCAACTAACTAGTCACAGAAAGAACCGGTGGTGTCCCACAAAGTGCTGATCTTCAGCATTTTTAGTGCTTTGCAGAATTGGTTTCTCAGTCCCAAGGCAATTGTCCATATCATGCAAGTGCTGCATACTATTATAGTCAGAAGCCTCTGTTTGAGAGTAATCCAAGAAAAAATGCCAGTGTATTGTTTCCAAGTCCTTTCTGTGAAATACTTGGCTCCAATGCATAACTAATTTTCAAAAGGCTCTTTGAAAGTCTCTCTTTAGAAAAATATGTATTTTTTATATGTGCATAGTTCATTTTTAAACCAAATCTAGCTAAAAATTGCCACATAAGCTGTTTTTCAATAGAGGGCCAATAGCCATATTTTTGTGTCTCCACAGAAGGAATACATTTATATTTTTAAAATACAAGTATTTGAGTAGCCATATAAAATAAGCAACATGAAGGTGCCATATTGAATTCATTAAGATTTCTCTCTCACATGTAACTCCAAGTATCTAGATCCTTATAATTTTATTGGCAGAGAGAACAAGTACATGGCTTGACAGATCAGCTGGGCTATGAATAGCTAAACTAACACACTTCCAAGCTCATGTTTTGGTTTGGGTTTCTGCCTTCAGTGTGGGTTAAGAAATCCCCACTGATGATACCATCTCCAGACTGTATTTAGCAGACATATTTTGCCTGTCCTGTTGTCACCCCACCAAAGCCAGGAGATGGAGTGTCCTTTGATCCCTGGTCCCCTTGGTTGTTCACTGCTCAGCTGTCTTGCTGCTCTTTGTTCACTAGGGCATAACTTCAAGTGCCACAACGCACTCGCTGGACCGTGGAGCTGCCAGGCCCTAGGAAGCTGTGATTCCTATGGCTGTCGCTGTCCCGAGGATCAATGGGCTCAAAAAAAAACAAAAGCAAAGAACAGGTCACTGATTCAGTCTTCTTCTCCTTTGATATAAGTAATTATTAGGAAACAAAACTAAAAACAGAAATTAGTACCATTTTTGTTTGACATAGTGACATCTTAAGTTGTTAAAGGGAGCCCTTGGTGGCTCTCAGGGATTAGCAGGGGGAAATATTTCACTTGCAGGTCAGCTGCACGGCTCTGTCCTGGGGCATGGGTGATTGGCAGCTGCTCCAATGTGATGTCTGCAGGAGGCCCTGTGCAGGAAGCTGCAGGTTTCTGTCTGGGTAGGCAGGTGTCAGCACTGCAGTCCCACGCTGCCATAATTAGTAATCTCTGCCGGCAGTGCCGTGAGGGCTGCAGGCACCGCGTGGAAACCCAGTCTCAGGGTGAGACCTGGGGGTTTCTGCTGCTGGGGCTGCGCTTGCATGGCAAACTGTGTGAAATCCACACCTCACACAAGCTCTCTCTCGGGATAAGGCTGCTCAAGTGGAGCAGGAACCTGTCCTGAATTGCTTTGTGCAGGCAGTTCTCTCCAAGCGTGAGCACTGCGGCGTGGGGCAGCTCTGGAGAAAGCAAATGCCAAAGGGAAGGCTTTAATGTCCTTCCCTAGCTCTGTCCCAGATTCCTTCCCACAAACCTGCATTTCACCAGGCTTTTTTCCTTACTGCTTCAGCTCCTTGCTACAGTTTCCCATGCAAGCTTTTTTTTCCTTGTAAATGATGTGAAGCAAATACCTTATGTTATCTTTAGTGCTGACACAAGAAAATTAGAGGAGGTATATTACAGTGCTGTTCAGTATTCTTTCCAGAGAAAACTGCTGGTTAGGTCAATTTACTTGGCACTGTGCACTGCTTTAATCTTAACTTGAGGCCTGCTATAGATGTACAGCAGCTGGGTCTAATGTCTTCATGCATGGTTGCAAGCAAGTCAGTTAATTTCTGTTTGTTGAGAGGTAGGAATCAAGCAAATTTTTCTCTGTTGAATGGAAACATTGTGGGGCTGGTAACAGGTGAATAAGCAATACTGGATAAGAAAACAACTTGGAATTACTGTCTGAACTTTGAAGGGCTGGATTCCATAACAGAGAAGTCACAGTTTCGTCTCCTTTAAAATGGCAGTAGTTTCTCCCCAAACCTTCAGTTAGAAGAATTAAAAGGAAAACTGGCTTGACAGACTTTGTCTGTGAGAAAACATGTCACCAGTGAAGAAGCACTTAGCTTCAAGTCCACTTGCAGTGCTGTTAGATGCTAACTGGGGTGGTCAGTTTATTGCTAAACCTTTATTTAGGGTACAAAAGCTAAACAAATTGCTCACCTGTCATGCTGAGGTCTGCTCAGTCTCTAGATGACCTCTCAGGTTACATTCATCAAGCTTGGTGACATATGTCCATAGAGGTAGCCCTGGCTGTGCAGACTGTCACCTGTGGCCCGAACTGCTGCCACATTCTGTGAAGTCATCACAGATTGGAGCTATATTCACTGGATCTTTTGACTTGAAACAGGTATTTATTGTTTAACCAGTCAGAGTTACTACTTTGAAATAGGTGCTAATAAAAATGTCCAGTATTCTGATTAAATGTAAGACATATGAGCTATGGGCCTGTAGCTCATCATAGAACCAACTAGGCTTCTATTGTACTAATTAATGGTAGCTTAATTCCACATATATCTTAAAATTACCCAAAACTTCTCATATATTTGTAAAATAAAACTTTAGATAAAAAAAGACAATGAATCTAAAGAGTAGAAAATAAAATCCAGGTCTTTCTTCTCCTAGATAATGTTGTGCTGTGGGCAAGGGGAGAGAGGGAGAAAAAATCTTCTTGACTTACTAAAATTCTTTGTTGTTGTTCCTGTGTCTGTATTCATAGAATCATAAAATTTTGGGTGTTAAAAGGAGCCTTAAAGATTGTCTAGTTCTACTCCCCCTGCCATGGGCAGGGATACCTTCCACTAGATCCAGGTACTGAGAGTAGAAGGACATACTTCCTTCCAGGCACCACAGTTTTTTCTAACAAGACCTTCTTCATCTCTACAGCCTAGCCTCTCTGATTTAATGCACACCCATTTATAAGTGGGAAATCTCAGGCTAAATGGGATGCCAAATTAACCCTTCTTACTCTATAGCTGGCATTACTGCCAAAATCTCCATATTGTCAAATCACCAGCATCAGTGATGCTGAATTTCAGAAACTTTTTACCAAAGAATCAGTAAAAGGCTGTTAAAAAAGGACAACCTGCATGGGATCAAGAATAAGTAGAATTAATCATGTAATTTCCATAGAGTGTATCTCTGCTGTTAGTTGAAAGAACAGCTAAGATGCAAACATTAGTCTGATATTTCCTCTCAAGCTTGGCTGCTTAAAGCACTTTCCTGCAAAGTTCTGTGTTTTCCTAAGCCCCTAGGGGAAAAGCCACCTTCCCCTCCCCTACCCCTAGTGGAGCTAATGAGCCATGCCTGTTATCCTCCCAAAACTCTTGTTTCAGCAGAAATTAATCCACTTCCTTTGCCCAGTTCTAGCACATGCCACCACATTAAGCCAGGAAAATGAACCTTCTTGCCCTTTTATGCTCACTGGAGACTGACAGATAGGTAGCACTTCTTTGTGTTTTCTTTAGCCATTATGTAGTTTGACACTAAAGCTGAACCAGCGTAATTGCTCGCTGCTACCCAAAGAGCCAGTCTCATCCCTGTCCTGCCATCTTGCTCCCAACTGCATGACTGCCCTGTCTCCTCTGCATGGCACTTGTCCCCATGGTGACTCAGTTTAGAGTTCTAGACTTGGAAAAAAATGAACCCCATAGCAATATGTTCATAGAATCACAGCTCCCACTGGGGGTCTGTCAGGTGCCCGTGGTGGTGGAAGTCTGGGGCAGGAGCACCTTCATGGCCTGTGAGGGGACAGATTGGACAGCCAGCTCTGGCAGTGACACGGTGTTAGGTCAGCTCAGCTGTCTTGCTGAACTAGCCCTGGTATTCTGTAGAGGGTAGCATAATTGCACCACAATAAAGCTGTGGTGAGTCAGGCTGTACAACTGCATTAACTCTCCCAGTGAATCATGTTTCCAATGTAGTTCATTGAGCATGGCTGTGCAGACCAGTGGTGTGTGCGCCTCACACACCAACCCCTTCTCTTGGTGCCACTCTTCAGGCCTGAAGGAAGAATGAGATGGGAAAACTGACCAGGATGAAACATAATTTCATTTGTCCTGCCAAATTATTTGTAGGGTGATCAGTGGTATGTCCTGAATGACAGTCGTACCTGCATAATTAATGGGGCAACACAAGGGCTGGAATGGTGATGGAGGAGTGGAGAAGGAGCAAGAAACTGCTTAAGCAGATACTGGCACCAAAAGAAATATCACAATAACCATGGCTGTGGTAAGGATGTAGCAAAGGTTTTTCTTTATCTAAAGTGTAAGGGACATTGGCATTTGGAGCAGAAGGTCTGAGTTTAGCCATATTGTCAACATGCCACACTGTGAGTTCTTGTGACAATCTCAAAGATTAGCAGGGTAAAGGCAACTTGCTTCTTGTCAGTCAAAGTGGGTGCGACTCTGAGCCCTGAATATAGGGGAAGATAAAGCAGCTGTCTGGCCAAAACTGGCAGTAAGTTAGTTTTAGAAGGACCTTCTAGGATTAGATAGCATATTCAGCATTTGTAAGTCACACAAGATGAATGGGGGAGAAGGGGGCTGAGAGCAAGGGTAGCATTTCACAGATGTTATATCACCTGTCTGGGAACATGCACACCTCTGAAACTTCTCTGCTGGAGCAAACAACTTGGGTAGATTACAGGACAAATCTGAACCTGCAAAAGTTTGGATTTCTGTACATAAACCTGCCTTAGCATCTACAGGAGTTATGCTGGCATCAGTCTAACTACAGCTCTGTGTTTGCTGCTATCTTTCAATAAATGCTACTGCATAAAGACCCATGGAACCAAAGCACTCTCAGATTCTCAGCAGGGTCTTACTGAAGCAAAAGGAGAACGACAGAAGAATCAATCCCACAGTATGACAGTGATCTTTTACAAACAGCTTTGAAGCATTTGAATGTGTAATATTTTGTGGTTGCATGTAAAGTTCTCTGATGTCTTTCAGAGAAATTTAAAATCTTGCCATATGCTTCAACCTTCTTTTTTTTGTGTCCGTGGGTTATGTGCAAATCTTTAGGGTGACTGCTAGAACAGTTGTGAGCATATTGGATGCCTGCATGATTCAGGGAGCAACTTGAAATGTGCTCAGCATCCCACGCTGACTGCAGCCCATTGAACTGGAGAGCTCTCAACACCTTGCCACAGCAGGCTCTTAACAAGTGGACTGCATTATGTTAACTTCCTTGGAAGGAAATCAAGTACTGCTCCCTTAAAATCGTCCATGCCTTTCTGCCCAAATTTATAGGGGCTGACAGACTTTCTCCCAAGTAATTCTTTAGTGCTACTTTGCTCCACAGTGTGTGAGCATGGAGATTGTCCTGAGAGCCAGACCCACAGGGCATGTCACTGGCACCTCAGGTTCTGAGAAGGCTGAAACCAGTTTGTGTCAGCGCTCCCCATTAGCTGCCCTAATTTTCAGATAGAAACACGACTGTCACTTCGACTTAATTACATCGTTTCCTAACATACTCTTGTTCAGGTTTTGTTTGCTTGTCTGTACCATGTGTAAGGTCTTTAAACAAGACCTAAAACATTGGCTTTTTAGTAAATGAAAACTAGTATTACACATTCATTCTATTTCTTATGGCCTTTCAAAACAGGGGCTGAGCTACCTACATACAATTTTGTGTACTCCCTTAGTAAAAAAAACCCTTTCATTTAATGCTAATTTTGAATAACTTTTTAGTCAGAACAGGATCACCTGAAGTATTTTTCAGGTATGTCTACAGAGTGCAGCCACATGCTACATAGCATGTTACAACATTTGAATATTTCATGTGTGTAAATATGTTTTATTACTAAAAGTTTACTTTATATACTGTGAGCTCTGATCTTTATTTTAGGGCTTTGTTTTACTTCTAGCTGTCTTAGTTACTAAATTTGAGGCATACAGCTCCAATTCACAGCCCAGTCACCTTCTATTTAAAAAATATGTTTCACTTGTTTCCCCTGAAAAATTCTGAATTTCTAATTATGAAAGGGAGCTGTTTATCGTTGTTTGAGGTGTTTGTTTGACAAGCAGTCATGCAGAAATAGTGCAATGTGTAGGCTCCTAGTATAAATAGAAGCAATCATGATCCAAACTACAGATAAGTAATTGGAATAATAAGTAGAAATAAAGACGCTTTGTCAGTTTGCATTCCTTTTTCTGAACCAGCTAAGGGCAAGTGTAGAAACTGATCCTTATCTTTAGGTTTTCCCCCAAAATAAGGATAAAATTGGATTTAAGAATAAGAGCTTACCATATGAATTTAGGTTTATGGAGGATGTATTCTAGACTGTCAAAAATACCATGCCTAAGGCAAATTTGCTTCTAAAGAGAAGAATGCAATAAAGCTTAAGGTTATACTGAAACTGAACTGCAATATATTATGAAATAGCTCAGTTCAGTAATTCCTGGATTGTTGCATTCAGATTTTCAGCCACTATGATTCTTTGCTGATTAAAAAAAATCCTCTGATAAATGCCAAGGACTAGTGAAATTAAGGGTCTAACTTTTTCTCCTGTCTGAACTTTCAAACCAAGAAGTAGGTAATAATTTGCACTTACCAAAAACAGCATGGTGACCTGAAACTATTTAATATGCTTTAAAGAGATGATTGAGAGTAATGATGATGAAAGTAGCCTCAGTGAAAAGTGACCATCATGCTTATGTAAGAGACAATGTCTGACTAAGAAAGCTCTGCAAAATTGGTCCCTTTTCAGATGTTTTTCACTCTCTGATGCAGAGGATGAGGTCAAAGGACTTATGTATGGTAGTGTCTAGCATGACTTAATCAGCCTCAATGTTGCTTTAAATTACAGCAGAACAAACTATTCTTCTGATTCTTCATTGTATCATCTACTGAACATGAAAGTCTTTTTTTGGATTATTCTTTGCTACAAGTTTGTAAATATTCTGGAACTGAAGAATAAGCAGATGCAACCCATTTTTTCTTGTACTGACAGTTCTTGTTTGTAGACTAGTTGTAGAAATAACTCCAGGACATCTGACATCTTATTCATATGAAATGTGTTGGCAAAATTTGTCATGAATTGATTCAATTTCTTCAAGTTTCTTTTTGGTTCTCTCTTTTTTCTTTTTCTTTTCTGTGGGAGTATTTCTATTTTTCAATCATTTTGGAATTTGGAAGTTTATTCATATCTCCTTAAGCGTATAATAGTTCAAGGAACACATAATCCCTTTCAGGCAGCAACTTTTATAGCATGTGGTGGGTGCCTCTGAATCAGCATCAAATGTTGGCATCTCCACTTCCTCCTTCATCAGAAGTAGTGAAGTTTCATCAGAACAAGAGAGAAAAAAATATTTCAAGGGAAGATAAAGAAGTGGTGTTCCTTTCCTCAGGGAAAAAAAAGAAAACCAGATTTAATATTAAATGAAAGAACATAAATCCACTTTTCAAAATCATTCTGTGTACTTCCTTCAAACTTAACATGTTAGAAATTAGAAGTTTTTCACTGAGGATGGACACTTGATAAATAATAATGAGAATTGAATATGATTTTCATAAACCAGAGCTCCTTTCCCTGAATATTTGTAATGTGATTTGATGTTTCTTTCATGTGTGGAAACCTTGGATGCAGAATATCCTGTTTCTGGCAGATCTAGAAAAGAACAAACTACAAAATAATGGAGTTCTTAATCTGTATGGTCAGATTAATAAAATGTCCTACTTGCTCCAACTTTTTGATCCATCTGATATAACCAGTGGCAAAAATACTTGGGGTCAGTATTTAGAAAATCACTTTTGAGCTCCTGAGACTGGCACTCTGCCTGTCTCTCAGCCTCATACAGGGACAAGAAGCAGGTGCCTGGCTTCTGTGGCATCCAGCAGGTGCTCCCCAGGAACTGCTCTGATGCAGACCCAGGGAGGAGTCACCAAGGTGAGTGAAATGTGCTGGGTCTGGTCCTGAAGAGGGCTGAAAGTCTGTGGTTGTTCTCCTGCCTGATGTTGACATCTCAAATTAATTCCACTGTATCCAAATCTTCCTCCTCCAAACTTCAAATCCCATTGTTCAACGATCTGAACCCTGCAAGAAATAATTCAAGGAAATGCTTCGGGCAATGGAATGTAAAAAGGTTTCTGCTTGTAATGGGATCTTAGTATCACTTAAATTCATGGATAATCTGATTCCTTTTTCTTCTTAAACTGGATATTTATAAGATAGAAAATCCACAGTGTTTCAGCTTTCAGGAGCTTAGTGGGAAGAGCCTCTTATACTATAGGTAGGTATTACCCTCATCTCTCTTGCCAACCTCCCTGGTTGAAATAACAGCCTGAGAACAGGTCACTTTATATAAAATAATAACTGTGAGGGATTCATGGCTTTGCTCTTCCTAGATTATGAGCCCAGACACAAAAGTCTGACCAAAGCAATGGAGCCTTTACAAAACCTTTCCAGAGAAAGGGCTGGATGTCTAAGCTGTTTTCCCATCCCAACTCAAAGATTTTTGTGAGATCATATATCAACAAATAAACTTTTAGCTAAGCTATGGGCACAAAACCAAGTTATTTTGGCCAGTAATAACATCACAGTTGAGTGAAGATGATGCAGAAACCTGAATTTTCAGCTCTTAATTTTGTCTCATATTTCTAATACTCTTTGAAATTAACAGATAACATTCCATCTTATTTTACTTTAACTTTATTTCACATTTAAATTTTTCATCAAAGACACATAATTTCTCAATGTTGAAATCAATATTTTGTGATAACTTAATTCCATTTCTGGATGTAGGAGATGTAGATTCTTTTCTACACTAAATGGAAACAGAGTGTAGGGTATTTAATATCCTGTCATTGAGACAGTGCAGGCTGCTACTATACAGTGAGTAGTATATGAGTTTTGAAAATTAAAATGAGCTGGTAAGCTAATAAAAGAGTAAGATGTAAGTATAGTAATTGTTTTTACATCTAAGTGAGGCCACTCTAAATAATTACAAGCAATTTGAATGTTTTGAACAATCTCTTTTAGGGTAAATTGTGCAACCAACTCTTCATAACATTAATACTTTGAAATAATTGATTTTCAAATACTGAAGCAGGCAGAGCATGAAGATTAAGACTGCAAGGCAATAAGGATAAATCAAATTTTTGTAAAAATCTATGTTTAGAAAAGGCAGTACAAGTCCAGTGAAGCACAGGTCATCTTAAAAAACAGCCTTTGTCATGTGTGGAAAGAATTCTATCATTTATTACATGTATAGCTTTTATTTCCATGAAAGAAATACAATATTGCTTAAAGGAGGTGGGCATTCATAGCTTTGTTAATTATAACAATCTACAGTCTCAGGCTGTTGAATTTAGGATATAAAGCTGTTTTCAACTTTATATACTATATACCCAAATAAAGTAAACTCCTACTTGGGCTAGAGCAGAGCTGTGAACAACCTGACCACTTGCTTCCATAATCTGATTCAGCACCTGTTACTGCTCCATTGATACCCAGTATTATACTGGGTCTGGCTGGTGTGATGTGTGACAAAAACAAAACCAGTGTTGGTAACACCACTGTTTGGCCACAGCTTGATGGTGCTTGCATGGAGTCAAGGCTTTTCTGTCACAGTCTGCCCCAGTGCAAGCAGTTTGGAGTGGGCAAGAGTCTGGGAGGGGACACAGCTGGGACAGCTGGCCCCGACTGGCCAAGGAGATACTCCATGCTGTACAACATTATGTTCAGCAACAAAGCAGGGGGAGAACCCTTCCAAGATAACCATCACTTGGAAAGTGGCTGAGCATTGGTCTGCTGGTGTGAGGTGCTGAGTGATTGCCTTTACATTACAAGGTTCTGCCTCCTTTTTCTTCACTTACTAAATGGTCTTTATCAACCCACGAGGTTTTTTCACTTTTGCTGCTCCAGTTCTCTCCCCCATCCCACTCTGTGGAGAGGGAGTGAGGAATGGGTGAGGCTTAGATAAAAGCCAGATTAAATGCACCACAAATATTGGGTGCTTTCAAATATTTCAGTTCAGCAGAATATGATGTTCTGGACTAACAAAGTGTATCGTACTGGAAGCTCCCAGCTTCAATTTTGATATTGCTGTCAACAATCAACTTTATTCTCACAATATAACAAAGGTGTGGACTAAGTATTCTTTCCTTTTTCTTTTCTCATTTTTTAACTCTGTTGACAATATTTCACACATATTTCAAGACTTTGATCTCATATGTATTTCTTAAGCCTAATCTGCCAAGGAAATGGGAGAAGACCATGGATTTTGAGCATGCCATGTACTGGGATCAAAAAGAGGGTCCATGTACCTAATCTACACAGAAATTGGATAGCTTGGCCTGGAGTGTCTATATATAAATGTCTTCATTTCAATGCTATGATTACACAAAAACTGGAGACTAGGGCAGGAAATGTGACCTGGCATTTTAGTTTATTATATATACAGCATTTCCTGAGTTACCTTGAGAAATCTCTTCTAGTACACAATAGGCTGTATTGTTCTTTCTCTACACTGTACAGAAATAAACACTTCAACATCACAGGCAGTATGCTCATCAGTGCTCTGGAAGTAAGAATAAAATCAGCTCTTGGTAGCGTTTGCTGATAGCACGAAGGCCAGCAGAGTGTTAAATGGTGATAACTTGTAGAATACAATGCAGTAAGTCTTGCTGACTCCACAAAGTGCATTCTGACTCAGCTAACTGCACACTTATTCATCAAGGAACAAGGGATCAAAGCCATACTGTCAGCACAGAGAATTTTGGCCTATAATTAACTGATCAGGGGTCATATAGGATGGGCAATTGAGTAAGAAGTCCCATTGAGCACTTGAACATGAATGTAACAAGTTATAGTAATTAGGAGTTACAAGTTATATCCTTGTATATGGCACTGGTCAAGCTGATGCTGGAAAAATTCATCTAGTCCTGATGTCAGCATTTTTGAAGGGATATGGAAACACTGAAGTAAGTTCAAAAAAACAGCCACAAAAAAAGTATTTGCTTGAGGAAGTGGGGAAAATACCTTCTGGTGAGAGACTTGGAAGCTCATTTGGTGTAATGTCTAAAGGGAAAACTGAGAGCTGGCATGATTCTTTAAGGAAAAACACTTAGAAATAAATTGTTTTTTCCTAAGGGACTCTTTAAGCTACCTTAGAAGGACATAACTAGAACCACTAGCAAAAATCTGAAGGTATGCAAATTCAGATGACAAAGAACGAGTTCTGAACAGAAAAATGCTTAACTGTGAAAGAAGCTTCCAAATGTCCCTAACAGGGTAGGATTTCTTTGGTCAGCACTCAAGGACAGCAGTATCATAAGAGGACAGACTAGACCAACCCAAGTTCCTTCCTGGCTTCATGAATTCATGAACCTTTGTGGTTTATAACTACAGAAGAGAATAGAAATCTCACAAACCTGTAACTTTTGTCACTGGACCAAGTAGCACAGGCCAGGAAAATCAATGCACTTTATCAGAGAGAGAGCATGGAGCTAAAATGAAGGAACCATAATGGGGGGTGGTGCCAACTTGCTTTCATAAGGAGGTCTCAGGTGGAATCTCAGGAACTAATTCTAATGCCTGAGAGTGCTTCTTTTTGTAGTTGATGATTTGGTGCCTTTTCCACTTCTGTTTGGGGCTTTGAGTAGTGCATTCACTGTGCTTACATGATGTTTTAGGCATGTCTCTCTGTCTCCTGCAGTTCCTAGCTATGAGGAATTTCTCAAAACAGAGAGGAAGCCTGCCATCCAGCTCTGCTTAATGCAAACACAACTCAGAAGTGCAGTTTTGCAAATGGTTGAAGTCAACACAGCCAGGCTGATTATTTAGCTTGTTTGCTGCTTTCTGGGGAGAAAGCAGGACAAGTTGCTTTTTAAATTCTTATATGTTACTTAGGCCCTATTCTTACCTCTCTTGTTCAGTACCAAATCCCACTATTCTTGTGGAATCGAAGAACAGACTTCCAAGAGACAAACACTGTTGGTCACTCTAGAGTTCTTTATCCATCTAACAAGTTGTTTTACAGTGCTACTACTTTTTCAGCATTGGGTGGTTTTTCCTTTTTTTAATAAAAAAAGTGATTAATACTTTCCTGTGGATACGTACCACAGCATATATTTCCTTACACAATATTTTTCTGTTGGTAGAGTGAGCCTATTTTTCCCCATGTTTTATGACTTTATGAAAGCTTGAAAACTACAGAAAAAAAAGTTAAAGAAGAGTTCTAAAAAAAGTTTGGTGACTTAACTTGGGCTCCAAAGCTGTGGGTTCAAAGCCCATCTAGGAGCTTGAGCTGGCAGACAGTAACAGTTTAAATACTCCCTGTTGGATACACCATTCAAGTGAAAACACAGACATGATCTGTTTTTTTATCTGATGAAGGAGTTCTCTCTTTCCACAAGTCTCCTTGCTCTCTACAAAAAGATATATTATTTTCTACTGCAGTCCCAAAGATATGGATTTAAGGTAGGGAGTTTGCTTGCATTGTAGGGGAATTTGTCCTTAAGCCACAGAATGGTGCAGCCTGTAGTGAAAAAAGTGTTACTTTTCTCCCCCTTTAATAATCAGAGTCCATTAGCAAGGCTTAGCATACCCAGATCAACCTTGTTCAAGTTGTTGTGTGTGTCCAGCTCCATTAGCACAAACCAGGGTTCTGCAGTGTACAAGGTGTCCCAACTCTCCCTGCCCCAATTCTGTTTTTTTGTTTCACATACACTAAAGAACCCCACAGGCTGACTTTAAGACCTCTCTGGCCACTCTGCAGAAATGAGCAGAATTTTTCACCATGTGGACAGGTAATATAATTCCATATTTTATAACTACTGTGATTTACAACTACTATGATTTATAACTACTGTGCTGGAGTTACAACACTCAAAGCTTCCTCATAAACTACAGTCACTAAAGCATCTTGCATACCTTTCAGACGCCTATGATGCTTCTAGGTTGGGTTCACTTTACGAGTTTTTCTGTAGTGGAAGTACTGAGAGAAGCATTTCCAAAGGCTCATTCCTCCCATCTCTTTATTTAGGAGAGGATAAATCGTGCTCTAGAAATACCTGTCTCCTTCTGCCCACAACAGACAAAGAACTTTGACTATGTGCTTGGTAAATCCAGGGTTGAGTGAGAATGGGTCTATCCATTAGCTACTAGCCTGCCATTTCTTATGCAACCAACAGTTTATTGGGGTTTTTATTAAAATAAAAGATACTGCTGGTTATGAAACAGTTAGCTTTGTAAATAGGGATGGTTCAAGGTTTTGCAAGAGCACCAACAGTAGTGAGGCATTCTGGCATTTGCAGACATTTTGCAAAAAGTGTTTACAGGAGACAACACCTCTGTAGGTCAGATACATCTAGACCTGGGTTAAGTGGTACAAGGATCTTGCAGGATTGATTTGAGGAGTGGAGTTCTTCTGAGCAGCCCAGTTCCCTGTAGTTATTCCTCTCCAATGAAAGTCAAGAGTTTTGTTAGCTGAGGCTGGGCACAGAAATCTAGCCATATTTTGCTCTAAGGGAATGTGTATTTCACTGGTAAAGGAGACAGTCATAAGGATGGCCCAAAACTAAAGGAAAAAATGTTTCAAAGTGGAGGGACAATTTAAATTTTATAAGCTCTGCTTGTATTAGCTACTTCTTGGCTTCTAATGTATGAAAGCTTCTTGGCATGTGCCCTGCCTGGGGTCGAGTAGGACGTGGGAGAGATTGTGCTTGGATGTCTGGAGTACTACCACTTGGGGGGGGAAATGTGTAGCATTCCAACAGATATAATTAATGACAAGTGTTGTTGTCTTTCTCCTGTGCCATCCACCCAATGGCTGCCTGGTGCTGACCCCTTGCTGTCCCGCTGACCTCTCCAAAGTTTATTTTAAAAAGGCATCCTTGCTTTCCCAAACTTTTCAGCTAGGCTTCCCTTGGGCTTCTTGTTCAGTGCATGCCCACAGACTATGCTTGTGTCCACTGCTCAGTGATCAGACACAAGTGTTTCCATTAGAGGGATGATTAATGGAAACTTCCTTGGGAATGGGAAAGGGAGAAGTGGGTAATACAAGTCAAGAAACGTGTTAAAGCTGAACAAAGAAACTTTGTTTCTTTGTTTCAAAAATAACTTCTTTTTCAAGTGTGTTGCAAACTGTCCTTACTCACTTGGGTCCTGCCCACATCAGTAAAATGCTGCAGTTGCTTCCACACGGGTGGGCTTGAGAGAAGTTTGTGTTTTCAACCCACTTTGTAGTGAGTGACCACATCAAATAATTCCATTGGCTGAACTGGCTTCTTTGTTGGCAGATTTAGCAGATATGGAGTTTAATGCTGCATAGTGCAGGTGCATGGAATTTTCTGCATCTAAATGCAAAATAATAAAACAATGACTGAAGAGTATAGAGGAATCCAAACTGGCTATTATGAGAGTGCAGCTGTCAAAGTTACTCCTTACTGGTAGCATTCTCCAAACAGAAAACTGCAGGACTAAGTCCTTCATTTGCATGATGAGGATCACAGATTCTGTCTGATCTCAGGCCTCTCCTCATGCTCTGCTTACCCTTTTCCAGTCACAGGGTGTTAGAGGCAGAAACCTGCTTCTTCCATTCCCCTTGGACACCAGGTTTAGTTCTTTGACTGTCCAGGGATAGGATCCACCCTGTCAGCCAAAGCACCCTGCAGACTGGAGCAGCACAGCAGTGAAATGGGCACAATGACTGGTATTTCACTGCTGAGGGAACTGATAATAAACATGAATTAGGGACAGAGAGATTAATAAACTTGGGAGGAGACTAGAAGCTTTGTGCTGCTGCTTCCCAGGGAAAGCAGAGGGCTGGAGTTTCTTGCAGTACCAAGTAGGATGTTCCACAGTGCTTTACAAGGAAGAAGCTTTGCTGTTTTCCAGGAGAAATCAGAGCTTTTGTTGCTTGCTCTTTTTACATCTAATGATGTATTAAGAGCTTTGAAGAGACCACAGTGGAAAATGTTACCTTCCCACAAAGCAAAAAGCATGGGTAGCCACTCTGTCTGCCAAACATTGCTGTTCATCAGAAACAAGCAACTCTGCTTGTAAGTTGTTATTTAGAATGTGCACATCATATTCTCTGTGGAGTCAATTTTTCACAGCTAAATTTTGATCCTGTTGCCAAATTAGAAAAGCTGGGCAGTTGCACTTTAGCGCAGCAGGAAGACTGATTCATGGGGCTGGAACTGCTGTTTTCCAGGTCTGAAGCTCCTCTGCCATCTGTACAGAAGCAAATAAATTCATTCCATGTTTACCCCACCAGGCACGATGTGCCTGTGCTGGCTGGGACCTCCACGTGCCTGTGCAAAGGGAAGGCCTGCCCCTCCCCTGCATAGCAAAGGCATTCTGCTTTTGTGACATCTGGGCCACTGCAGCTGTTATAAGGAGGGGTTTGCTCCTTTTAGCAATTATTAGCCAAGTAAGCATGTTGTTTATTAAAATATGCAATGTATGCTTGTAACTCTGATACAGAAGGTATCAGCAAATGATTCTGAAATTTATTGAAGACTTCTTCCTGTCCCTACTCCAGTGAAGGGTGAGAGTTGTGTTTGATTGAACATGCAACTCAAAAAATACATTTTTTTTACTTTTTTATTTTGTCTTTAGAAGTCATAAAAATTTGTATTTAGTTATAAACACTGTAAATTAAAACTGCATCTGGAAAATCATATAAAAATATTGGAGGAAATTATTTGACTTTAGCTCCTCATATATGATGAGCTTTGATGGAATCATTGCAGTAGTTAAAACACAAGAGAGCTAGTGGTCATGAAGAACAGAGAGAATCTTTTTCCTTATGTTTCACCAAAACCACTGTTCATGTACAAGTGTGTTGGTAGCTCAGTGTGCAGCTACTGGTAACACTGATGCCAGTAGAAGAGCTTTTAGTCAGGCATGATATTGTAAATAAGACCTGGGAGAGACTGAAGGTTAGCAATATAGCAATATAGGAAGCATATATGACTATATGAAAGAATAAACTTTGTGTAAATTCTGCAGAACATACTTTCTGAAGAATGAGAATTTATTAATTTTAGTACAAAATATTTGCCATCTTCTTAATGAATTGTTCTTTCACAGTCTGTTAAGTATAATAATTATAAGATTTTTTTTTCTCCAAGATTGTTGAGTTTTTGTCAGCTACCATTTTTAATTTATTCTCTTTTTATATATATA
>VZRX01005887.1:9891-21854 GCA_013398075.1 Notiomystis cincta | reverse complement strand
TCGTATTCGGGGTCGATGAGGTCCGAAGGTTTCTCCCCGTCGTCAGTGGTGGCCTCCAGGCTGGCCCCAAGGGACAGGAGGTACCTGCAGGACGCGGAGCTGAGCCGCCGGGCCGGGCAGCCCCGGTCCCGCAGCCTCCATCGCCAGGAGTAGCTCGGCCCGAACGGCCCCACGGACAGCGCAGGAACCGGGCACCCCTCAGAGGAGCCGCACAGACCCTGCTCCAGCCCGGTGTTGTCGCTTTCCGGGCTTTGCAGCAGCGGCAGGCCCTTCCAGCCTCGTACCTGGCTATGTCAGTGTAGCCGTCACTGCAGGCCATATGCAGGGGCGTCCAGCCGTTCTCGTCTCTCTGGTGGATGTCAGCGCCGTATTTCACCAGGAGTTTGACGCAGTCCAGGTTTCCCGTCAGCACGGCTTCATGGAGGGCTGCCATGCCTGAAGGGACAGGAGGTGTTAGTCCCAGCCTGGGGAAGGGCTCAGGAAAGAGGTGCAGGAATTCTCCTTCCCAGGGAGAGGACTCTGGGGAAAGAAACAAAGACTGAGGAAGCCAGAGGAGCTGCTATGGGTTCCTCTTGCCCTTTTGCAGTATAAATACCCTGTCTGGGATGGTGCAGCACCCATTGCCCCAGCTAGGCAGGACAGAGGGAGGGAGGAGGAACTGCCCCTTAGAGCAGCTGCTCTGAGTCCTGGCCAAGACTCGCAAGGAGACATGAGAAAAGTCTCTGGCGTCCTGGCTCTGCCTGAGGTTTGGAAGCTCCTCACTAATGAAGAATCAGTATGGACAGAAGGAAGCCTGGGGTCATTTGACCCTCTGTCGCCATGGCCATGTGAGAGCAGAAGCTGAAACCAAGCACGAGAAAAGGACAAATCTGGGCTCTGCATCAGCCTGTACAGATCAAGGCATTCCATAAACAGTTGCTGGTGAGGCTGTGCAAACAGAACACAAAGCTTTCCCTGTGAATCCCCGGGGTCAGACGTACAAGAGGGAGTAGTGCCTGTGAGAAACAGGCAGAGCCAGCAAAAGTGCAGATTCCCCAGTCTGGGGAAAAGGCAGGAGCCCCAGGGTCCTGGTCAGAGCTCACAGACCAGCCTGTGCTTGCTGCTACTCTTTGAGGTCCCACTATGCTGCAGGTGCTCAGTTGTGCCTCACAGGGACCTGGAGGCCAAGCTCCCCCTTTCCACAGCATGTGCAAACTGTGCTGTTGAGGGGACATGTTGGGGCCCTGGCCTGGGGCTCTCGGGCCCTGCTGGGCACTGCTCCTTGCTAGGAAAGGACCCAGCCCTGCTACAGGCAGCCCACAGCCCAGCTCCAGTGTCCCTCACAGCCCCACCAAGCTGTGTCACTGCTCTGCCCCAGCTCTGCTGACCAGCAGCACTCACCAGAAGGGTAGATGGTGTCCAGTGTCACCTTCCTGGCTCGTATGAACCTGCCCACCTGCTCCAGGTCCCCCTGCTTGATGTGGTCCTGAAAGACGACGTCGTTGGGGAAGTGCACAGTGCGCGAGGCCCTCAGACGCGGGGCGTAGCGGCCGCACCGGGGCACCGACACGGGGCAAGAGTCCCTCATGCTGCCGGGCGCCTTCAGGCACAGTGGCATGGGAGGCTGCTCAGCACTCGGCCTGGCCCCTCACTGCACTGCTGTCTTCTCTTCTGCCTATCTGGGGCTCTCCTCACTACAGATCTGCGCTGGCCCCTGCTGCAGCCCTGCCTGTGTCCGTGTCCCCTTGCCGCACACTGTGCTCTCCTGCGCTCCCCGAGTCACATGCAGGAGGTGGCACCTGGCACGTGCAGCTCACCTACAGGCCCTTGGCCCAGGACTGATGATTCTCTGGGAGCCCCACTTTATAAAGACTCCCCTGGGCTATTTTGGGGACAGGCAGCTCATGCTATTTGCCATGATGCTTCGTAATCGAGCTGCCCAGGCCTGCAGCCTCTCACTTTTGGGCAGAAGTTGGTGTCTCATCTTACCATCCACCTGTTGATGTGCCCATCCAAGGGGTCAAATCCCTTGCATGGGTAGCCCTTCAGGGAAGCCTGAAAGCAATTTCCCAACATCAAGCTCTTCTGGGGGAAGGGGCATGGGCACAATCAGTAACACAGGAACCAGGCACTCGTGTCCCAGCAGGCTAGTGCAGTGTGGATGTGCCAGGGCTGTGGTCCCAAACACGTCCAGAGCTGTCATCCTCCTGTAGCTGCAGGGGACAACTTGAAAGGAGCTGGAGGAGCTGTGCTGCCCAGCACAACTGTGACAACACACAGCCCAGCATGGAAGCACAACCTGCCGGACGTCCCCTGTGCCCTTGTGAGAGCAGAGGTGCTGCTGATGATCCTGAGACAGGTGCAGAACCAGGAGCCTGCACTGCTGGTCCCTGGTGTTCCTTGTCCTGCTTGAGACAGGGAAGCAGCTGCTGCTGAGGGAAGGCTACTGCAAGCAGCCTTAGAGGAACAGCAGAAGAACAGCACAACCTGCCTCCGATACTCTCCAGCTACACTGTCATGACCCAAAACAGAACCATTTGCCAGAGGAACCATTCAGGTCCATCAAGGACTTAAATAACCCACTGTTTGGGCACGTCAGACACTTTAGTGTTTTGTGCTCTGTCATGTTGATTGGGATTGTCCAGGCAGGTGTGTCAGAAAAAAACCCTGTGCTGCTTTAGAAGTCAGGGATTTCACTCTGCCCCTCCTGCTGCAGGCTCTTGCCCTGACCCCGGCAGCACAGTCAGCCACACACCTTACAACTCCTGCACTTGTTTATCTGCTGGCAAATGCATCGATCTCTTGGCCAAGCAGCTGCTTGTGGATGAGCTTGAACACAGCACTGGGCATCCAAGCTCAGCACTGGGGACAGAGCACTTCCAGCCTCTATTCTTGGAACAGCAATTAGGCATGTACATCAGATGGCTGCTAAACTGCTCTGCCACAGGGAGCCTTGGGCTAGGAGGGGCCCCTCTGAACTGAGCACAGGTGTCTGCCCAGAAACAGAGGAGAATCACTGCAGAGCTCACACTTGCTCACAGCTCAACTGACTTTACAAAATGGACCTATTTGAAATTCTAGACAGCATCTTGCAGTAGAACTTTACTAATGAGATTCCCTTCCCCCCCACCCCAAAAGACAAAGCAGCTGTCACCAACCAGCCCAGACCACCAGCACTGCTGGGTTTGTTGGGGTGCACCAATGGCTGCTGCCCACCTTCAGTCATGTGGGGGCACAGCCCTGGCCAGAAGGGTCTTTAAAGATCCTCCTCCATATAAGCACAGGTACAGATCTCACACCCAGCTGGCTGCTGTTCTGTCAGGGACAACCCTTCCTGATGCCTTGGTGAGTAGGTGCCTGCTCAGCCCCAGCGCTGGTGCTGCTGTGCCAAAGCTTGGGGACACCACATCAGGACTTCGCTGTGGCTCAGCTCCCAGGGAGCCACAGAAGGCTGTAGCTGGAGGACAGAGACAAGTGTTGTCCAACATCCCTGTGCCACTGCTCCAGCACATCTCCCACTCACTGAGGCACAGAGGCACCCCCCCCAGTTGTCCTCTAGCCTCACCCTGTCCTCCCTGTGACATTTATAGCATATTTCCTAACCAAAATACCTTCAGCAGCAAGCAGCAGGATTGGAAATAGCAGTGTGGCTCACGGGGTCATGTGAGCCTGTTTAGCAGAGCTGCAGCAGCCCTGGCGTGCCCTGATTCACTGCTCCAGAGCAATGTCCCCTCAGCCTAGCCAGCTGGCTGAGGGGCTGTGCACTTTGAGAGCCAAGCCACAGCCCGCTCGCTCCTAACAGAGCACCTGCGCAAGCCCGTGGAGTCTGGACAGGACACAAGCCTTGGGAAGTTCTTTTCCTTTACAAATTATGTGGAGAAAGTGACACACTCTGCTGCAACAGAGGCCCTTGAGAATTACCTGACTACTCTGATTGCCCCTTCCAGGGTAGGTTCAAATATTCTACACTCTGATAACAACAAAGAGACATAATAGTATTAAAATCTCAACTTTATTTGGCCATCAAATTCAGTACCAATGTTATTGTAGCAGAATGCTAAGAACCAGCCTGATGCAGCTCAGGCCTGTGAGGCACTCCCTCAGTCACAGTCCCAAACCCCAGTAATTGCAAATGTCCTGTTTGATCTGTTTATCAGGCCCTCCCCCACCACCCCCCTGCCGGGTCAACTCACTCAAAATAATTCATGGAAAGGGATTGCAAGTCTTGTCTTTGATCAAAAGGATGTCAACACAGCTGGTGAGCCAGCAGCCACCTCCACCCTCAGAGCCTGCCACAGCTAGTGCACACAGTATTCCACCCCTCCAGGAGTTTGGAATAGTCATCTCCAAGTGTCTTAAAGGAGAAGGGGAAGGAAACATCTGGCGAGCATGAAGAGAAGCACCTTCACATACACCTTTCCCCAGGAAGCCATCAGCCCTCTGCCCTTACATATATTGAAGGCCAGCCCCAGGGAAGAACAGCTAACACCATTAAGGACCCTACCAGGTGCAGAAATCAATTAGGGGCTTTAGTTTAAAAAAAGAGAAAAAAGCTGTCTTGGAACCTGTTAGTGGTAAGGCTCCAGATTGTCAGGCCACTGAACTCCCAGTACCACCTCACAACCTCCTGCTGCCCAGAAGAACACAGCTCTCCCAACAAAAGCTGTGTACAAAAAGTACATCACAATAGAAAAAAGAGGCCAGCTGGCTGGGCTGGCTCCCTAGTGACAGTTCCCTTTTCAAAAGCCAAAAGAAAGAAAAGGTAAGTGTACAGACAAGTGAGGGTAAAGCGTTACTTTAGAAGACAATCCCTGGATTTCCAGTCATTTACCTTCTGCTTTAAATCTTAATGGGTTTCTGACTCACTAGGCTGCATCACAGCAGCCAATTTAGTGTCTGATTTTTTGGGTGATGTAGATCAGTCTTCTCTTTACAATTCATCCTTTTGGAGTTTCTGCTCATCCTCATCACCTTCCTCAAGTTCCGTTTCTTCATCCATCTCCAGGTCCTCCAGATCCTGTGGAGGTTACAGACAGCTCCTGGTTTCTGGCACACCAGGCAGATCTAGAACCAAGCACTGAGCAGCAGCAGCCCTCATGTAGTCACTGCTCTCTGCTGCCACGCTAACAAAACATGCAGAGACTTCTATCAAGAGCTTCAGATTCAGGACATTAAGGATTAGGAACCCATGGAATCTGGTACCTGTACACCTGTAACAGCCTCCACACAGACACACACCAACACATGAGAGCTTCCAAATATATGTGGCATCAATCACACAGCCCAGTTCCAGGTGCCGAGTTCTCCAGCAGTGCACAACCACAACACTGTTACTCTACACCCACAGGGTGCTCTCCAGAAAAGGAGCCCATTGCAGCCCACAGGCAGGCAGGCTGCACCTGAACAGATCACATGATGTGGGCACTTTGTTCACCAGTAGTGTGTTCTTCTGATATGTAACAACACAGGATCATATTTAGGACTGAGGATTCAGGCACAGAACCAGATCTGACCCATGCTCCCTGTTCTCAAAGGCCCAGAGTACTCCATCCACATTACTCACATCATCGGCTGCTGCCCCATCCTGACCTCCACTCTCCAGGAATTTTTTGAAGCCTTCTAGTGTCCTCTCTCCATTATAGTCAATTACCTACAGAGGGAAAGCATAAGGATGCTGGTTATGGGCACTACAGACCCACACCCCTGGAGAGGAGAATTCTCTTTCTGAGCAACAGTGAACATGCCAAGCAAAAGGGAATTTAAAAATTCACCTTCACCCATATGAGACGAAGGAAAACAGCTCAGCCACTAGACTTCAGAGATCACTGCGAGGAAAGAATAGCCTGCAGATGAGCACACTGTCCTCTATGCTCCCTCTTTTCCCCATTCCCACTTCCCACTCCCCCCAAACTCTTTCCTACAGCCCAGACCCCACACAAAGGGTCTTGGGTGTCCTGTAGACAGAATGCAGTTCCCTCCCAAAGGCCTTGTCCAAAACACCTCGAGCAAGCAGCTGAGCATTCCCGTGCTCCCTGGCTACGCCGTCACGCAAGCCTGCCTGCTCACTTACATTTCTGCCAGAGCCTGAAGGGAAGAACTTGAGTGTGGGGAAGCTGTGGATTTTCACTGCCTCCACTTCATTAGCTGTTGAGTCCATCTTGGCAATGATAATGTTCTCATGGTCCCTGTAGGTTTCTCCCAGCTTGTCCCAGATTGGGGCCAGCTGCTTGCAGTGACCACACCATGGGGCATCTGTTAATTACAGAGACAGAGTTGCACCAACAACCTAACAAAGTACCACTCCTCCCCAACCAGTCAGTTCTCACTTCTCAAATCTTTGCAACCAAGGCACTGCTTTTGGGGCCCAGACAGTTGCAAAAGGCTTTTCCCCTAATCCTGGTCACGCAGTGTTTTTTGGCAATCCTTTCACACCAGTTACTTGTCATCAGCTGTAGAAAGATACTCACAGAACTCCACAAAGACATTCTTATTCTCATCAAAAGCAACTTCTTCAAAATTCTTCCCAACCAGAACTTTGACAGGCTGCCTGTCCCAGTCTTCAGGAAGATCCTGACTCATTAGGTGGGGCTGGAAGAAAAAGCAAAATTCAGACACGCTGTTTGCTACATAGCTGCTTGGACTGAACATGCAATCACACATCCTGGAAAACCCAGGTTTCACCACCCCTGTTGCCTCAGTCACAGGCTGTAAGCAACCAAACGAATTGGTCACTTCCTCTTCTCCCACAGAGAGTCTCTTTCCCACCCTGATCCAGCAGGAATAGCAGGTGCTGTTGTGCAGAGAATGGCAACAGAGCTCCGCAGGAAGGAAGCAGCACTGCTGACAGCCCCATTCTCAGAACACTGGGCTTTGCTGCACCCCTACTGCTGGGAGAGCCTCACACAGCCCCTCCAGCAGATGGGAGCTGACAAGTCTCTTCCCTCTGCCACAGAATTCACACCTTCCACAGGCTGCTGGCAGAAAGAGCAACTGGATAAACAGTACAGTCCCCCACAGGGAGAGCACAAGTGCTTGGCCATGCCCAAAGTCCCTCTGCTTGGCTTGTTGTCCTGCAGCTGCCAGGCCCCAGCAGCTTTGGCTTTCATTCCTAATCACAAAGCTCATGGGATGTTCCATGCAGAAGATGGAGGGGCTTCTCCAGCCCCTCACCGAGAGCATCTCTGTTCCCTCCCAGCTACCTTGTTCACCACCAGTACTGTTTATCCACACACCTTGATCTTGCCTGCCAGGAACTTGTTACAGAACTCTTTGATCTTGTCTGCTGTGAGCTCATCGGATTCAGGTTTGTATTTGGTCATTTCTTCCTCCAGGGTGATCAGACGTACAGCTGGGCACTCTTCCTTCTTTAGGCCAAAGAACTCCAAAATCCTCTGGTTGTCACTGTGGTCACTGTCTATGAAGATGAAGAGGATCTTGGCAGGAAAAAAGTGAAAAGCAGGAGGTGAACACAAGTACCTTATGGCTGTTGACACTTCACACACACACTCGCATCAAGTGTAGCTGAACTGGCTCTTTTCCTCCCGTGTCCCAGAAGAGAGAGCTGGCCTAAAGTCCTCCTTCACAGCTGCTCCCTGGATAAAGACAGTGCTACACTTCTTTGCAGGAGGTGGTCTCTTAGATCATGATCCAAGAAATCCATCTCACCTTCCCTTTGAAGTTCCCAGCTGCACTCTTGAAGTTGTCCAGTTTCCCTTGATAGTCAGATACACTTTTTGGTAGGAAAAGCAGAATGTGGGTCTTGATCTCTCCTCCAAATATTTTAGGAGCAGTCTGAGGAGTAAAACAAAAACCTTTATTTTTGGAAAAGAGGCAAATCAGTATCCAGAGGAGTTTAACTTTGCTATGCTGACCAGCCCACAGCAGCCTCCAATACTGCAGGACTGCTCTGCACAGCACGTTCACACCTCCTTTATTCTGTGTCCTCCCCACTCCTCCATACCCCCAGTGCCAGCTCCGCAATAAAACACGACCACAGAATCAACAACGGGACCTTTACTATATTCTTGCAGCAGCCACGGGAAGGGCCTTGTCAGATATCTAAAGACCCACCTGCTCAGTGAACTCTATGACCAGAGGCAATGAATTAGACTTGATGAAGTTCAGCAGATTATCTTTTGTGAGATCCCCTTCAAAGTTGTTCTGGCCTTCATCAAACTGCAAGAACAGACACTCTTCATTAGAACACTTACACATCCCACACAAATCTCTCCATGCCTTCACACTGCTCATTGCCCCAAGAGATCTCAGCTACATTCATTCAGAGTAGACTTCCATCTCAACAAGGCTACCACATGTCCACATAAAATCTGGATCAAGGTGTCCATCTTCCTGGCAAGCAAAGTTTTAAATCACCCCCCAGCAGAGGGTAAGCAGCAACAACATCCAGGTTTGATCTCAGCCTTGCTCTGCACCACTGTGAAAGCATTCGAGATGCAGGTCCCCAGGATGGACCCTGAGCAGCTGCCTCCAGCCTTGTGGCAGCTTCTCCTCTGCAGCAATCAATGGTCAGAGCAGACACTGCAGCCAGACAGCGCTGGGAATGTCTAACAGCAAAGCCTGCAGCAAACAGCGACTTCCTCAGCTCTGGGGGGTTCACTCCAGTCTCTGTTGTTAGAGACAACAGCACACACTGCACATAACAGCAGAGTGCCAGGTCCTGTTCTACAGGGCCATCACCTGAATCATCCCTGAGCAGGATTCCCAGAACCCTCTGAGAGCCTGTAACAGGAACACCTGCAGAGGGAGGATGTGCAGAAGGGCACAGCACTGCCCTGGCAAGGCCATACTCGAGTTGCTGACAGGAGGAGGAGAGAAGACTCAGACAACTTTCTGTTATGGGAGGCACACCAGCCTCAGTGGAAAAGCTGAGGAAAACACTTGACATCAGAAAAGAACTTTGTAAAGGCTTTGAGGAGCTTTGCAGATTGCCTCAGCACCATCAGACAGCTGTGCGAGAGCCTGTGTGAGTCTGGAGAACTGAACAGAGGAAGAGAAGAACAAAGGTCTCAGTTTAGACCCAGCTAATGCTACAGAGCTGAGCCAAGCCCAAAACCAAAGCAAGCCATCAAGCTTTCCTGCCCTCGTGTTTGATTACTGTGGGTGCTCCTTTTCTCTGTGGTTTAGAGTAGATATACCCAAGAGCTCCCATGGCACTGCCATGCCATTGCACAGGAACAGGGAGCAATCCCAATGGCTGGACAGGTCTAGGCTGCTTCTTCCACAGAGCCAAGCACTCCTGCCCCATCCCAGCCTGGCACAGCATGGTCACTCTCGTTCCAACACACACAGAAGGATGCCAGGCCCAGAACTCTGCCCAGCCCAGTGGCACACACAAAGCTACTCACGTAATAGGGCACAGCTACCAAGCGAGACAAGAAAAAAAACACTCCTCCCTTCCCCCCCTCACTTTGCTAATGTATTTTGAGCTCATTAGTCAGATATTCCCTCAGCCACATTGACCTGAGGGGCTCTGACTCAGAATTTAAACCTACAAGCTTCTATCACCATAAAAAAAACCACAAAAACGCTACAGTGTCAGAGGTACAGTAGAATAAAACAATTATTTCAGGTGAACAAAATGAAAGTCTTGTGTTAGGTCAGCCTGGGCAGAGTCATGACTGATGAGACTACAGGTTTAGTAAGTCTGAACCCAAAGCACTTTGTCCTGCCTCAGAGCATCTGTGGGTGAGGAGCTATCAAGCCTAAAGAACTTCCTGTCTGCTCAAACTTGGAATTTCATCCCAGTGATGGGGATTTTCATGCCTCCATTAGTACATTTGTGATTCTGTAGGTAGTCAGCATCCCTCTGCACATAATCCACTGCCCCAGCCCAGTCAGCTGGAACTGCAAATCCTCTTAGGAGCTTCTTTGGAATCTCTGCACTGCAGAACTCACAGCAGTGAAACAGAGCAGCTCTTGGACACAGCAGGGAGTGACAGCAGCAGTAACCAACAAAAAGCAACTCTAAGACACAACCAAACAGCAGCATGGCAGCCAGAGAGCTCATCTACTCTTCTCTTGGGCCTGCCCATGACTGTGTGACCACTGGTGCACTGCAGAGAGCTGAGGAACAGCGAAGTGAGTGAAGGAACAACCTGCACCCAAAGCCCAGCAGCTCCAGGAGAACAGCACAAGGCTGGGAGACTGACACAGCTGTACACTGTGGCTCCCTGAGGCTCCCCCACCTCACAAAGGGGCCATCTGCTCTTCCTCCCAAGGCTCTAAGGCCCAAGAGGAGCTACACTGACAGCATGGAGCCTTTGCTGTTTCATCCAGGCCTGACCTTGCTGGAGTTTGACTAATTAAGAAAAGGGAAGAGACAGCAGACCCCAGTGTGGTGTTCAGGCTCAGCACCAGCCAGTACCTTCTTGAAGAGGATGACAGTGTCCTTACTAATCTGGTACTTGGTGAAGACATCAGCACTGGAGGAAATCCCAAAAGGAATATCATCCACAGCTTCTGCTGCCAGCAGGAACTCCTTTGCTGCCTCTGATGCCAAATCCTGGAGAGTGAAGAAAGGTGTCTTAGAGGGGCCACATCACCTGAAGCATTCACATCCCAGGGCTCAGCCCAAGAAACTGGAAGACCGAGTAAGGCAGGACAGCAAGTACTGCACAAGGCACCGAGCCTTCCCCAGCCAGGAGGAAGCAGGGAAGGCCCTGGACACACACAAGAGCATCTCCAATGGAAATACAAACTCTACCTTGAAGAAACCAATCACCACCACTTCACTGGAATCCACCAGAGCCTCCGCAGCAGCCACATCAGCCAGGGTGGCAGCGGCTGGGCCCGTGCGCTTCCTCAGCCAGCTGACGATGTCATCTGCTTCCCTGCCAGCTACCGGGAGACAACAAGGAGTCACCTTCCCCGCCACTGCACTCAGGACTACAAAGCCTCCAAGCCAGAGAGACCTTCCAGCACTTAGTCAGGAGACCAGCAAGAGCGACGATATCATTTACGCAACTCTTTCCCTTTCACTCACGGTGTAATTAAGCTAATCCCTAAATTGATAAGTGAAGGTACAAGGGGCTCCCAGAAATCCACTCTTCTCTCACCTCCAGCCCCTGTCCTTAAACTTTGACCAGCAATACAGCACTCCTCCAAGACCTCAGTATTTCTTATGTTATTACATCATCTTTTCGTTCTAAGATCTTTACTCTGGGTGTTACCCTCTGTTAGCCATCACTGTGTAGCCTGGCTTAGCCGAACTCTGTCTTGGCCTTCCTCGCAGCTTTCTCTCACCCTGTGTTTGTCCCCTCACCCAACAGCCCAGGCGTGTTTCCAGTTCTGGGTACTGCACTGCTCGAGTCAAGCCAAGCCACACAACAAATCAAGCTCAGGTAACTTTACTTTCCTATGCAAAAGCAATTCCCTTCTCTCTAGCTCACCTCCAGAGGGAGATCATTAAAGGTTGGCCTGTTCCCCATGAGCCCAGAACCCTTCCCAGGTCGCTGTCACAGTGGACCTTGTCCAAGCACAGCAGCAGAGCTCCAGCACGGGGCCATGTGCTGGAACGCAGCGCCACGTTGCTGCCCTCTGCACCCTGGCGGCACATCCCAGACCCTGTTCACTCGCGTCCCGTCCCCTGACCCCGTCCTGCCTCTCCTCACCCGTGTACTCCTTGGGCGCGGCTTTGTCGCCGTTCTTGAAGAACTTGATGGTGGGATACCCGCGCACGCCGAACTGCTGCGCCAGCTCCGACTCCTCCGTGGCGTCCACCTTGGCCAGCCGGATCTCCGAGCCCTCCGCCTTCAGCTTCGCCGCCGCCTTCGCATACTCGGGCGCCAGCGCTTTGCAGTGCCCGCACCACGGGGCGTCTGCGGGACGGAGCGTCAGCGCCGGCCCGGCCTCCCCGGCCCCAGTCCCGGGCGGACCGAGGCCCGCTCCGACTCGCAGAACCCCGGGGCCGGGGCGGGCCAGGGGACCGCGCAGACCCTGCGCCCCAGCCCGGCCCCACCCCCGCC
>VZRX01005886.1:3812-89658 GCA_013398075.1 Notiomystis cincta | reverse complement strand
AAAAAGAAAAAGAAGAAAAAAGGAGTAGCTTGAATTAAAACTTATGGGTGACTTTAAGTGAAGAGAAACTGGAAAGATGGGAGTGAGTGGGACAAGAAAAAGGGTACCAGATGAAAAAGATTCCCATGCCAGGGATGCTGGCAGACGACAGACAAAATATGATGTGTGTGTAGGCAGGGAGATGAGCTGAAAAGGAGGGAAATAGTATCAGCTCAACAGAGGCTGAATGATATCTGGTCAAAGTATAATCCTTCATGCTGTGTTGTGATATTCTAAGGTGTGACAGAGTTTAACACAGCAGAAAAATATGAAATTTAAAATATTTTGTTTCAATTTGGGAGAAAAAAAGACTATTAGTTCATCTAGTCTGCCCTTGAAGACAATGCTGATTTAAGGGCCATTAAAATTCAGCTAGGTATCCTTGTAGAGAGCACAGTACAAACAAAGGCATCTGGAGAGATGAAAGTGGCATATGGAGAACTCATCGAGAAATGCTTGCCTTTATCACAAAGCTTTTCTAGTTTCAGTGTTTCCTGTTCCATACTCAGATGAAAATAAAGTGTTACTGAGCTTCTTTCTAATAAAAGAAACAGAAACACTCAACTCAGAAACAGACTTATTCATTTTCTATCCATGTGGCAGATTCAGGTTCTGTGTTTGTGTACACACACACTATTTTTGTGTACATTTGATGGGAGTCAATTTGAGTAACTTAAAATAAAAACGAACAAACAAACAAACAATTGCATATATCATCTACCAGAAGATATGTAATGTAAACCTGTCTTTTTTCAAGATTTGTTTCAGTTTTTGAAGAAGTTTAAATTTGACCTGCAGGTAAGATGGCTGGCTAGCTGTCAAACTAGCTATCTTCTGCAGCTGGAACACCAAGGTTTGTTATTTCCTCTGTCCCCAAAATATACTGAAGACACAATCTGCAATTCCTTGTGAACCACTACTTTTCTTAGGACAGAAATGTATTTACTGACTACACAGAAAGAGGGTGAGGTCCTAACTAGTTACTGAGAGAAGCAGTAATGGAAAGTGATGTACCTGACTGGAGAAACTGAGTATTATCTTCTTAAATTTTTATATGCCTTTTCTGATTGAATAAATGTATATAAGTTTCATGCTTTTACAGCAGTTCTTTATGAAGCATTCTTTCTACCTAATGCTCCAGGTTTTACAGTCTTGCCTTGAAATAAGTTTAACAGAGCCTTTTCACAGAGGCATGGAAATCAGGTTGTCCTTATAGACCAAGCAATACATTCCTTGTTTCCCAAGCCTGTCCAGCAGTCAGAACATCCCCTCACTTGGAAACTATAATTAAAGTAATGGTTAACTGCATAGACTTACTGCCAAGTCATTTGTCATTCCAAAATTATAACAAAATCAGCAACTTATCACCAGTTAAAATTTCTTACTTGTTTGTAAAGACTTTTTCTATTAATTATAACATTGATTATGTTGCCACAAATTTCCCTAAAGATTGTATCTGCAAGTTTTAACATAGAGGATAACAAAAGCAATGCAAGGAATACACATCTTCTTGCCTGCTGCCTGTTAGCTGGAAGCACATCTATTGGCAATATGCATTATGTACTATCCTTCCAGGAGGTTTAATATTTTAGTAAACCAGAAATTCAGAACCAATTAGGCCCTTTCAGATGTTAAGCAAATGTCTCAGAATTTTTACTGTACCTTAAATAAAGATTACTTTTGCATCCACATTGGCACTCTGAGGTGCTGAGCAAGGCAGGGGTGGGGATGACTGAGTCGTGTTTCTCCCTCATGTGAACATTTTCACACTAAACAGTGGAAGTGATGAAAGGAAGGTTCCTCTGCTCCCTTCCTCATGAATCCATCCCTGACTGATGGGCTATTTTATTTTACAGTGTATGGATGTATTATAAAACAGTTTAAATTTGGAATTTTAACTGCTACAGTTCAGATCCACACATGAGTGATGAGAAGTTCAGCTTTTCTCATCTCTGCTCTGAAAAGAAAAATGTTGTCCTCATTCTACTGAAGATTGCAAGTCTTGTATGAGGCAAAACTTTGCAAGCTGCAGAGAGCTTAGGATCATGCTTAGACTGTCTTTCTCACAAACACAACAGCATGGAAATGAGTAGCATCTAAAGGAAAAGGGGAAATTTCCAAATGGAAGATAAAAAAAATACTGAGTGTTATTGCAGAACAGTAGAGACCACTCCTTTGTCTTAATCATACAAATGATGGAAAGAGACCAGCCATTCCCCTAATGCTTTAAGGAGTGCATAATTAATTCACTCCTGAGATCCCAAATGAAGTAGCAGTCAATTAACTCTTATGTGTGCCTGCTGCAGCAGGAATCACCTATCTGAGCTACGCTGGGAAAGAGTTAATTTGTAGATGAAGACAAAAGGGGAAACACCAGCAAACATTGGAGAATGACTTAATATGGACTTGAATAACAAAAACAGAGTGATTCTCCTGTGGATATGCTCACGAAACCTCCCTGAAAGAAATTACATGCATGATACATCAACAAGAAACACAACCTGAGGTTCATATTTTTCATTGATAAGATAGTCACCATTTAAAAATTTTAATGCTGCATTTTTAGGCACTGATATTTACTTGCAGTTTAATATATGGAATGTGGATTTGGAAATAAGACATGCCACATGAACTAAGCAATTAATTATCTTTTGTTTAAAACTGTTATGGAAAATATAGGCTTAACTCTTGAGGTGGAAAAGGCATGCTAGCATATTTAGAGATTGAACTGAAGGTAAAAAAACCAATGACATTAAACTAAAGGATGTACAATTTAGATCTAAACTGTACTGTGTCAAAAACTAAGAGCATATTATTTACAAGTTATTAAGATCCCAAATCAATGCATCTAGGTACAAGTTTGTAACTAAATATAAGGTTGTATAGATAATATTCCTTGAGCTTCGATAAAGCTGCTTAAAGACAAGAAATTCATATTTGTGTTTATGAAGCATATAGTGTAACATTGGTTAAATGCTTTAAAGCCTGGGATTCAATTAACATATGGAACAAATAATGATCAGGCTTTCAAACAGTAAAGATGTTTGACAAAAACCCCAAACATTTAATGGTGATGAAAACTTCAGATGGAATAGCAGACAAGAAGTGCCACACAAGAAGAAACAGACAGCATGGCTGTTTGGAGCTGGGAGTATGGAGAGCTGATGTAAAACCTAGGAGATCCATTCAAGGATCCCACACTTCCCTCAGCAATTATTTATATGTTTACTTCCATATGATGAAAAAATTATGAAAACTCAGACACACTGTCAGTCACTGAGGTACCTCACTGGAAATTCCATTTCCAATACCTATTCCCCATTAAGAACAGAGATTAATTTCCAGAGATATGTCAGCCCTCCATGTTTAAATCAATTTTAATTGATTGCTATATTGCAGTAATTAATCAGAATATAGGCAGTACCTACAAAATCTGTTATGATTATGGAGTTACATTTAGTAAGCAAACTTGTACCCTTATGAGAAAGCAGAATATTTTCTAAAATAAGTTTCTTTAGAAAACTACCACACTGTTGGCAGCAGTTCTGACTAATTCAAACTGTTATCTGAAGTATTATTATGTCTTAGTTTTAATTATAAAGGACTCTACAGTTACATGAATAATAACACTTACTTCATGAATATTAGCAAAAAATTTCCAGAGTTTCCTGATACACTAAATTTTATTCTGAAAATCTTTATATTATGAAGCCAGAGATTTCAGTTGTCTCTTCTAAGACTCCAGGGTACAAGACATCTCTACTAATGTTAAAAGAAGTATGATTCTAGAAGGTGTTGTTTAGCATCATCTGAAGCTATCAGTGGAGGGCAAAATGATTATGGTATGAGTGTTTTTTTCCTTATTTTACTGAACACAAAACCATCATTAATATTTTTATTATCTCCATGTAGTATTTGGCAAATAGTACTGAATTTTGTTTAAAGACATCTCTTTTCATTTTCCTCATCCTCTACAAACTTTTCCCTATAATTTTGACTTCTTTTATCAAAATTTCTCCTTCGGACTGACTAGTTTATATTGATTACTCTTTCGTCCTTCTAATATTTTTTTCTAGTTGTTTGTTTAACTGACTAGGTGTGGGGAAACTGTCCCCTTTTTAACTGTAAAATCTTAAGTTTCTGTATTCATTTTAATAAAAATTTCTAGTTCTTGCTCATGCTTTTTTTTTCTAAATCTGCTTTGGTCAACTTCACTTATCATTTCCCTCTGTTTTGGAATTTTCCTTCTTAAACTGTTTGGACAGCCTACTAAACAATCAATGAAGAATAAAAGTTTCTTAATTGATGTGTTTGTGCATGCCTGAATTTAATTCTCTGATCTGAAGTTCAAAGTTATTGCCTCACCTAGTAAATTACTTTTGCTAAAATGCTACAGTTTTAAAAAAAAACACCTCAAAACACTATACAGCCAGCTTGATTTTCAGTGATGTTCATGGGTTTCAATGGTTCTTAACAAGAACACACAATAAAATCTTAAAAGGAAATAAAATCACAGGACTAAAGTATGGTGACCAGAAAACTCATCAGTTTATATTTCTAAATTAGAAGGAACTTATTCTAGGAAAAGACATCTATACCTTTCTTATGCCTAATGAAATATTACTAGACTTCTAATAATGTAAGTCTGCTTCTTTCACTTGCATCTCCCTGTCCTTCTGTCTGTAGTTATAAACAAATGTGGTGATTTTGCATAAAAAGTCTCAGCAAATTTGTGACAGGAGATATCTTGCAGCTCTGTCGTTCAGCTCCTCAGTCTGTAACACAGTCATCAGGGGACACATCCCTTACATCTACCAGAAAGGTGAGTTTCTTTTCTCTTAGCAGAGAAGATAAGATACCCCTCATACCACGTACCAAGTGACTGCATGGAATTCATCTCCCTGAACACAAATGAAACACAAATTAACAACTGACTCAGATGCTATTTTGTTGTTTATTTCATTGTTTTTTGAGTGAAATCCATTGTTTTGTGGAGACCAGACTGTTTATAAGGATTTAATACTCCCAGTGAATCATTGATTGGACAGATTGAGAGTTCTGTTTCCTCTGCTGTCACCAGTAACCATTTTGTGGGTATAAAAGCTAGGGAAAGGTAGTTCAGCTTGCTAGGATTATGATTTCTATAACAAGCTTCTGCCAATGGTGCAGTTCCTAGCAGTTCTAGAGCTCATTTAAGGATGTTGTAATGACCATTTGAGCTCAATGTGAAACTTCCACTGTCCAGATCTCACAGTGTTCCACATTGTTTCTGTGGACTGGCTGCACTCACACTTGATTCAAATCTTCTGCCTCCTTTAGCAAGAACCTTTCAGTCCTTGTTGAGAAGGCAGATACAGCTATCCCCTAATGTAGTGTAAAGTTTCATGTAGGCTAAATTTCATTCAGATTCCAGACTGACTTTCAGCATCCCCATGCTCTGATAGCCTCTGTCTAGCTCTTCTCATTTGCAAATTAGAACTGGAGTTAGACCTGGTGGGCAAAAGAAAAATCCTCAGCAACACTTATAATCTGAATGAAAAAAGAGAAGACATATGACAGGTTGCTTGAGCTAAAAAAAAAAACAATTAAATTAGGTATTTTAAGAAGAGTTTATGGACTTAAATTATTCTGTACAAGAATATTAAAGGTCTGATTCTGTACAAGACTATTAAAATAGAAAAGGACACAATTAAGAAATTTGACCAGCAGACTGATCATTTTGTATTTAGTAAGTTAGCATGAATGTAATTTTAGGCATGAGAGACACAAAATTAAACCCTTCATTTAAATGGAATTCTTGCATGCTTATGAAACATGCAAAGAGTATTACTACAATTTAATAAACTCTGTTCCTCTGTACCTATTATAAAGTAAGCCATATACTCAGGGGAGTAAGAAAACACCAGTGGAGAAAACCTGCTTGAAAAATGTACATTCCAGATCAGGGACAGTTTACAAACTAAAACAAAACAGAGAAATTAAGTAAAGGATGATGCATAAGTTAACGGTGCCTGGAGGCAGCCTTAGCTTTAATGCCAACAAATCATGCAGGTTTAACATAGTTATTCACTCTGGTATTCAATAAAAAATGAGGTTACTGTAAGAATACCAAATATATGCTTAAAGAAACACACTCAGCAATAAGTCATATGAACTTTACACTGCTGTGTAGAGGGCAAATATATTATACATCTAAATAATGCATGTTTTCTCAGGATTTGAAACTTAGCTACAAGTTGTGAGGTAGCAGTGGAAAGCTACCATCAGTGAACTGAATTAGGATTTACTTTATAACAGGACAGGACAGTCATGTCTATGTCACTATATTAGGAAAGTTATGACATGAACTCACTGAAATTTGTCATATTATCGAAAATATTTTGGAGTAAAAATAATGGTTTTTACATAAAATTATCATTTATCTTCTAGTAAAAAGATTTTGCTTTTTTAAAAGTTTCACCTTTTTATAAAGTGAAAGTTGAATAAAGATGGCATACTGAAGAATTAAGAGAGAGAGAGAGAGAGAGAGAGAGAGAGAGAGAAAGAAAGAAAAGAAAGAAAGAGAAAGAAAGAAAGAAAGAAAGAAAGAAAGAAAGAAAGAAAGAAAGAAAGAAAGAAAGAAAGAAAGAAAGAAAGAAAGAAAGAAAGAAAGAAAGAAAGAAAGAAAGAAAGAAAGAAAGAAAGAGTAAAAAAATTACAAAGCTCTATTTAGCAACCTCAATTATTTTTGCATAATTAGGAGGAAAATGAAAGCTCAAAATATCATTATATAAATTTTTATTTCTTTCCCATATAAAATACACCACTGCTCCCAAACTCAGATTTTCTCTAGAATTTCATGATTAAATATTTCCCAAAGAACAGCATTTTGGGATGAAATTTTTTTTAAAAAATGGCAATTTCCAAAAGCCTTTGGCACAGAAAAAAAAAGGTGATTTCCATTATTAGTGATGGTTCTGTTGTTACTTTTGTTATTCTAACTAGTGTATATTTTAATATTCATGAAAATATCTTCTTTCTGGCAAAAATCTTAGCCTAAAACAGATGACCTTTACATTTTTAATCATGTAATCACCTTTCTTGCTATTCTCAGAAATGTGTATATGCAATTGCTTCAGGAAGTTAAAGAGAAATAACAAAATGGAAAATAGTGTACCTATGCTATCCTTCTCATCCAAATAGTGTGAATTTAAAGATCAAATTGAATGAATAACCCTGAATAACTGAAGATTACAATCTTCACAATTATTCACATTAATGATTGATTTTATTTTAATATTTCAGCAGCATGCAATTTCTTGTGACAGAGGAAATACAGAATTTTAGATGGTAACATGAGGGAAAGGACAGGCAGGAGATAATTTATTGGGTTTAATTATATAAGAAACTGCCAGCTCTAACCAATCTGTCCATTCCTGGAGAGAAAAAAAGCCACATGTACTTCCTTTTTACTGCTAAGGGCTGCTTTTCCCATGGCCAAGCAGGGAAGTAGACTGAAACCAAGGTGTTTCCTGGTCACTGGGAACACTGTGAAATTATACTGATAGCTTGAGATGGACTTCTGAAAAGTCCCACCTCTTCTTAAAACATGTAGCTTTTGGAAGCTTGTGGGGTGGATCCCACCTCTGACAGATGTCCACCTTGCAATGGGGGCATAAGAACAGGTGGGACATGGGACAGACAGAGTGCCTTTCATGCAATGATTCTCTTTGTATGAAATACAGTAACATTCTTGGCAGCAATAAACAGAATTAATGTGAAGTGGCCTGGCCACACAGTATAGAAAAAACAACATGGAAATTACACCAACCACAGGCTACAGATTTCTGCTAATTTTTTCTAAATGAAGTTAAAATTGTTGCTTGCATTGAGACTTTCCTTGAAAATGAGAATTGAGAGTGTTTCCATCAGTCAGCACTATTTATACCATGAAGACATAACTTTCTCATAAGAACCCACATGTCACTAAAACACACAGAGCTGAAGTTTGGGCCATTTCAGCTGGTCTCCAGCTTCCTGAATAAATAAATACCCAATTAGGCTATTACATAAAAAGCAGACATCTAAAAATGGTTTGGGGATCCTTGATTCTTTAGATGTGCATAAGACACACTGAGAGGTCATTTATCAGATCAAAATCCTTAGGGGACTTTAGCAAAAAAACTACTTTGGCAAGATTAATCTAATCTATTTTATATGTCTACAGTGCAGACAGCCACTTGGGCACATCAAGGCTGTGATTCATCTTCTGATATAGACATTGAAAACAGACCAGTTGAATACTGCAGCAGAAATACCTATTTCTTTCCATTGATTCTGAGGAGATTATAAAATCTGTCTCTTTATAAAACATTCTTTCCACTGGTTTGCACAGACATAGAGGTCTGAACATTAAAGACATCTAAACTTAGAGGACATGAATTTTATCTCTACTTTGACCATGATCAGGCAAGAGTCAAGTCCTGAGTTGCTCAGAATTGGAACACCTGCTTTCGGACATTTTGATAAGCAGTTTGAAAGGCTTTTTGGTTTTTAAAACCCATGAAATACCTGGCTAGTAATTTAAGTACCACTAGGATTAGGCAACAGCAAGTACAATTTTCAGACCATCATTCAGGCCTTGGGCAAAAAAAAACTTCCTGCTTTCACTATGCAAACCTCTATTAGACTAACCTTTGGATTCACATTTTCATGTAAATTAGGTTTTTCTTTGTTTAGAAGCTGTTTCTAAACTTCTTTACTAAACTCTCCATTCCGGCAAATTTGTCAACATTTGGGTAATACATTTGGCAATTGCCAGTTTACTTGCCTCTGGATGTACTTCTATTACAAGCAGGTCAAAATATGCATCCCTTTTTCAAGAAAAGACTTACAAAGAATCTAGACTAAGAAGATTATTTATGAATTGCAATAGGCCAGCTAGTGATTTTTCTACCATATCCCTTTCAAAGCAGTCAGAATGAACTGGTGCTGTCATCTATAGCTCATAGGCAGAGCTTGTTAGAGGTCAATTTATGATTTAATTTGGATACGACAACTACATCCTCTGTTATTTTCATACCTGGCAAAACAGATATGAAAAGATCAAAAGACAGGAATAGATGTAACTCCAACTGATATTAGATTCTAAAGAGGCACATTGCAATTTTGCTTTTATATGCAGATAACACAAATAAGGCAGGATCATTCATACTCTAATATCCTGTATAAAATTGACTGTGCCTTTGTTTCTTGTTTCTTACTAATTTTCATTGTCTTGCATTTCAGGCTGTTCTGAATGCATCTTGTGAGACTTGAATAGATGACACTGAGCTGTGCCCCACACACTGACATTCTTTCTCGTTGCCAGCCACAAGGTTGTATTGGCTTATTTCTGTTCTGAAAGGCACACAAAGCATTGCTGAGTTTGTAGCACCATGACTTCCACCCACCAGAACTCCTGCCCACATCTGATATCCCTGCTCTATGACAGCTTTCCAGATAGTATGACTGAAATTCCAGTGTTAAACATCTTCCATGACTGAGCCCCAAAACACCAGCTGCTTCCCTATAGGCTGCTGATGGGAAGACTGCTGTCTGCTCCTTCTTTTAAAACAAAGTGTCTTGTGTTGATCAGCTTCTGAAATTATTCCTTCTCAAGTTATTTGGTCAATGTTCTGTCTTACTGTTTACAACTGCACTTCTGGTATATGTGTTAAAGCAGAAGACCCCTTCCTCCTTCCAAATTAAATTTTCCATCATCAAGGGTAATTTTATTTTAAACAGGGGATAATTAAAACAGGGGATAATTAAAAGTTTGAATTAGCATTACCTAATGACACTTAGCTGAACCCCTCTGGTTTATTTGTTCATTAAACCATCAGTGTCTTAGTCCTCCAGAGTAAAATAAAACGTTTTCTATAACTAAATAGTGTAGTCATTAATATAAGTAAAGATCAGCTCCTTGTGCTGGTGACCCTGGAAGCAGCATTTTATAAATAGAAAGCAAAATCAACTACTGGGAAGTTGTGATATTTTTGGAGGAACTGCCTGAATTATAGTGTCACCAGTTTCATGGTATAGAAGTGATTCCAAATGACTATGTAGGTATTCCACACCATTTTTATGTTAATAATCCTATAGTCAGATTCAGAAAGTGCTTTGGAAAGGTGGTGCAAAGCAGTAGAATTCAACTACTGGTGATGGCATCAGGCAGATCCATTCCCACAGAGGACTGGGCTCTATTTGGGTTGCCAAAGTCTGAATTACATCAGACAGGTTTTTGGAAAAGTTGGGGGTTTGCTGTCTTTTGGATTAGTGGATATGAAGGCAGATTGTTTATTTCAGTGTTTTGCATTATTTTCAATCTCCGTGGCACAATTTCTGAGTGTGCTTCAGAAACTATTTCATCTTGCCTCTGATGTCCTCATTTAAAGCTGAGATAACGTGGGGCTTTCCTCCATGCAGTAGAATAGCCAAGTACAACTAGAAACAAGTGCTCTCAAAGACTTTGATTAGAAATGAAAGGCACACACAGACGAGGCACTAACAAACAATATGTAATGGCCTGGCTTTAATCACTGTGGTGTCTGGTTTATTTCAAGGCCTTGTACTTCTGTTTCGTGTGTCCCCATGTAACAATTGAATTGAGGGTTATCCTGGGTTTCAATGCCTGATTTTTATTCAAATCTTAAGAAGAACTTATCACTAAAACCAACAGAACCCTCTGCTGTCTTTGACTTGGTTAAGTTAATATTTGCTGCAGATTAGACTTTCATTTGAAAACTTTGGCCAGCTCTACTGATTTTAGATATCTTTTAGATCCACACTGTTTAAGTGACTGGATATCTACATTCAGAGCATCTGTGTATCTGAGCATCCTCTGAAACATGTGCTAGTCCCCTCCACTGCAGTTAAGTGGAGATTGTCTGCTCAAAGGCTCGATGATCCTGAGGGAAAATGCAGAGAAAATACAAAGAATTCTGCTGATGAGGTGCATTTCAAAGATGAGCTGCAGGAATCTCTATCCCTAATGACTTGCTGCAGATCTGAGCTGCATTGGTGTACACATCAAAGTAATTAGGGAAAGCAGGTAAATATTTGACAATTAAATTTTTTAAAAGTGATGGTGAAAAAAATACTCAGATTGTATTATTGACATAAGGAATAATGATACAACCAGTAATTATGACACATAAAACATTTGCCATGATTGAAATTGTTATGATGTGCCTCAGTTACACCCAATAGTCTCTTTCTGCACAGTTAAGCTTGCTGAAAGCTGTGGATGTGTTTTATGTAAAACATAGTAGCAAAAGGGTGATTTGAGGTAGCAGAATAAAAAAAGAAGGTTAATATATTGGACCAATTTCCTTCTTTTTTTAGATTTTCTTTCTAATTCATGCATGAATAGATGTGCATTATCTGTGGAGATTTCATATTTTTCTCTATTATAGCAAAGCTTGCCTTGATAATTACACATATTTGGAAAATGACTAATAATTTTCTTATTAAAGCAAAATCATTCTACATTCCTACTGTGTTTCTCAGATTTTTTTTTTTCTTAGAATCATTGTGTATTCTTTTCAAATTCTCCTGCTTCTCACATACTAGAAACTATGCATTTCAATAACTGTGCAAGTTGGAGTTTCAATAACAAATTAGAGTCTCAGAGCAGGGCATAGAGAGGATGGGTCATGCAGTGCATGTACACATCTGACTGCATTATTAATTGATCTTAATTCTTCTTTACTGATGAGCTCTTCAACCAAATACCTTTCTATCCCAAAGGAAGGGAAAAAAAAAAAGAAACAAACAACACCTCCTCCAAAAAAAGCCCAAAAGTAACAGAACATAGAAATAAAGCAAAGTAGTTTCCTTGTGCCAAAATATAATTGGCTACTTAATATAATTTCACATTTAACAGTACACTAAGGAAGTGAGTTTCACTGTAATAAGCCTGGTTTTGATTCCTCTTTAAAACAGAAATATTTTGATTGTTTCAAATAAGAGTATGCATTGTGGAAGTACTGTAGATGCTGAGGAAAATTGTTCTTTTGTATTAAAGAAACCAGTTTTAACACTCCAGTTTGCTAAAAATAGTGTAAAATGCTTTACCACTGTCACTAGAACAAATTAATTAAGTGAAGAGCAACATTGTCCCCTAGTGGTAAAAGAAATATTTTAACCCATATAAAACGAAGGTTGATTCCTGCATTGAAATATTCAGTGTTGTAGATTTATAGAGAACAATACACTCCTCAGCAAATATGGATTGTGCTAAAATCTCACTGGATTCAAATGTGCTTGTACTCTCAAGAAATTTAATTTAGTTTTAATAGCAAGTAGAATATTCAAATTGCCCAGAAATCTAATTTAACCTTGTCTAGCCCTCAAACAGAAAAGCCATTTGTATGATGACCAAGCTGAATCATGTATACATGCACACAAACACGTGTACAGGTATGTATATATAAGATGCAGGGAATCTGAAGGCAAAAGACAGTCTGCAAAATGATGAAGGGAGAAGGAAGGAAAACCACAGACTTTACTCAGTTTGATATGGGATGATGAAAATCAGCTTTTTTTTTCATTTGGCAAAGGACCAGAAATTATACATGGACAAGTGTCACTGATGTGTGTCATGGCATGCAAACCTGAGCAGCAACACTTGGGAGGAGTCCCCAGAAACTGTCCTCACAAGAGGGGGCCCTGCTGGCTTCCATCTCTACACACCAATGTACAGAACTGGACAAAGTTTAGTAGTATTCCAAGTACTCCTACCACTGTTCAGTGACATGAAGCAGAGAAGGTGAGAACAATCAAATAAGCTCTGACAAGAACTTTCAAGCATTGCTGCTCATCCAGGGTGTCTCAACAGAAAGACTGCCCTGACAAACTGGCTGCTCAAAGGCAGGACCAGCTGCTAGTCCCTGCTCTGGAGCCAAATGCCCTTAGGTTGCCAAGAGCCCTACTAGATTGTTCAAACTAGGATCCATTGAACTACTGTAAAAGAAAAGATGTACATGGAGAAGATTCTTTGCCCAAGAAATTGACATTTTCTTATTAAATTGATTTCTGCTCGAAAAATCGCTGACACTTCTAGTGACAAAGTTGCCAAGGTCTGACAGCCTTTCATAGATTCTACTGAGACATGTTCTCTCCTTCTTCTATCATTAAACTTGTTTCCTTTCTTCCCCTTTCTCTGCCTTCTCAGTCTAAGTAATATTTTCTCAAAATAAATTTTATCAAAAGACAATAAAGAAATTAGAAACTCTAAGAAGTCATGAGACTGGCAATATTTCCAAATTTCACAGTGCACAATGCACCACTTCTTTCTACTCCCTTTTTTTGCAGGCTCTTGTCTTCTACCTAGCTAGCTTGTATTGACATTTGCTTGAAGCTAGAGCTGTATCTTATTTTGCTTTGAAGAGAGGGAAAAGGCTGAAGACAGCAATCCTCACAACTCTCCTTGGGCTTCTCAATGGTTGCATCATTATGGAAGAGGAAAAGACCAGGAGGTAATTGATATGATAACAAGCCAGGAACATGTCTAAAACTCAGGAGAAACAAAATAAATAATGAAACTATGCAGCATGTTTTCTTCAACCACATAGAGATGGTTGACGATAAAGCCAAACTTAATGCATTCACCATAAAGCCAAAAATTAATGCATTTTCCCAGGAGGTGGTAAATGTCATGATGAGTGTTCTTCTGAGGAAAGTTTCATTCAGCTCTTTTACACATTGAATGAGTACACAAGACAAAAATTTAGGATCTGAAAGATTGGCATTTCCAGCAGGTTCCAGAGATAGACAAAGCCCTTTTCCTGAGTCCCACCAGACTTTGACAGTGTGTGTGTGCTGAAAGGCTCAGTCTTTGCAATGAAACCAGGCACAGAACCCCAAGTCTAAGTCCATGTTTTACATTGCCTGGGGTAAGGCTGGAATTGCCCTGACTTCTCAGACCATCGTGCAGGCAGCCTCATGATGACGTGTTCTAGCAAAATCAAGGCCTCCAGGGAAAAACAAAAGCTAGTTACTGTGTTTGTTTTGCACTGGTCATGCAATTATTTCAAAGGCAGATGGGATAGATTGGGTTGGTCAGAGTGAATTTCCTTTGCATGTTGTTGTGTGCTTCTGTGTGCACTCTAGTGTGTTTTTGATGTTTTCCCTAAGGAAGATATCCATATCATATTAAATCAAATTGTGTGTGCTTTTCTGAGGGCAAATACTACAGGGAGAGAGAGCCTCAAATCAAGTCTTTAAAGCCCTCAAGGAGGCTTGTGGAACATCAAAATTTAGTGAGAAGAGTCTGCAAGAGGTTGCAGAAGCTTAGAGGAGGCTGCAGATTTCCAGTTTGATTCATGTGGGACTCGGCTCTACTGCCTTCCTGCTCCTTCGTTTTCAGTTCTGGTTTACACCTAATCACCTGTAGGTAAAGGGTCCAGGAGTGGAGGTCCCTGAGATTTGCCAGACAGAGCACTGTCACAGTCTGCCTTTTGCCAAAGTTTGTGCTGATATTTTATAGAATTGGCATGAGGAGCTCTCTGTAGCTCTCTGCTATGCTATAAAGTAGGGACATTGCGAGTTAAAACCTTTTTAGCCTTTCCTACACACTTTGCTGTCTAAGATAAATAATTTTGTAAAAATAGTGGGTTTCATTACTTAATCAAGATTCTTCTGACTTACTCATGTTTATTATTCATTATAGATACTTTATTCTGACTTACTAGTGTTTTTTCTGTGAAATATATGCCTTTTTTCATTTTCTAATTTCTTCTAATTTTTTATTTTCATCCCTTCACTAACTAGAATTAGAGTTCAACATTTGTAAGCTGTTTGGGTTTTGTTATGGAAGCAACAAGATATTTCATTTCATATCATAACTTAAAGTGTCAGAACAGTTTTTAATATGTTTCTGCATACATGGTACTGATACTTAAAAGTTACTTATGAGTCTTTTCTAAAGAGTTAGCAAATCTTTCCTAATAAGTGTAACTAAGTCTTTGAATGATAGTTTATTTCTGCATTAGGTAAGGCAAATAATTCCATTTATCTTCTCCAGAAGTGCTAGGTACATGGTGAGCAGATGGGAAATTAGAATTTACAGCTAACTTCCTAATGCTAAATTAGAATTTTTAAGGAGAACCACCAGTTGCATAATTCATTTTAAGCTACATCATAAAATGAAACTCGATTTATGTGGTTTTAAATGCATTCTGTAAACAGTGTTACATTGCCAGCTTTCCTAAACCACACAAAAGAGCACTGAAGCATACTATACTGAAACAAAAATCCTTTTCTTACTTTCCAATAAAAAGTGTTGATTGTACACAGCCAGCAATATTACAGGAATGTAAATGTACCAGTAAATGTGGATTAATTTTCAGTATAAACTAGCAGTGCAAATGTGATCATTGTGTCATGGCTGTGAATAATGATCAGCATCCTCTATTTCAGTGAAGGGACCACACCACAGACCCTCAGGAGAGAAGCTGTCACTCCTGATGCCTCTTCAATCTTGACCATCACAAACCTGAGGAAACCTTCAGCAGAGAAAGTCTAGAGGTCACTTAGTCCAACCCCCTGATCATCACAGGGCAATTTCAAAATTAAATCCAACAACATAGTCAGAGCAAGTTCCTTTGGGTCATATCTGCTGATGCTCTAAATAACTTCAAAGACAGGTTTCCAATGACTTTTCTGGGCAAAATAGAGTAAAGCTATATGGAAGTGAGAATGAAATGGAAAAGGCATAAAGAATAATAGATGATGGCAGAAGGAAGTGATTAATACTTTGCATAAAACAAAAAAAGTAGTTAAAAAACTAAATTTATGTGAAACTGAGATAGGAAAACAAAGTAGACACAGTAATATTTCAAATAGTACAAAAAGAGATCTGTATTACCTGCTACTGAAAGTAAGAGTCTACAAGCAGAAACTTCAGGTCCTTTTCAAGTCCTTCTTTGTTCTGGCTAATGTAAAACTATTTGTTTATAAGACTATCTAGAAACATTTAAGACTGTCTTCTAAGAGCAGAACATATAACTAAGGAAAATGTGACCATTTCATTTAAAATAAAATTACAAAACAAAACTCTTTAAAAAGAGTATGATTTCTTTTTTTCAATTGTCTTTTCAAACTTCACCCTCTTTTTCACTGAAATAGTATGGTAATCTTTCACAGAGAACCCATGCACAGAGGTGCTTATAGTTTGTGCAAGTCCTTTTGGGCTTGTCCTCTTACTTGCCATTACATGACTGCCATATAAATTTCCCAGGCAGATGTCAGACTAATGTTTGAATTCTGCATGGCTATATTTTAGATAGAACACTCATAACAAAACTCTGAAAATATTGCTAGCATGATTCATAAATAAAGAAACCTCTTTGATAGCTTTACAATTTCTGCCAGCTTAACAGATATTTATGAAAAGAAGCTGATGCTTTTTTCCTCTTAATAGTTAGCAGTAGTGTTAGTGATTCCTGAATGGGATTGAAAATTTCTAGCTGTTCTACTTACTCCCTAGGCATAGCAAGGAATCTTATGTTTACAGTTAAATATTTTATCTTGGCAAGTTCTGACTGAAGTTAAAGGGCCATTAGCTTTTTCATTATGAACCCAATTAAAATGTCCTAGTCTTTATTGATTTAAATAATATTAAGGATATTACTTAAACATAGTTTTGTATTCGTCATAGAGCTAATTTGAAATCTAACCAGCAATTGCATTTGTTCTCTCCCTCTAAACATTTTCTCAACTCTCCAAATTATCCATAATCCTTTATTTTGCATTCTGGGGTTTGTCTGTGGTTTGGACTCTAGTAATTGTTTATAGACTATGATGTGCTCTGGGGTTTATTTTTCCAATGTCTTGCAGGGAAGAGAATAATACTTGAAGAACCACCCTACAGAACACCACATCTGCCCACAGTCTGAAATTCAATCATGTCTTCCTTGACAAGTTTTGGCCCCCCAGGAAACTTTTAGGGCAATTGTCAATAAATCTTAAATCTTTCCCTAAGAGTAATGACAAAGGAGTTCAAGTGACACAAGCTTCAGTCATTTAAGAAATTATTTCTTAGACTGGTTTTGTCCTTCAGACACAGCACTGCAAGCAGAATTTAGCATATACTCTGGCCTCAGTTTTTAGCTTTACCAGAAATGTCTTCAGCATCGTTGGATCTTTCAAAAGGCTTTTTATTTAAGCCCAAACCTGAGGCTGCAAAACATCAAGGTGGGTGAGGTTAGGTTAGGTTAGGTTAGGTTAGGTTAGGTTAGGTTAGGTTAGGTTAGGTTAGGTTAGGTTAGGTTAGGCAGGGTTGAGCAGTGCTAAATGCATTGGTTTGGGTTAGTGAAGTGTTATCCAATGGCAGAAAAAGAATTTACTTATTTCAGAGTGTAAATTTTACACGAGAATTTAATGTTGGGTGACTTCTCTGGTTTTTGGTGGTGGAGAGATCAGGAAGGGGAGACCTCTCAGGTAAAACAAAGGGCAGCAGTTCTTGCAGATACAATTGGCAGTTTTGCTTGGATTCTTGAAGATACTTCTTTAATATCTTTGAATTTCCATATCAAAACTAATTTTGGAAATGACATATCCTATCATAAATTGTCCAAATTGTGACATTTACCCACTGTGATACTCAGCAGCAAACAGACATGGGGTGAATACCCAACCCAGATATCAAAGTCAGAATTCTGAGGCCAGTATTTCAGACCTACTGAGGAGAAACCCGTTTTCAGTACTGATGACGAGAGAGTCACCCAGGACTTTACTGAATGACATCTAAGCAAGTTTGTAGGGAAAATGGAAGGACAAACTGCACCTGCAATTCAATGGCTTCTGTGACAGTGTCACTGGGGGCTGAACTTTGACATCCTGGGGAACTGGGATCTACAGGCTAATGCAGCTTCTCCTGAAGCTGGCCACCTGCAACACCGTTGTGGGTAGAGAGGAAAAGTTCATTCTTTCTTCTAAGAAGGTGTCTCACAGTTGTCAATCATGTTTAATAGACTTGCTCAGGAAGTGGGATCTCCCCATCCAAGAGAGAGATGCAAAGTTACAAACTCTTATGCCTAAAAGTTATGGCCTTCATCTCCTGCTGATGCAGAGCTCATGCTTCTGGAGATGAAAAGAGATCACACTAAAGCAATTCTGAATGTCCAGTTTATTTCCTGCAGCTCTTAGCTGCTAGACCTGAAGCTCTTCGTGATTTTGAAAAACCAGTTATGCTGCATCCCACTGGACTAACCAATCCCTATTTTTCGAAAACTCTATTTTAGATTTATTTTGACACTGGCTTATTCTTTTGGGAGCAACTATTTTAAAGTGCTTTAGTTTATTTCTTTAAGGTTTTCTTTCTTCTGAGGGCACTATTCTTACTCACAACTTTCTTGACCTACACAAACATTAAACTGTAAAATAAAAATAATAAAAATACCTAGACTCCCCTGCTGAGTTTCCATGCTATAGAAAATCAATTTAATTCCTCCATTGTTACCTTTTCTCTTTACAATTTGTATTAAATAAGATGAGGAGACTTCTTCATTGAAATTTCCACATTTTAGCTTTGGGGCAACAAAACACCTGATTTTTCTTTCTTCCTCTCAGAACCTTTCAGGCAAATGAAGTGTAGGTGAGCACTCCCTAGGAATCTGAAAAGAAGGAAGATTTCCTACTCATTGAGACTTTTGTTAAAATATCCTTTAAAGAAAAATCCATTTAATATTTACCAGTATCTAGATGGTCTTAGATCTCAAAAATCCTCTGAAGGCTAAATTCATTGTCTTTGCATGAGCCAGAGAATTGTTAGTCTTTGATTGAACAATTAAATTTTTTACTTTCTCTGATTATTCAGTTCCAAGTGGAGCTTGGTTAAGAATTACTCAGATTTACATGATCCAGAAGTTTTTTCAAAATTGATTACATTATATATTTTATGGACAATTCCAAACCTGCTACTGTTTGCTGAAATTGTGAGGACAAAAGCTGTGGGAGAAAGGTGATCTAGTAAATATAAGAATTTAAAAAGTATGCAGGTAATTTACTCTCTCTCCCAGCCAGGAAGCAAAAGAAAGGGATATACATCCAGAGGCATATCCAACAGTTAAGGGAGGAAAGCCAAACTACCAGGAAATTTAAATCAGACAAAGAATGCTAATCTCTAAGCACAATGTGGATAATCTCAGCTGTTGGAAAAAAGAAAAAGAGAAAAAAAGAAAAAAACCCACACCTACTACAAGTTACAATTATCTCGCTTCTTCATATATTTGGGTTTACAAGGACTGGAAATACTCAAGCCAGAGGCATGGTGGATCTAACAGATTTTGCTGTGCTTGTTTGTCATTTCCTTGACAAACAACTATAAAGTGTCACATTCCTGATCTGCATCTTCATGAAAACAAGGCTTTTGTTCCCAAAGTCTCCCCTTGGCTTGCTGTTAGTCTGAAGATGTGGTCACAAAGCAAAACTCAAAGAACAAAGATCCTGAAGGGAGCAGACACACAAAAGGACTACATGAAGTACAACCCCTGCAGACACTCTGATGTCCAGAACAGTGTGCAGTAATATATTATTTGACCACAAAAACCTAGCAGAGATTATTTGGTCTCATAATAGCATCAGGGTGCAATTTCTGGTCCCTACACCAACTTCTTTGATTTAATTCAGGGATATCAATACTATACTCCATTACATACACTATGTTCTACTTGCAGGCTATTTGCCTACATTCAAGAATTCACCTCTTACCCCAAATGTCATGACAAAAGTCATTGTAAATTCAGAGTGAACTTTAGCATCTCTGCAGTGCTTCCTTCCACTCATCAAACTCAGTTCTGCTACTAGAGAACAATTCAGGTAATTATTCTTTCAGATACAAAAGTCAAGAACCCTAAATTATAATGATTTCTAGTGTTACCTAGCAGTGTAAATTTTAGTGTACAGATAGTATACAAGTTTTTCACTTTGATAGCCAACATGGTCACCTAGGCTACAGTGTTTCTTTATCTGGCAGCTCTGAGGGAAAAAAGGAAATTGGCCAAACCCTAGCACTTTTGGTGAAAGATATTTTTTAATTTTTCTTCATTTAGATAAAAAGCCTCCTCCCATCCACAATTACCTCTGCAAAAGAAAAGAAGAAGAAGAAAGCAAAGTCTGCTTGAATCTTCCCATAGATTGTGATTTCTTGTAGATACTTTTCATTCGCAAGTTTTGTAAATATTAATAAACTTCTAATTATTCAGGAGCTGCTAAACATTGACAAACACAAGGCTGGCACAGACTTGAAAAAAATGATTTCTGAAAACAGTTGTGATTTTTAATGTTTATTCAGCTTTTCTTGCCATTATAATTTCTTTCCAGGAAAGGTAATAGTGCTTAGTCAAGCTTAGTACAGCACCTAGGATATTCTGTGCACTATCAGCAACTACTGCTAAGTGATCTTATTCCCATGCATTTATGCTTATCTCAAAAGTAGTCCATTATTTGGTACCTAAGTTAATATCCTATTTAAAAAAAAAGGGGAAAAAAAAGAAAAAAAGTAAAAATAACAATTTCCATGTGTTGAATTTCAATCTAAGTAAATGCAGAGGGGAAATGTGCAATGACTTTGGGGCACATAGCAATGACTGTGGTGTGCAGAATAGGCCTGGTTTTGGTGTACAATTTGTGTTCCTGATTGCCAGTATCCTCTTTTAGTTATTAACATTCACCTGCAGCTCATGTACATCTAGTAGTGAGGACAACTGTGAAGGCAAGGCACACATGTTCAGGCTTTGTATTCTTTCTTAAGAACAGTAATGCTGTTGTTCTAAACAAGCTAAGTGAGGTCATTGATAATCTTTTTCTTTTCTAAAGTATGTGTCAGAAACACCAGTGGTTCTATTATGTTGACTCAGACTATTGTTAGTGTGAAGAGGATTGAATTCTCCTGTTGCTTTCTTGTTCTGAAACATCCTGAGTTACTAAATAAGATAAAACCTTCTATAATTCTTGCTCTTCCTTAGTATTGATATGATATTTTGTTTTCTAAAGAAAGTCTATCCCCTATCCAGATCCACATTACCTATAGCAGGATTTCTAATTAAATTCAACTGCTTCCTTTGGAGTAGTCCAAACATAGCTTTACATTTGATTATTGTATTCCATGGCTTTCCATTCAAACAAATGTCATTGCAGGTAATAAAATTAAGGCAGCAAAGATTTTTATCTGGCTAATGATTTCTGCTAGTTAGGGAAAAGGTTCATTCAGACTACTGAGGATTAGCAAAGTATATTTGTGCAGAGGAGCTGTGTGGTCAAATGGAAAAGTGGATCTTTAATTCTGAATATCTCTTCCTGCTTACAACACAAAAGCTTTCTTTATTACAACACACAATAAGTTTCTTGTTACCTATTCACTTGAACAAGAGAAAATCCTATCTCTGCTGTGATTTGGATTATATATTATAATTGGCATTATTATAATGCCACAGAAGAATAAAGGAAATCCTTGGACAAGTACTAACACACCACCCACAATTACCATTAGGAAATTACTAAAAGCTAAGAAAAAAACAGTTAAGTGGATCCCTCGCAAAATGCTAAAAAGAGAATTTTCAAAATACAAAAACAAAGTATTTTATTTCTTTCAACAATTGAAATTGGCATATTTTAAAAAATATAAATATACTTTAAATATACTTTTAAAAAAATACATACTATTGGCATATTTTTAAAATATAAATGTACTTTAAATATACTTTTAAAAAAATATACATACTTTAAATATGCACACATTGGTTTTTCTTCTTGATGGACTTGACCATTCTTTGAATTTTATTTTACTAGGTGATCTATGCATCCTTGCTTCATTAAATTTATTCTATTTGAAGATTAAAGCCTTTTGAGGAGCAAATGCTTGACATGTTAATGTAAGATGATGCTTAAGAGTAACCTATATGAATGCATACAAAATAAATTTATTATGTACAGAAATAAACACCAGTTGTAGGTTTCAAGAAATGTTTTTGTTTTTCAGTTCTATTTAAGAAAGAATTTTTACACCTTAAAATAAACATCAAAGCTACAGAAAATCACAACAACAAACAACCTTAGGCATACTGACACTTGTGTATATCTTTCTGTGTTAGTTTAAAATGCAATTAGTTGTCCCTTGACAGATCTGCTTTTTTAATAGCTGGGAAAAATAGCAAGCAATGCTAATACTTTTTGGGACTGAAATGGAGGACTTCAAACAGAAAAATAAAAAGAGATAAAGAAAACAAAAGTATTTGAAAAATAAGATTTGGGTTATTAAAAATTTTTAGAAGTGAAAGTGACAGTGTAATGAAAGGAATATAATCATTACAAAACCAGTCAGAAAAATTAGGATCAGATCTAACAGTTGGAGCATCTAAGCTGTGTACTGGTGTCCACTATCTGTGATTTCCTGGGAGTGCACATTTTCCTTTGTGCTTTTTGGAACATAATGCTGTCCAGGCTGAAGTGATGACAGTAGTTCCCCTCTTTATGATGTCCCTGTGCCTCATCTCATATTTTTTCACATTCATAATAAAAAGTCTTTCACAGCATTTACAAGATTTCCTGAGTGGTTCTTGTTTATTTTTTTCATTAGTGGAGCATCCCTGTTAGCCGTCTTTGTAAGATTCCTCCTGTGGCTTGAAAAATAATCCATGTCTTTTGGAAACTTTTGAATTTAGTGATTTTCTGATGCAATTTACCCTTGACTTTTTCATGTCTAAACGACTTCTTCCCTCATTCAGTAACTCACCATAGTTTCTGACTATTTTGTCTGAATTTCTGACTATTTAGATTGAAGCCACCACCTGCCCTTTTATTTTTTACCTATTGGTAACCTCAGAGAGAATGGCCACAAAGGAAATGTCATTATTCCTAGTTGGACAGTCAGGTTGGCATCAGGAAAAGTAGAGGCCTTTTTTTGTCCTCTACTTGTGAATACAGCTGAGAAATTGATGTCAGGATAAAATAAAGCCCAATCAGAATGGCGTATGAATTGCAAAGCATCCAGGAAAGAGAAAGGAGCAAGGTGGAGGCTTGCAGATCTGGATTTAATGAACAATGAATGAGAAAAGCTAAAGGCAAAAGTGAAGACTGAAGAGTCAAGGACCAATAGCAAGAAGGTGATACAGGAACTCCCTTTTCCTGAGAACTCTCTATCCACTGCAGTGCAGCACATATGGCGCAAAAATTGGTTACTCCAATTCTCTCGTTTGACCATACAGCTGTTTCAAAGATATCTCTCAGGATCTTCTGCTAACTCATAGAAATGATCACATTTTGTTAAAAGTTTTCTCAACACACAGCAATGTCTGATAGCACATGAACTGAGAGAGAAAAGTAAAGTTTTTGGTTTTCCTCTGTCCTGAGACAAGAATCAAAGATGACTGGCAGTTCAGGTGTTTACTTGGAATGTGTCCTATATTCTTTTCATAAATTTTACAATGAAAATGCCATCTCTTCCCTTTAGAAAAAGCAAAGTCCTCATAGAGGTTTGTTTTATTGCACTTAATCAAACACAAAAAAGTGCTTTATGGGATGTTTCTGAGATAATGCCTGTATAGAGAGGTGATATGAGTACTTTCAGATTACTGAATGATTATTACTAGTCTTTTAGTAGTTTTACAAACTGCCTGAAGAAGCAATAGTGTCCTGATGCATAGTATTTGAGTGAAGACAAATTTAAAGTGCTGTAATCTGCATTTAGTAAGGCATAATGTTATTTGCCCATTTTATGCCAGTACATTGGATCATGGATAAACTCTTTTTTACCACAGTGACCTACTACTAAGGCAGTAAATAGAAGGACAAATTGCCTTCTTTTAGTTGTAAAGTTATTGACAGACAGGAAAGATAATAGCAAAATATGCTTTAAACTAGGCAGATGGAAACCCATCATGGAATTTTTAATCAGAATTACATAATTTTGGAGAAATACAGCAGATTTTCCTGGTTTGTTTTCTAATGGGAAGAAGGCTCAAGACAAATTATGAGTTCGCATTCAATTAATTAAATTCATGTCCTTCACTTGTGATTAGCTGGTGCTTTTTTACAGAACTTTAACTTCACAGAAGTGGTGAGAATATGGTGTCCTTACTCTGCACTGGGAAAAGGCTCTGAGAGTCCCTGGAAAAGAGAAGAAATTAGAAGGTACAAAGGACACAAGTGTAGGGAGGGGCAAGGTCAGATGCCATCAGACCACCTTAGTTAGGGATGTCATGAGCTCGACTGGGAGAGCAGCTCAGAACATTGCAGCTGAAACCAATGATCCATTCCTTAGAATGAGGCAGTTTGAGGGGTCCTTTGAAATAAAGAGGAGAAAGGGAGGGGATAAATGGGAGCAGGAACTGAGAAATCAAGGAATTCCCTTGTTCTTGCAGTGGGCTTGGCTAAATTCCTTGTCCTTCCTACTCACATCTTACTGATCCTAGGGTGATTCTGAATTGTATCCCTTACCTATGTATTTTTCAGACCCTGCCCTCATTCTCCCAACTTTCATGCAAATTCATACACATCAATGTGCAGCAATGAAACTGAAAATAAACTATAATTTCAGTAAAAATATAGTAATTTTAATCACAAATATGAAATATAGTTTGTATGGAAATGGAAAAACCTCAAAGAAATATTTGGCTTTATGCCAAGAAAGGCTCCAGTTTCCATCTGTGTCATGAGACTAAAGACATGGATATAACTTTGAAATTACTATCTATAAGGTCAGATATAAGACCCACCAAAGCTAGATGCAGCTGGTGAATTTTACTTCTGCCGGTTAGTTTTGAAATCTTAGCTTTTTTGAGCTATATTAAAATATTTTTGTATTTCTGTTCTAATGAAGTCACAGCAATGAACTTCATCAAGGTTCTTACTAGTAAATTCTTTTAGCATTAGCAGAATATTCATCAGAGCAGGCTTCAAATACATGGTACAAATTATCCTTCCTTTCCTCAGCACTGGCACTTGACCTTGTGTGCCATACGCATCATTGTAAATAAACTTCTGGCATTCAACACAGATGCAAACAGTGCCTATGTACCAGGGGAGCCTGGAATGTTAAATATCACTCCAGGAAACCTGTATTAACACACATGCTGACAGTTCATTTTCAGGTAGGAGCTTCTCAGCTGATTTGTACACAGCAGCCTCAATCTCCAGTCTTCCCACTGTGAAATTTTAGACAGCTCGTCTGCTGAGCCCTTGCCAGACCTATTAATATTTATGCATTCCATACACATTTCAGTCAGAGCATGCAAGTTGCAGATCTCTTTGATTCAGAAGCTATTAAGATTCATGACCCCTTTAGCTATTTCATCTATGGTCTTGAAACCTTTGCAATCAGCTTACACTTGAAGAAGAAAGGACAAATCATTACTGTTCAAATATTGTCCTGCATAGTGTCCATTTGTAGTCCATCAAAGAGCAGTTAAGAACTTCAATGCATTCATTTATCTCAGAGACACAGGTTATTATAGGAGCCATTTTTTCCTTGGAAGAAGAGAGAATAGGAATGTTATTTATTCAGTTGCATTTAATTTTGGATTAATGGCCTTTTTAGCTGTGGCTGCTCCTCTGCATATGAAACTAAATGTAATTCTTTTTTATTTTGTTCTCATATCTTGTCATGCATTTGGGTACATCGTACAAGGGTACATCGATATTTTGTCAAGGATATCCACGTAGAAAAGGCACAGTCTGCCTTCTGAAATGTAGTGGTGACTCCACCTGAAGGAGTCAGCATCCTCCCCTTCTTCAGGCTTATTTGTATCTTAGAGCAGTGCAGTGTTCCATCACAGACTTCTTCAGGATCCACCAGAAATCTCAAAGCTAGTTTTTTTTCTAAATTCAAGTCAGTTTTTCTTCTGTAACAGTTCAAGAGTGACTTCAATCTCCATAGCTCTCACTGAATGAAGCATTCTCAGTGCAATGAATGATAGGAATTTAGCATCTCTAAGGATTTATGTCAGAAGTCTGTAAAGGAATACATCTCTGTAGCAGAAAGCAAAGATGTAAAAAGTAATTACAATAAATATTAGAACTCCCAGGATACTCATATTTTAAAACAGAATTTTTAACTATGATCTTAAGAGACTAGTGAAAGCTTCTATTCTCTATACTTAGGACTGGAGTTTCTTTAACACTGGGATGTCAGTGATTATCATCATACAATCAGTATCACCATTGTGCTGTTTTCTTGGAAATAACAAGTGTTATACACTGATGGATTTTTAAAAAACCCCAATCACTTGTTTTTTAAAATCTTAGGGGAAATTTTTGCCTGAAAAATTTAAAGAAAACACTGAAGTATTGTACTGGTATTCTTGTCAGAAAAAAAAAAAAAGATTTCNAAAAAAAAAAAAAAAGATTTCTTTAAAAATTGCTCTCGATCAGTTTTTTTTATTTTGTTTTTTTGTGGAGAAGCACATTATGTTCAGAAAGGTAATTATTTTGGTAAATCCAGAACTTTGTTAATAGAAAATTATGTTTCTACATCTTGCTTACCGTCTAAAAGGCTAAAAAATATGATAATGCTTGAAATTTTAAAATTACATTAAAGCCTGTGGTTAGACATTCTCTTCCTGGGAACCTGAGTACGTAGGCCATACAAATTTGTGGAAATTTTCACCACTGACTTCAACAGGAAGAAGACATATTGCATTTATAGCATATGCCATCCATCATATATATTTTGCTTTTTTTTTTTGCATTTTTTATGTCTGGAAATACTCAAGTGAAAGAGTGATCTTTTATTTAAATTATTTGTTCTCAGCTGCTGCATTCTAACAGGAATTCATAAAGTTTCTGTCAGCAATATTATTGTTTTCCATGTGATGAAATTATATGTTTGGCAAAAGTTAAAATCACTGTTTATCTCAAAGTTTAATTCCTAAGTAATTGTTAAAAAGTTTAGATTTAACAGTGTGTTTCCATAGTACACAGTAAGCAGCTGTTGGCCTCCTAGTGTGAGACAGGCCAACATTTTGTGCAGATCTTACAGAGACCAACCCCCTGACGTTAGAGCACACACCCCTCCCAGATGCTGACAGTATTTCCCACCACTTCACTCTTCAAATGAACATTCCAATTGACAAAGGGTGACTGAATGGTGATTTGAGGAGATGACACGTTTGAAATTCTATTATCAGCAGTGGGAAGATCAGGTTCTAAATGGAGCGGTCCTGAAAACAGAAGATGAATTTTGTTGGAAATTTTTAAAATTGTGACATTATTTTCATCTTCCTTCAGAATGGACAGGTGAAAAATATGCAGTTTTTCTCGGATGTCAAGGGTTAAAAAAAGTATTTTTTGGAAGGAAAAGAATTTGAGTTGGAAATTTTGACCCGGGATCCTGGCTCATAAGCAAAAACCTGGAAAGTTCTCAAATATTCTAATTTCCTCATATTTAGAGAAAAAATATTTCCTCTGAAGATTTCTTATAAATGTACCTGTTGGCTCAATATATTCTGTGATAAATACAGGACAAGAAGAGAAAACTCACAGATATACTTAAGCTTTCCTAAATTCAAGAGCACATGTGTACATGCACACAGTGATGTTTGAAGAAAACTGGGGAAGAATTTTAAAAGGAGGGTGCTATGGGTACCAGAACAACCTCTGTGGCTGCCAGAACTTACCTCTGATCTGTTGGAGTAGTTTGTAAAGGAGATGGCTGCATGTCAGTAGGACAAAAGAAAAAAACCAAAAAATTACACAAAACAGGAAAAAAGCATTTTGTCAAATTCTTACTGACAAATTTTGTCAAATTCTTACTCGAGAAATTATAAAGTCCTGGGAAATTAAAATTAAGAGTCTGGAGAGGATTGTACTGAGTTCAGTGGTGGGGTAAGAGATGATCTAATCTCTGAGATGGGACTGGAACCCAGATGTGCCCAGTTCTTCCCAGATACCCACTGCTTTCCTGGAAGCAGCTGAGATCCTTGTACACCAAACTCGAGTATGCTTTCAACAGGCTCATTTTAGTTGGTAACTTTTCAGAACTGGTCCTTAAAGTCTCAAGAGCCTGGGGACCTCCATTTCAAAATTAATGAGTCTCCTTCAGAAACTGCTATGCTCAAATGTTTCTCACTTTAATTTCTCTTCTGTGCACAGCAGTCCAGGGCTTTGGATAGGAGCAAGGAATTCTTATGGCAAAGAAAGTGTCTGGACAGTCATATCTTGAAAACAGTTTAGTCCTGACAAACCATCTGCTGCATTTACACTACAGTAGCATGAAGGGGTTTTAAAACTTTTGCTAATGAAGTAAAGGAAAATAAATCATTGCCATATAGGTCTTCTGAATAGCAGTTTTAATGTATAAGAAGCAGCAATTTCTGATGTCCTTAGGACAGGTGTTGAATAAATGTAAATTTCCACTAACAGACAGATCTGGTGTTTTTTTCTGACAGTGAGAATTACACATTCCTGGCAAAGTAAAAATTCCTTGTATCCAGAACTGGGCTGGCACCCCAGTGCTTCCAAGCCATTGTGCAATGGGCACTTGGCAGCTGTTGACTTCCCTATGATTATGCAGAAGACAGCTACTATCAGGAACTAATTTATAGTGCAAAATGGGGCAACGTAGCAGAACTTCCTCCAGAGACCTAAAGGGCACAAAATAAGAGCGTAATCATTGGAGGGCTGTGAAAGCTGTCCCTCCCCTTTACACCTCCCTGCAGTGCAATGTATAATTCACATACAGCAAAGCACAGCTGCAGCTGTGCACAGTGTCAAAAAAGCACAAAATCACTCAGTGAAGAGATCTGTAGGAATCTGATTCATGCTGTCTCTTTAAAATGCTGATTCCTCAGACCCTTCTTTCATTTTCTTTACCTCCTGCTATACCACTGACAACTTCTGACCTGACTTCCATTGCAACCAAACATTCTCTTTGGTAAGGAACCTGAATTGTGCTTTTCAAGGAGGTTTTGCAGTACATCATTAACCATTTCGGTTGCCTGACATAGCAGGTCACCATTGTAATTACATAAAACTGCTGTAAAGGTCGTCATAAATTAGGAGGTTTCATTTTGAGGTCTAAATAAGCTCCAAGTATATTCTGCAGTGCTACAGAGGAAGGGAGAAGAGTGAAAATAATATGTGCATGCAGTGTTATGCTTTTGTCATTGAAAAACTCTTATTTCATGGTAATTCACATGGTAATTGAGCTAGGAAACGCTTGTAAGGATATGCAGCTAAAATTCAACAAGTGGTAATAAGAAGTATTTACATTACTGCAGCACAAACTGTGCAAATGCAATTCTCTGGGTGTCTCAAGGACGCACTCACTCTGTGAGACAAACATCTAAATATAGTTTTCCAAAAGGTGCCGATAGAGAGGTACTTCTTCTGCTAGACATATTAAAGATGAATTACATTTGGAACAGGTCCATTTAGTTATAAAACTACCCCATATGCCTATTTTGTCTTTTAAGGCCCCCAAGCAGAAAACCCCATATATGATAAGCCATCTGGAGATGTATTAGAAAATCATTACTGTAAACTGTCCCTGCTCCAGTTCACAGGTGTATAACTCAGTTAATTTCAGTGGCATTTTAAATAGTGGCTGGTTAGATACTTAAATTGCTCTTCATAGTAGGAACATTTGTCTTGATAACAGGAGTATGGTGTTGCCATTTCCTTTAAGTCACAATCATTTGGCAATTTGCATATTTGCATCATACAAAAATAATTCATCCTCAAATCTTTTCAATCCCCAAGTCTGTATTTCCTAGCATATACATTCATGTGAGCAAATTACTGAAGATGCTGAGTTTGTAATAGCACAGGTAAAAGATATATTTAAATTACCTGACATGGTTTATGGCATATCTTGCACAAAGAAAAAAATGCTAAACTTTTTTTCTGATTTTCTTTTCCTGAAGAATTTATTGACAGCTTCTTCTGAATAGCTTTGTTAAACCCCTTACATCAACAAAAGAAAATTAGGAATAGGGATTGATTAGGCAAAATTTACTTCATTCTTGACCTTCCCTGGGAAAGAGAGAGTTAAAAATAGTATTGTGAGATATTTTACTTGTAAAGGTGAGTTAAGCCTCAATTCTGCTTAAAAATATTTGAATACAAGAGGATAGGTAGGTGGCAGGGATTCAGCTGGCGCAGATCAGACCAACTCCAGTTAAATGATAATATTTTTCCTGCTTCAAGGTTTCCAAACATGCCTCTGAAAGGGAAATGTAATGTGTTGCAGGTTTTGCTCCCATCAATTTCTCTGAGAAACTTCAAAAAAGGATTAAGTCCTCGATCTAACACAAAGGGCACAGCCACTGGTTTCGGAGAGATTTTTAATGAGAAGTTCCAAATAAAAAATGTGCTGCTTTTTTTCTTTTTTTTTTTTCTTCCCAGCAATGATTGCCCATTGTTATAAACTGAAAATAAAAACAAAATATAGGAGAAATATGACCTGATATATATGAGGAATAGGGAGACAAAAATGGTATTTGCATATACCATTACTCAACAGCAGAATCCTTGGGGTCCTGTTTGGGTTCTAGATTGGAAAAGTAATAAGAAAAGAGGATTATTTAAGTACTCAGAATTTCTCTCTAGGTGACCTCCTGAAAAAGTTAATGTTTGGATTAGATATAAGGAAGAAATTCTTTACTCTGAGGGTGGTGAGGTACAGGAACAGTTTACCCAGGGAAATTGTGGATGCCCCATTCATGGTCAGGGCCAGGCTGGCTGGGGCTTTGGGCAACCTGCTCTAGTGGAAGATGCTCTCTCCCTTGTCAGGGGAGGTTTGACTAGATTATCTTCAAGGTCCTTTCTGACCCAAACCATTCTATGATTAGGCTGAATGTTATTCCTGTAAACTCTGTGCTGCTGATGGCTTCTGGGAAAATACCCATTTGTGTCAGCAACAAAATTCTTGTGCTTATGTAGTGCAGAAGATTTACAGCTGAAATATTAAGAAGCGATTTTAATCAGATTATAATCTCCCTGAAATCTAAAATTAGACATTAGCTGCACTGTCTTCTATTGTCAACTCATTCTTTACCTTAGGGTTTTCTTTTTTGTCTGAATATATACATGCACTATACATATACATATACATATACATATACATATACATATACATATACATATACATATACATATACATATACATATACATATACATATACATATACATATACATATACATATACATATACATATACATATACATATACATATACATATACATATACATATACATATACATATACATATACATATACATATACATATACATATACATATACATATACATATACATATACATATACATATACATATACATATACATATACATATACATATACATATACATATACATATACATATACATATACATATACATATACATATACATATACATATACATATACATATACATATACATATACATATACATATACATATACATATACATATACATATACATATACATATACATATACATATACATATACATATACATATACATATACATATACATATACATATACATATACATATACATATACATATACATATACATATACATATACATATACATATACATATACATATACATATACATATACATATACATATACATATACATATACATATACATATACATATACATATACATATACATATACAATATGTATTTCTAAATAAAGCACTTATTAGAATATATATTGATTGAACAGTTATTTTACAAATGTACTCTAAGTAGTTGCATGCAGAAAAATATTTGATGTACAAAAAGAAGGAAATTTGTCAAGCAAGTTTTGTCACGTCAGGTGTTTATCAGCCACACAGAGTCATGCCTCTTCTTCCCTTTCCCCTTTTTAGCTGTTCTCAACCCAAGCATGAGCCAAGATGAGCAGAAAACCCAACTGTAGTACTGATTAATTTCCCAGACTGCTCAGCTCAGAAAGTGTTTTGCCCATAGGTGTTAGCTCCACCTCTGGGATTGTCTGTTCCCCTCCTATGCAACACAACATGAGAGAAATCGAAGCCTGTATGATCCCACCTTAAAATTTCTCATAGATTTTTTAATTAATTCAATTAGCTTCATGAATAAGGTAACTAGATATTAAGCAACATAAAGGTGACCTGCCTGTGCAGCTGGAACTGAATTGCCCTTAAATATGTCCATCTGTATCTCTCAGAATGTGAGTTATGCAGCTAAGTTATTATAAATAAATAATCTGATATCCATATTAATTATTATGATTTAATTATGGTATTTTACTCCTTGCAGGCATATTCATGAGTTATATTTTTGTGTTGTCCCAGAGAACATTATTAATACACGTCGAAGGACACAGTTTAGCCATGAATACTAATGAACCATTCAAAGCAAAGTTATGCATGAAATTCTGTGAAGCAGTAGGTTTCTCTCATTAATTCCCCTTAGAGCACCAGTATAGTTATGTTGTCATTAGTTCACAAATACTACATTGTGTATGGAAGTGTTGCTCTTCCATACTCGTTATAGCAATTTTTGATATGTAAACTTCGCTCTCATATGTGTAATGCAGAAATCATGTATTATACTAAAAAAAATCCACCATAGACAGTATATTTGGAGTTTCTTTATAGCATTTATGAGTTACTATTCAACATAGTAAGAAAGAAGGTATCATTTTCAGCAGTAAGATGAAATTCAGTCAATCTCTTCTAGAATGCAGAAGAAATTGGTGAAAAATTAATTATTTAACTGGAGACTTCCATTAGTTATATGTGCTTTACCCAATTTATAATACATTTTTTTAAAGCTACTTAAAAATTTGGAAGCAGCTGTCTCAGAGATGTTCTGGTTTGGCTGTCAGAGCAGCTTTTTTGCTTGTAATCAAAAATCAAACCAAATCTGAATGTTTTCTAGATCCTTTTAGTGTGATACTTGACTTAGTATCAGTGGATATATTCAAATGAATAAACATAGACAATGAATGTAATTCTGGACATTCCAGATATATTCTCCCTAGCCTGCAGATGCCACTGCAAGAAGGGAGCCCATGTTCCACATATCCATTTTGCCTTCTCTGTGCACATCTCAGGCTATTCAGGATGTTGGGAATGGTGCTAGATGTCTATGCTTAGGTTCACAAACTGCTTTCTAGACATCAAAAAGCTAGTAAGTTAGTTGTCCAGATTTCCTGTGTGAAAGTGAAAGCCAGGAGCCCTTCCAGAGGACAATTTGTCTTTTCCTGAAGTGGAAGTCTAAGATAAGATGGATGCCCATCAGTTATATTTTACTGTGGTACGGTGTGGATAACCAACTTCCACTCGGACATGTCAGGCACACACTGTGACTGGAGATGCCCCAGACTCCATGGCCATGGCCTAAGAAAAAGCATGTCATTGAGAACTAGCAGGTGCACCAGAATATCCTACAGAGACTTCTAAATTGTACAAAGCACCTGTGATTGCACAGATGAACTTTAAAATGACATTCAGGATGAGATTCAGGCACCTTAATATCGTCTCCATTAGAATTAGTTATTTGAACTCCAACATGCTCTGAGGTGATGCAGGGCATAACATTTTGCCTGGATGTGGAAACTTGGTGCCCTGTAAGACCCCTAAGAATATTTGATACTGCCTTGTGCACGGACTTAGAGACATGCTCCTGTGAAATGGCATTTGGAGTCCAGGTCTCCCATTCCAGGGCATCCTAAAAGGGTGAGTGAATCCACACCGTTGACAATACAGACAGTGGTGTCAAGAGAGGTTTACCTACGACCAGCTGTGAGTATCATGTGCCAAATAAACCTGTTATGTTTAGAAAACTGAATTGCAACTTTCCCTTTTTAATGAGATGAGTAATTCTGAGGAGACCATTTACTATATTAATCCTGAAGGGGCTCCAGAGACCATCATGGGAGCTGAGACACTCTTTATAAGTACATACAGCTGCTGTGTAGGCACCTAAATTTAGATAAATAGTCAAACAAGACACTGAAAAAGGAAAAATAAAAAAATTCTAGATGCTAGAGACTAAAATCTCATTTTGAGGTGTTTTTAAATCATGTGTTAGATCTATCTCGTTCCCATCTCTCCACCAAACTCCAGTCTGGAGTGAAAACTTGTGTATGTGTGTGGCTACACACAATGTCAACAACTCAACAAGTCACTGAAAAGACAAAGTGGTATAGGCTTTCACTTGCTTATGGATGACTTTTAAAACTTGTCAGTGCTGTCAAGCATTCATAGGGTGTTCTGCTTGAGTGATCTGACTTCAAATGAGTCCTGCATGTTTGGAAGCAGCCTCAGCTCTAACTCAGCTAACACTGAGCTACTATTCATTGATAGAAGGCACTGGTGTAGACAGGTGTACTCCTGTAGGAGTACTTTTCTTGAATTCATTAGTTTAGTGAGAAATCTCATAATTATTTTGAATCCTATTATGTTCTGATAGAAAGAGAGAAGTGGAGTTGCAACTGAATGATTTAAATCCTGTTTATGCTCAAGTTTCCTCGTAAATTGAAAGTGCTTGAAATAGAGAAAGAAGTCATTACCAAAAGGGAGTTTTAGCAGAAATCTGTAAATGATAAAGACTATATCTTTCCCTTTGATGCACATGTGAATCCTCCACTGAAGTCAACTGGAACAGCATTCACACCTTCAGGATCTGGATTTGTTCATAATCCTCTGAATTTTAAATTCTCATTCCATTATATCAAGTAAGGAAAGAGAGGATTAGTTGGCAGTATGAGAGCTTTATTTTTTTTATGGGATTTGTACATCTAGTAGAAAAGTAAATGAAAAATTGAGAATGCATTACTCATGAAGATGAGCATTTTAAAATGTGTCTTTTACAAACCTCGATTTTTGCATCAAGAATCTTCTCACTGTCTTTATCATTAACCAGTGGGTAGGAAAAAAAGAAATTAGAATTTCCAATAAAGAGAAACACTTCCTTTTGGATTGAATATACACAGACAAGGTTCACAAAATCTACATGTTCACATTTTGCCTTTGGCCTTATGCAGAGGAGGGTCTATCTGTTCTGAATTGTAGGATGCTTGAATTTCCCTTATCATTACTCTGATGAGCACCATGATAGTTTTAAAATATCTTATTGTTTATCCAGTTGGTTTGAATATAGGCTTTTCAGAATGTCAAATATGTAGAAGATAACAGCACACTACAGAAAAATTTAGCATAATTCTCTGTTAGATCATTATCCCACAGAATTATCAGCAACAATTTAAATGTGTTGTCTCCTACAGACAATTCAAGTAAAATTTTCATTGCTAGACAATTAATGTATTTTCCACTTATTTTAAAAGAGTCTATGGTTTCAAACATATTTAATCATGGACATGTGACGTTAGAATTCAACATTTTTGGTTCCTTAATGTACAACCAAATGGATTGAAAGAGCATAGGATTTAAGTTAGCCAGTTGCAGACTATTTGCCTATTTGTAAAAAGAAATAAGAGATAACAAGGAAAAGGAAAGATTAAGCACACAAACACTTGCAGTACAACGAAGAAAGTGGTATTGGTAACAGCAGTGAAGACTAGACTTCTTTGGTTGCTGCCTGATGGGTCACTGAGGGATTTCCTCAGGCACAGTCTTTCAGACGGTCAGTCCAAAATTTGTCACTGGAAATAAGGAGTCAAGGATATAATTGTGAGCATTTTGGGATATTAGGACGAACTATGTATGAGGCTATGTAAACCTCGTTAAGAGGTGTTTAGGAGAAGCACTAAGGGTGTGGAAATGAAAAGATGAGAGCAGATCATGGAGGAGCAATCATGGGAGAATGAAGGAGAAGTGGGAATAGAAGGAGTCAGACAGATTTAAGTTGGCCAGTGTGTTATTCTGTCTGAGCCCAGAGCCCTGATACAACCTGTCATATTTTGCTACTAAATCCTATTCTTTTATTTTTCAGTGTAATTCAGTCTCTTCTATGTGTGAATGCTGCAGTCTAAATGCCAGCAACAAAAGAAAAGATCACAAAATTAGGAGGTCTAGGTCCCAGCAGGCAGAGGGGCCAGTATGTATTACAGGCTTGGCTGGCAGCAACCAGAGAGCTGTGGGTGTTTGTCTCCTGCCAGTGATTTACACAAGAACACCTAGATTCAATAGGTTACTGTAAAAAGCTATTCATTCAGGTTTGCATATGTAATTCACTAACTTTGAGCCAGACTTTGTCAAAAGCAGGAGAAGACCTGAGGAGACCTGCATCTGGAAGGTGAGTGGGCAGCAGAGAAGCCTGAGGTCTGGGCATGGACATTGGGCATAGAATAGAGAGCCCACACAATACTTAAGGGAACTGTCACAGTGGGACTGCCTGTGAGATGAGTATGAGTACATACATGTGGCTGCAGGAGAAGATCAGGCTGGACAAGCTGCTGAGCAGGGGGAGGTCTGCACACAGGGAAAGGGGGCCCAGGGTTTGGGCATGGGTGCTGTAAAGAATTAGAGACTGTGGTGCTGCTCAAGGTCACTGTCACTGTGGGCATGAATTCAGAGAGTGATCTGGGGAATTGTCCTGTGAATTCTCTCCTGAATTTGGATGGTATGTGTGTGGGGCTTGTTTTCATTAGCAAACTTTAATATTGATCAGCCAGAGGTGAGCAACAGGATGGCCCTCTGTGTCTCTGTTTTCTGTGAGTTTTCACAGTGGCACATGTGCATGCTGCTAAAGACAACAGTCTGCATGGCCAGCTGCATCAGAGTGCATGTGTGTGCTCCAGCCTCCCTGGAACACTCACTGACTGCTGCTACTGGCTGGACCTGGACATGGGTGGGCACAGCAGCAGCAGCCTCATCTGCTGGGATGGAGAGACCCTCAGGTGCTGAGACATCCTGGCTGGGCTGCAGTGACCAGGAGGAAATACCTTCCATATCCTGGAGACTGCTCCTTTCGCACCCTTAACACTAAGCAGCTTCATCAGCTGATGTCAGTTCTGCCTTGTATATCTTGTTCAAGCTTATTGTATGTGGCCTTTAAAAAACATAAATTACTTTTACTGCGACAAATCGAATTAGAAAGCCTGATGCAAATGAAACTGACAGGTTTTGATTTTGAGGGTTTTATTTTTCATTTTAGAGTTTGGAGACCTTGATGGATGCCAGTCTTTTATCATGGCATCTGATAGAAAAATGAAAAATGCAAGCCAAAGCAATGATTTGACCTTTTTCCAACAAGAAATAAACTCTCTGAACGTGGCAATAGTTACCATCTGTCAAAACTTAGAAAATGCTAAAAATTAAAAAGAAAAACTAAAATTGGTAATTTAATAGATTAAGCTACTAAAACCCCCAAACCTATTACTTCTTAAAACCCGAGTAGAGATCATGTTTCTTAAAAACCACATTTCTTTAAGGGGAAAAAAATCCAACCCAAGTAAATCCTAAGTAATAAAAGATAAACCTTTGCAGAATTTAATAGTTCTGATTTGCAGATATTGAAGGAAAATTCTACTAATGGAAGCATAATTTTTTTGCTTATTGTGATATTTTGCTTTTTCTCTAAGCATCTGCTTCCAGCAGAAACCAAAGATGGAATACAGACTTAGATGAATGTTTCTTCTGTTCTTACATTTAAAAACTTATATCTGTTCTTGCCACCCTTGAGTTAAACAACTACTGAGGCCCTGTTAAAATTATAACATCAAACTGTTTGAATTGAAACTAGAACACAATGCCATTGGTACCAGGACAGTTCTTCATTACCATGCTGACTTGTAAAATGTTTTTTGAGCTATTTACATAATTTTACATAGCTTGCTCAAGTTCAGCAAAAAAATCCCAAATAAATCCAATGTAAGTTAGTCGACATCATAGGGTCAGGTCCAGATCCAATGAGGCATTTAAACTCCTAGCATCTATTTACTTCTTCAATTACCTATTTAAAAAGCTAGAAACCTAAATATGGGCTAGAACAATGAATTATCAACTGGTTTCGAAACTCAGTTCTGCATTGTGATGCTTTCTCACCCTCAAAAAAGGCCAAAATCCTTTTGTCGTGAAAATGTGGCTAATTAGAATGCTACCAGTTGTCCAGACAGTCACAGCTGCCCTGAAACCACTCCTGGAAATCATTAAAACTGATGGCCTTCAGCCTTTTGGTGATCTTTGCATCAAGGGAGCATCAACTCTAAGAGTCCACTCAACTCTATATGCTCTCATCATAAAAGACTCAATAAAAGCCAAAGAGCTGGCTTTATTAGTTACTCCATAATATTAGCAATATATTTCACATTGCTCATTTTGAATTCACTAGGTACCAGTGCTTTTTCCTTTTTTCATATCCCAGCACAATTGCATTTGAAGTCTCTACATGATAATGATATAAAAGGCAAGGAACTCTTGGTATAGACTGAGCCTACTGTGTTATACCCTGAATTACTCAAAATTTGCATGTGGAGTGTGTGATTGCACAGGCAATCCACTATTTCTCCTAGGCCAGACTAATCTACACTTCCTTAAAAGCTGAAAAAAATGCTTGCAACTTTTCACTGAGCCATTTGTCTTGTTACAAGACAAATATTTTCTCCCTTTACTCTTTCTTCCTCTTTTTTACACAAGTCAAGTTGCTGCTGAACTTTGTGCTGGAGGATTGAGGACAAGGTGTGAGAAGTGAATGAGGAAAAAAGGGCTGCAGCACAGCCCAGTGCTTCCCAATAGTTGTCATCAAGAAGAGTGAACCAGATTTAGCAAGATGATAAGCACAGGTCAGACTTTGCCCTTTTACACAATGATGAATCTACATAAATTCAGTGTTGCTGATTAGATTTACCCTGTGGAAATCAAGTACTCTGTTTTGTCCTTCTAGAGCTTCCTGCTTCTCCTAGCCTCAAGGCACTTTATTGAACAACCTCCAGGCACCCTCAGTGATGCTCCTGCCATCATGTCACCTCCACAGTTGTTAGGAAGTGGAAAAGAAGCCTACTGGGTATGAATTTTTAACACCCTGAAACAAAGTACATTGAATTTTGTCAAAAAAATCAGTTGAGCGAGTACAAAAATGTCTGTGAGTATCAAATGCCATCAGATTTCCCAGCTAATATTCATTGCTGAAATAAGATTGCAACAAGTACTTTGAACCTTTGAATGCCACCTGACAACTTTTCTTTAATATGATGTTTCTTACCTGTCTAAGATGTGGCATGCATTGCTGTTATAAACAAATTATAACAATTTCTGCTCTATTTCCAACAGTTGACATCTGTAATTTTTCCCTCTCTTATGTCTCAATGACTTATCTCCTGGGCTGTCTTTGCCACAGTCAGAGCAAATTCTAAGCCAAGTGCTATCCAAGTTTTGTGCAAGGAATTAAAAGTTAGCTTTGAATCCTGTAACTTGATTTGCTTCGAGGGCTGATGATCAGTCTTCATGCATCCAGTGTGAAATTATACCTCTGGAGAAGGTGATGCTGTTGTTCAAAAATTGATTACATAGCTAGATAAATTTATGATCTTCCAGAAGAAGCATTAATCACCGAGACACATTAAAAGCAGTGGATTCAAAGACAGTGGTGAAAGTTTACGTCCAAGTATAGCGAGGCCTGGCTAAACAATTATTTCTCTTTCCATGAGGTTGAACAGCAGATATGAATGTTGTTTCAGATAAGACCAATCACTCTTCAGGACCTTATAGTCACAGATAGTAAGCTGTGCTTTAGCATCACAAAAAGGTTTCATTGCTGCTCTGAGGATGCAGTGTGTCTTGCTGCAAAGAGATAGGTGATTCACTATCATTTTAAAAAAAAAACATGACCTCCTCGGGCAAGACCAGGCACAAGAGATGGTTCTGTTCCCATCTGACAGAAAGGAGCAATGCCCACAGCAAAGCATGTTTCTAACAGCCTGTTAACAAGTGAGCTCATGATGCTGTTTAGAAAACAGGGAGATTTTAAGGTATTTTCTGATGGAGAATTTCTGTAAAATACAATGGAAAACTTTATCAGTGAGTTCTAATTTGTTTTGAGTGGGAAAAAGGCTACAGGACAAAGTTACTAATTATCAAATACCTAAAGAGGATAACAACTGATCAAGCTACAGGTAATTAAATTCTATTTGATTGAAGTCTCTAAAGAACTATTTTTATAATAAAAAACCAGTAACAGATTGTTTTTACATGTAGTCAGCTGTTAAATCATCAGAGAATTTTCTTTATAGTAAAAGCGGTTACCTTTTCCTTTTTGCTATAAGAAAAAAAGGGAAAAAATTGGTGTACTGTAAATGGATCCAAAAGTGACATTACACCTTTGTGGTGTTTGGAATGGTTAGTGGCAGTGTTTTATAAGATGATTGTTTTGTGTTTGCTTTTTTTTTTTCTTTCTCTTTTGTCAAAGGACAATTTGATGGGTTAGACTTTATATATCCTCTTTTCCTTCTAAAAAGAAACAGGAAACATAGCATTTACTTGTGAAAGAGACTAAAATGAAAGTATTTTGTGGCAGATGGGATTTTTATGAGCTGTTTGTCACTATATACCAGTCTTGTTAAGGAGAAATCGTTTTCTGCTTCATTACACTAAGATAGCTCTGTTTAGGGTTCCACTCAGCTGTGAAATTACTTTAAAACTTCTATAAGGAATAGAGATTTTTATAAAAAAAAAAGATTGCTAACACAGTATAAAGAATAGAAATAAAATGGTCAAACACACTGGTTTTTTAGTAGCAGAGGGGAATATAGAAATGTTGCATTGCATACTTACACTTAATCAGCTTGTTTAGGATAAAAAGAGGCTCCAGAGGACTACTATTTTCTACACTTAAAAAAGGTAACATTCACATTAGTCTACATAAAAAGACTAAAAATATATTAGGGGAAAAATTAAAATTATATTAGATTCTTTATGCTGTTTTTGAGGCAGATGAAGTAAAAACAAAAGAACTAGNACTAAGATAGCTCTGTTTAGGGTTCCACTCAGCTGTGAAATTACTTTAAAACTTCTATAAGGAATAGAGATGGGATTTTTTTATAAAAAAAAAAGATTGCTAACACAGTATAAAGAATAGAAATAAAATGGTCAAACACACTGGTTTTTTAGTAGCAGAGGGGAATATAGAAATGTTGCATTGCATACTTACACTTAATCAGCTTGTTTAGGATAAAAAGAGGCTCCAGAGGACTACTATTTTCTACACTTAAAAAAGGTAACATTCACATTAGTCTACATAAAAAGACTAAAAATATATTAGGGGAAAAATTAAAATTATATTAGATTCTTTATGCTGTTTTTGAGGCAGATGAAGTAAAAACAAAAGAACTAGTGCACACAGCTGTAAGTATGAAAATACTGGGCCAGATCCTCATTTAGCATCCATCTATGGATCCTGGCAGGATTATGCTGTTCTTATGCTTTTCTCAAGTGTAAACTCTGAATCCTTAGACCTTTGCATCTTGCTCTGGGCAATTACACTTCAACATAATCCCCATAAACCTATCTCTGTGGTAATTCTTCATTGTGACTATGTTTCTGTCCCTTTTTTCCATGTCATTTCTCTTTCTTTATTTCCTAATGCCACATCATGCCTTTATTCAATGATAACCAACTTTATATAATCTGCAATAAACCCCCTTATATTCTTAGTGTATCTTGTCATGCTTTTGTGGAAAGTTCATCAGGAAAGAGACTTGCCACAAGGTAAAGCTGGCTTGCAAGGACATGGTTGACCCATCTACAGCTGGGGGTCAGCTCCTCTTTGCCCTGCCTTGTTTGTACTGGTGTGAACTTAGAATTTTGTTGTATGCTCATGTAGAAAAGGTTGATCCCTGTCAGCCTCTCACTCTCTATGTGTATTTTAAAAGCTAGTAAATCCAGGTATCTGACCCTAACTCCACAGTCCTCAGGTCAGCCTCTGGGAATGGTCTATTCTTTTAGCAGCAGGAAGCTTTCCCTTAACCTTCGAGGTCGTTGTCCAGCTCTCTCTGGCTGATATTGCACAGGCTATCTGAAAAGACACATTCTCTGACTTTCCTATTCTTTCTACCAATGGGCAAGAAAGAAATTAATTTACACCTGATGTAAGTATTGCACACCACAATATTCTGGGAATGACTGCACCTGGAGAAGTCCAAATGATCTGTTTCATCACTGTCAGTCACTCCCAGCCTCCTACTTCAACTGAGACAATCTTCACCAACGTTCTATTTCCCCGGGAGTTCCCAGCAGGAGAATTTCTAAACTACATCTGCTTTGTCATATTCAACAGAACATTTCCTCAGTGTTGGAAAATCTCAACAGGACATCCATATATGAGGTAATCACACCAGACTCTATTATAACTGATGGATGAAATAGGCACTTTATACGGTTATTTATCTACCTTTGGGTGAAAACATTTTTTGGTGAGCTGAAATATGGTCAACACTCAGGCAGACTAAGCCCTTCTGAAAAAGAAGGCAGTAGCTGATGAATATTGATGAGCAGGTTTCCCACTGTATTACCTCAAGTTTTATAAAGAATAAAATAAGTGTTCACTCTGAAAAAGAACATTAAAACAGCGGCAACTTGTGCTTGAGAAATTTTTATGTCAGAAACCTCGGTACGTATTGTCTTTCTGTATATGCATTTACAGAAGTGTCAGGAGTAGAAATTAATTTCTAATCTTTTGAGGGCCCTTGGCTTTTAGATTTACTTGTATATTCTTGTTACCAGTTAAAAAAAATATCTTCTGATCATGTTTGCCATGGAGAACTGATTATTTTGAAAGTGTGTCAATTAGGTGTTAACCTGCACAAAGAAATTCACTGGTCAACAATCTTGAAGGAAAAAACTCATATGGATTAGCTTTAGACATACTTTGAGTAGTGAAGAAAAAAAAAGGCATTTAGACTTTTTTCTTTTTTTTTTTTTATAGAAACCATTCATTATACAACTGTGTGAGGAGAAGTTGTGTAAGCAGAACTATGTCTTTTTCTCAAAGGTCCATTTCCCTATTACACAAATAAATAAATAAATAAATAAATAAATATATAAATAAATAAAAGCAACATAGCAAACTATAGAAAGAGGTTCTGAGACTACTTTTTTATTTTTACAAAGTAATACAATTTTTTTAGGTCATAGCACTCATTACTGAGAAGGAACACCAGACAAATGCTAAGGATTATTCTTTCTTTTGGGGACCCTTTCTGGACTGTTGTCATCTCTGCAGAAAAATACTGTGCTTGCTTGAGCAGCTCCTCATGTGTTTGAGGGTCATTGTTTCTTTTAGTTGTGTATGGGAAATGCAGGGATTGATGCTTACTAATACAGTTACACTTAAAAGTACTGTAATTTTCTCCCAGTATGTGATAATAAAACTAATTATTGAGCACAGATAATAAAACTAAGTTATTGGACAGGTTTTTCTGTCCAAGCGAGCTAAAATTAGAAAAGGCAAAATAAGTAGTACAAAAGGGTAGAAAAATTTGATTTTAACTGCTCCTTGAGTTATTGAAATCAAAATAGATCCTACCTTAGACACATTTAACAGTCTGAAATTAGAGTCTTAACTGATAGAAAAAGACATAACTCTGTGACTGCCAAAGGCAGTTTATCTAAGCTGAGGATCTGTTTTACAATATTTTTCTCAAATAATGTCCCTAAGCTATTAACATGACTGAAAAGGAAGTCAAAATCTGTCCTTTGGCCACCAATTATGACCTGATGTATAGCACACTAACTAAAGTCATATTTCAAACTGAACATACTACACAAACTGTGAAAAGGCTCGAGAACACAGTTAAGGAAACTTTAAATGTATAAACTCGCAATTTGAAAGCAAAGAAGCAGTTGGTTTGCTTGCCTATAGAGAATTTTCAGGCAGATTCTATTGTGAAAAAGCTCAAGTCCTCCAGGCTTAGTGACAGCTGAATCTTACAATATGCTACATTTGGCAGTAACTCTTAGAAGAGATATATGTGCCTCCTTTTTCTGTTAGAGATAGGTGTTATGTCTTCAGTATTGCAAGTGCTGAGTAAAAAAGTTTCTGTCATAAAGATGAAGAATGGAATAGTTACTCTCAGGTGACTCTCCTAGATGGGTTTTTATAATCTTGCTATACTTCAGAATGTCAGGGATTTCTTTATTTTAAAAAATGTAGAAGGGTAAAACTCACAAGAAAGGAAATTTGAATTAGAGGAGCCAACTACACTTTTGAGCAAATCTATTTTCCTTGCTGTCCTGTATCAGTTCAGTTCACCTGCTTCTCTGCTTCTTCCTTTCTTTATGCTCCAAATTTCTCAATGCCTTTCTGCAGTGTCTAGGGTGAAAAACTGAGTTTGTTTGTTGTTTTGGTTTTGTGTTTTTTTCCCTGCAAACTGATGGTTTTTTGACTTGGGATATTAGAGCTGTAGATTTTTGGGGTTAAAAATCAAAATCCCTTGAAATACCATAGGTCATTTATTCCCCCTATTCAGACAGTTTGCTAGGGCTGGAAACGTTATCTTTGCCTTCCACAAGAGCAGCAGCAATTATTTATGGGTCACAGAGCATACATTTGTTGGGAATTGGTGACTTCTGCAAAGACATATGCATTTCCATAAATTTTTACTACTTCTTAGAAGATAATTCCACAAAGAGTTTATGAATTACCAGTTAGAAGACCTTGATCGTTGACTAGCTGCTGTTAGCAGGTGCAGGTGTTCACACTGACACTGAATCTTCAAGGAAGATTTTTCTTAAGTCATGACTCTTAAATGTGGGAGCCAGGTCCGCCCTGTAAAATGACATACAAGTATTGCTCAGAGAGAAGTTATAAAAGAAGACTGAAGTGCCTAAATGCTTTTGAAGTGCAAAGGACTTCTGAATCCAGAGATGGTCTTATTTGCCATTCTATAATCTCTTCAGTGAACACAAAAATGATTTTTTTAATCTGAAACTTCCCTACGTTCTTTTTGTAGTTGCCCACCACTACCTTAGGCAAGCTGCCAGGTGCCTCAGCCTCAGAGAGCTGCGTAAATGATGTCTGGCAGTGACTAAAGCCAACGAGCAACCTGACCTCATAGGGATCCATGGAGGTACAGCTCGTCACAAGTAGTACCCTTGAAGCTTGGGGGAAAACAAGGACCTATTCGGACTCAGAGTAAAGTGACTTAACTAATTTTTCTCAAATATAGTATTCTTGTGCCATTCCAGTGACCTGGAATATTCCACCTCTCCTCCAGCCACGTCCCTGGACAGTCTTGGCTACCTCAAACCCCATGTCATCCCTACCTTGTGTATATCTTGTACACCGCAGGCAGTGTTATCTCACTGTAAGAAGACATGTAGACAGGGCTCTTAGGAAGAAGTTTAGTGGTGGACTTGTCAGTGTCAGGTTTACAGTTGGACTTGATGGTCTTGATGGTCTTCTCCAACATAAATGATCCTAATATTCTGTGATTCTATGACTTGAACACATACATTTGGACAAACAAATCTTGCCCTAAATGACCAACCTTGCTGTTGCAATGTTTTCCTTTCATAAAGACATGCTCTTCATTCTTTATTCTCTCTCACTGATTTGGTGAGCTCTTATTTTTGTCTCTTTTTTTTTTTTTTAATCTCTTGGATAAATTTTCACTTAGGAGATGGCATATTTTCTAAACTCACAAGCATTATGCAGGAAGCTTCTGAAGCTCTGGGGTCAGTTTCTGATCAGACAACAATATGCTTAGACAATATCTGCTATAAAGGATTTAGAGGAAAGAAAGAAGAGACAAGATAGAAAGTGTTTATACACAAAATGTAAACATAAATGCACAAGGAGGTATCAGCCTTCTGTTCTAAGAGACAGCTGGGCAAAAGAGTGAGACTTTCCAAATTTTTTGAGAAAGGAGGAAATGTTATCAAAACTCTTTGTTTTTGAAGTACATTTGAAGTAAATGAATGAATTTGAAGTAAAGCAAATGTAGTATTTGTCTATAAGCTGAAAGCTCCAGGTCTCAGTTCACACTGAGGATAAGCAGCTTGGAACACAAGTGTACAGTCCATGAATGTATTTCTGTGAGTGGGTGACAATGGGTTAAGTACATAGCATTTATTCTAGGATACTGAAAACCTGTTGTCTCCACTGTCTCTGCAGGCCTTCCCCTTTGCTGTCCTGCTCTGGCTGGATTGCAGCAATGGCAGCTTTACTATTTACTTTTTCTTCCTTTCGTAGTTCTGGACAACACTAGAGCCACTTATGGCAGCTTGCTCTTCTCAGCCATAAGCCAGGGACTGCTGCTTTCTTCTGCACACCAGATAAACAAGCTGAGACTCGAGTGTGTGTTGGGGAAAAGAAAAGATTTTTGAGCACGGTTAGTAAAGGGATTTAGACTAAAATAATTGACTCTTCTTCAAGCATAAGCAGTAAGTGCTGGGGATTAGTGTTCCGTTTATTTTTTTTTCCTTTTTGATAAGTCTCCTGTTGTCAGTGTGTTTCTTATTTAATTAATACCACAGACAGTAAATCATTTCCTTGTTCCCAAATTATGACAGCTTCAGCCACTTTTAGAATAAGAACTGTTGTAGTGTGAAAGAAAATCCAAACAAATGCATGCTTCAAAATGATTATTTCACCCTAGAGACTTAATTTATACAAAACAGATTACCGGAATACAGTAAAATTCCCATTAAAACGTAAGTCATCAATTTTCTGTTGAGTGAAGCATAACTTAAATTATGAGGGTTTAATTATAGTAATGATTATACTGTTGGGGTTGAAAGGTGATTCATGTTCTGAGCTTGAGGTTTTTGTGCTTCCTTTTCTGTATTTCTCATTAGATTCGCTCTATATGTTCCCAAAAATCTTTCTCTTACAAGAGTGAGCCACTCCATAATTGTGACTGTATTTTCCCAGAAGCTGGTTGAGTTTTGAAGGTAATCAAATAAGATGTTTTCGAAATACATAGCATGGCTCTGGTTAGTGCAGTAGCTCACGCTTGGCACCTCGGGATCTGCCCAATATGTGCCCATTTTGAAGTGACCTGTCAGGCTTCCTAGAAAAGATATGTGTCTTTACAACATATTATTTATTTTTCATCTGAACTTTAGCAACTTTACTACTCTTTGGTAGCCTTTATTTTCAGAATCCAAATATTTTTAGCATGCTGTTCTTTAGGGGAATAAAGGTGGCTTTTAAACTCTTATATATTTGGATTATCACACATGCCATATGAAAAGTGAAATTGGAAGGACATCTTTCAGTTCGAAGTTGTCTTCTGCTTAGGCAAAGACCCAGGATTCCAGTTCTAATGCAAGAATTTAAATTTGTATTCATATACTGAAACTCATAAAAACCCTTCCAATCATGCAAGGCTCAAAATTTTTCCTTTGACCATCAGATATTTTAGTTCTTGGGATATTTTTTAAAACTTCTTTTGAATATTAAAAGCCAAGGTTCCCAGAAGATTCCCCACTTAAAAATAATGGAAATAATAAACCTTTCCTGGTAGGATTTTTCTGATTTTTTTGATCATGACGCAAATACAAAAAGACTCAAATGCAATTTAGTAATTTTTAGTGGTGCTTGATTAAAATTTAAAAACAAAACAAAACAATGGAAAAGAAAAAAAAAACAAACAAACAAACAAAAAAAAAAAAACTAAACCAAAACCAAAAAACCCAGCCCAACAAAAAAAAACCACAAACCATAAGCACATATAAATAGTCTCTGACATCCTTAGGGTGTATATAACCTCACAAAAAACAAACAAACAAACAGACAAACAAACAAAGTAAGAGAAACATATAATTATTAATGTTTTGATAGTGCTTTAGTTTTTTAACTTCTTGGCACTGAAATGAACAGCTTGAACTTTAAAAATGAGGGCATACATTGAAAATGTGTTATTTTCTTCCAGATAAATCTAAATATGATTTTTGTTGAAAACTGATTTTTTTGGTATTACTCTACTGTGAAACCAACTATGAAGCTTCCAAAAGTACTAAGCGTAGCTGTTAATATTCAGATAAACCTGCTGAATTGAAAAGCTACAGTTAAACCAGACAAAAGACTTCCCCAGAGTTTCAAGTAAAATTAAATTCAGTAGAATCAAAATCGAGTGATGCTACCTGAACAGCAAGTGTAAGTCTGCTTTATACAAAAAAACAATCAGATTTTTCACAGTATCAGTTTGTAAAGCCAATATACATGAACAACTACACTCAGTGCTTAGCAGTCTGAGCAGAATGAGCAAAATGTGCAGAATTTCTCTGTCTATAAGGAGACATCAGGTGCACAAATACTGCATCTACATATGAACCACAGCCACGATCAAAGACATAATAATAAAAAATAATGTGACTAAAAGACTTCTGAGATAAGCAGAATCTAGAGTACTCTTCAAAGATCTTGCTTTTACCTTAGAGCTTAGCAAATTTATAGGAGGGATTATCTGATACAACACTTGCCATTTTCCCCCAAAGATATCTTCCATTCCCGTAGTCTCACAATTCTACTTCCTAGCAGGTTATCAACTGTCTTAATATCTAAATAATTTGTATTTATAATGCATATATTTAATATGCATTATATTCTTTAATATTTAGCAGCTCCAGGAGAAAAACATTGCTGGGGTATCTTAGATTACCCCAGAGAAACCCCATGTCTTCCATTCTTGTTCAAAATACCAAACTTGTTTTTGTGGAGCTGATTCTTAGAAGTGTTTATTTGACATCTTTGATGGGCACATGATTTTAGCTGCTTATTCATGAAATGGAACATCCTCTGCCATTATCACGATGTTTCTTCTAATGCTGTCTCCTAATCAAAAACTCCTTTTACCTTATTCAAAAATTCCAAATTCTTTGGTTTAATAAGCTGTTCTGAGATTGATTATATGACTATTAAGGTAAAAAAGGATGTTCTAATAATGGGCCTTATGTGTCCCTTAAGCCTGCTTGATGCTTTTATCACAATTTGTAAGTTGTGTTGCAAATTCATCTGACTGTCTATCATAAAAACGTAATGCTGTGTATATCTGTTTGTAGCATTATGACACATATTTTTAAAAAAATTATCTAACTTGAAATAGCCAGTAATATCCAAATACTGAACCAGCAAACAAAGAAATCTACCAGCAATCTGATCCATTCCAATGTGTTAACTACATTTGTCTTTCAGCTGCAGTCCTAATCTTAGTACAAAAATAGAAATTATTGGGATCTAAAATCACATGCAAGAAAAACCTAATTCAAATAAACTAAAGAGTATGGCAAGAAAAAGAAACACCTTACCTAAATAATTGTTAAAGCATATATTCAGAATAAATTGTTTGATCTTCTGGTCAAAAAACCTGATCAATTTTTTACCATTCATCACCTCACCTGATTTTACAAGAAATATAGTTGGTACCTTGATAATGTGTTCATGGCAAATTACTCTCCAGACATCTCTAGATAAATATCTAAATGAAATGAGGATTCCCAGGTGCTATGACTATAAACAAACATCATCACTTCTGCATGTGAGAAGTAGCACATAAGAAGGTATTGTCACATAAAGGAGAAATACAGAATAGGAGATATTCATAATTTGGTTGTAATACTTCAAGGATATATTCTCCTTTTGGGAATATATACATATATAACTCTCACATCTCTATCAAGGCAAGCTTTTGAATGCATAGAATCCATAAGTCTGTTTTTTCACCTTTCTTTATTATACCTGACATGTTTCATAGTGTTCATCACTTCCATAATTCCACTGATGCTCTTTTACTGCATTTCTCCATAAATTTGTCTGATCCACATACCATCTACAACTGCTGCAGTAAAAGCTGTCAGTGACTGAGGAAATGTGCCTTCTATAAATAGCAGATATATCTCTCTTTTCTTCTCCTACATTATCCAAGAACTTTTTTTATTCTCTGCCACAGCATGCAGTTTATTAATGCCAAAATTAGAATATTCTATTTGACAGAGTAGTTAGCACTGGCACTTTTATAATGGAAAAATAAACTTAATTAATATGTCATTCTGAGGTGTTGTGGGGTGCATCTTTGAAACCTTGTTGTGATTGGAATGTCTTCTTAGGAAAGGAAAAAATAAACTCTATGCAATAAAGTTCAATTGCATTATTTGTACGCTTAATTGGCAGAGGAATAGACTCAGATACCAGAAAGAATCTTAACTAGGAACTTCAGTTTATTTTCTACTTTTAAATTATTTCAACTCTGGAGACTCTGATTCATTAGAGGAAATTTTACACAACCAAGAACAGGGAAAAGAATGGCAAAGATGAAACTGTACCTCAGTCCTACTAATTTAAGGATCATAAAACTAAGTAGAAAATGTATGTGCACATGTGCGTGAGAGCATTGTCAAAACTTCACAACCTCTTCCATATTATCTTACTTTTGCAGGAAAGAATATTAAACTGTGCTAGTAGTATTTCCTCACAGTAACCTTTTTTCCTCGCAGGCATTTATCTCTACTTTTATCCTTGATAAGATGATCTAATCTAGAGGGATATATTAAGGTGCATTTTATACCCTCTGTATTATTACAAAGATAAATATTATATAGTGTAAGGTGTTTAGTTTAGTGTGGAGATGATTAATTCTTAATTTTAAATCTGGAAAAATCCTGCAAGTTGTCCTGTATACTAGCAAGACAAGACTGAATGAGTTGGAACTACATACTGAATTATATACTTGCCAGAACTTTATAATAATGTTTAACATATTAAGAAATAGTTTTTTCAATTTTCATGAATTTCATTTTGTTCATGAATTTCATGAACAAAATGGTCTATGCCAGTTGGTTGACTAGGAATAGGTTTTTTTATTTATATAATTTCCTATAAAAGTCCACATGCACCTTGTTGCATGTAGCAGTAAAAAGTATTCACTACACTCACCGTAAATTACACAATATTTTACTTCTCATCCTTTTTCTGAGCTTCTATTTCTCATAGTACAAACAACCTTGCAAGCACTGTGCAGCAACAATATAAAAGTTACTATTGAATGCCTTTTTCTTCTCCATTCCCTTCCTCAGCACTTCAGTGCTTCCAATATTTATACTGAAATATTTCACAACTACTGGGCAAGAACAGGTATTCTTGACATGTTTCAACATTTCATGCTTGAGTAATTTTTTATGAGAATAGGGAAAAATTACTTTAATTAAGCAAAAGTTTCTATTTATATTTGCATTCCTATCTCAGGAATTTGTATAAAGGTTTAAGCATCCTAAGGAGATATGGATTCTGTACCACTGAATGCAGGCATATATGTAAATGGCAGCAGAGGAGATGTTTTTCCCTATGGTCTCTCTTTTGCAAACTCTAATCCCAGGAGAAATGTTGAGCAGCAGCAACAGCATCTATGTGGAGGAGTGACAGAATGTGTTTGCTGAATGCCCATAGCACTGACCAGCTAGATATTTTCAGTCAGCACAACTCACAGCCTCTCATCCCTGTCACACTTCCCAGTCTGGCCTGGTGATAGCAATAGAGGAACTAAGAGCATTGACAAGTTCTTGTCATCTGTGTTCTGCAGAGGCACACAGAAAAGGTGAGAAATCCCATGTAGGAAGGGAACATTACAAAATACTAAACATTAAAATTCCCTAAACAAAATATCAGCCTGTCTGTTCACCATTTTATTTTTATATCCTTTTACCATTTATACCAATTTAACATTTCCATGTTGGTTTTTTTTTATTAAACACTCTTGTATCTAAAGGTACAGTAAATATTTTTAAGCTTCTCCATGCAATCCACTCTGCACCCACTGGCCTCAAAGCCAGATAATACTCACTAACACTTTTAATTTTTTATATAGGTTTATTCTGAATGAATCAGAGGGCTCTGTGATTTCTTTACGTTTCATCATTTTGAACGCATTAAAAAATACCTCAAGAAGAGGAATGGAGACTTCAGAAGCTCCACCAGAACCAGAACTCTTTAAAAACCACTGAAGTAGGTTCAAACAATGCTTCATTCCATATCTCCAAGCCACAAGTAAAAAGGAAACAAAGGAGGAAACCGCTTACTTTCTGGCAGTAGTGGGTTCTTTAGCCTTTTATAGTTAGCCTCTTATAACTTCATTCAACTAATTCAGAAAATGTTAACTATCAAACTATATTATGTCAAGCATGAGGAGAACTGTACCAAAAAAGTTTTTTTTTTAGACTGCACCAGAGTTCTTTAGCTTACTAAGTGTTTCTTTAGGATCTGAGTCAAATACTTAACACGTCAGAGCTTTACACAGTTGTTTCAAAATGCTGTCCATGCCTTGAATTTTGCAAAAGTTCTTGCAGATTTCCACAGTCCAACAATTAAGTAGTAACACATTGTCTTGAAGATAATGTAACTTGGGAATGGTAAAGTAGGGAAAGAGATTTTCTTGAACAAATGGCAAGTTGACTGAAAACTGAGGGTTTGGAAAATCTGAAATTGTTCACAAAATCAAGTCAAATATACCAACATAATGTTTCAGTTAATTAAAAACATGGACGATAAGTAATAAAATTTATTAAACTCTGAGTATTTTACCTGATCTTTATTTAATTCTGCTTTATGCAAGGCTCAGAGAAAACTCATGAAGAGCCCTAGACTTTTGATTGCTCTACTTTTATGGTCCAAGGATAACCTACATCCAAAGACAGTTCTGCAGGTATCACAGCCTATTTTGAAGAGCTTGTACTACCATATGTGACTTACGTGAAATGCTTCATTTCAGGAGAGGGCACCATATACACTGAGCAGACTGACATTCTAGGGAGTTCTAGGGTTATTGACTCTCATTTCAGAAGAGCTGAAACTGTCAATCTAATATGTCTGAGTAGATTCAGTCAACAAAAGTGTTTCTCATGGTTTTTATTTCCCATTGCAAATTTTGGCCAAATTTTAATGTCATATTCTGAGACTTGAATCTCTCAACTAAAATATTGCACGACATATATTTCATATAAGAATAAACTTGCAATAGAGCACACAACTCTGAGTTGTTATAGCTAGGCACTACACAGGAGATTGACTGATAATTCAAGCCTTCACTTAGCATACAGTTTAGTAGTGTGTTGTATGAAGTCTTCCTTCATTAGAAAAAGGGGAGGGAAAACAAGTACAGCAAGCAAAAAATATGACTAATTTGCCATTGAGGCTCAAGTAATTATGTTTACAGCATGAATTTTAAAATTTTCTTGCTACTCAAAACTTTAGTCTGCTTTTAATTAAGACTTGCATGTTGGTTGAAAAAAATAAAGCATATTTGCATAGAAATAACCACGGCAAGCAGAAATCTTAATTTTAAGTAATTTTAATCACTTTCCTGGACTGGTAATTATTCCTGGTTGATCCATTTGAAGTGATTCCTTGCAGCAATTGAATATATTCACACCAATTGAAGTTTTCCCTAGGACTGAGAGATCATATACATATGATATCTCTGGGAGAGGGCAAACCATATTTTTTATCACAGCCTAACAATTAACAGAAATTCTTAGTCGATCTTGCTTGAGCTCCAAAAAAATAACATTATAATTACTTGTAGCTCTAGGTAAGGTAAATATTTGATGTTATAGTGATGAATCAAGTTTTAGAGACATATAAGTCAGCTCATGATATATATGCTGTGAGCCTTAGCCTTTAATAGTACTATAGATATTAATAAGAAAGGCAAGGTCAATTCCACCGCATCTGCTGTTGTTGCTTCATGCTACAGGCAGATAACCTGGGAGACAGAAGTGGCAGAGCATCCAGCTAATGAACTCCCTTGAGACTGATGCTTTTCACAAGCTGAAAACCAGAAGATTGTTATTAGCAACCTCAGTGCTGGAAAAATAGTTAAGAATATATTTTGCTGTTAAAGTGTCTTAAAATGGTGACAAAACTAATGCTCTTCAATGCAAAGAACCTGTAACATGTTTTAATTTAAATCTATAATTCTTTTGCAAGCTGAAAATACTGAACAAGCACTGGATTTCTTCAGATTTCTCATGACCATTGCTTTATATTTGCTTCCTCCTGAAATTTTCAAAGAAGAAAAAAGGGCATATTATAAATTACAACCCTCACATTTTTAACTGTGAAAAAACAAGAAACTGGGTCTGGAAATCCACTGATGCTGTGACAATGCTGTGACACTGATGTTTTGGGGTCATGTGGAATAACTGTCTAACACCGTGTCCCAGAGTTTTCCAGAGCAATTTTACTTCCCTATTAAAAATATACTTCAGTAATAAGACTTCACTAATAGATGGAACATCCAAAGAATAAGTTAGCCTAGTGCATTACACTCAGAAATATTAAATCAGCTGGTTTGGAGTCCTCTGAAAATATTTCAGAGGATGTTTGATGCGGGACTGATGGGATTTACAGACTGGGAGGTATCCAAAGGATATATCTGAGTCTGTAAACTTTGCAGAGTTATGTAAGTTGCAATATTTGCATCCCACTGCAATTCCTGCTCTTTAATTTAATCTTGCATTTAGCTGAGCATTTTGTAGGATTGCTTCACATATTTTTATTTTACAGATTCACATAGCATAGGCATGAAAAAAGCAAACATGTGGGAAGGAAGTCATATGGACTCAAGTGTTTAATATGGAGGAGGTGAGAAGAGGAAAGGAAATTATGACAAAATTAAATACCTTACATGCTCACAGATGTCTTCAAATTTTCTATTATATTTTTGGGATTATGTCTGAAAGATATCAAAATAAAATAGTGAATGAAATAAAGACATTGATGAAATATTAGTGGAAATATTTATGGCAAATTAGGAAACAAAATTTCAGAAAATCTACCCTACCCTACTCTAAGTGTGAATGCTAGCCTGGGAAAAAATCCCAAGCAGCATTTGCATTCTGCTCATCTTACTGTGCCTACATAACAACTCTTCAAAAAATTAAAATTACTTTCTCCAAAAATTGGGAAGGAGTAACTCAAAAAGTTTTTGTCATTTCAGGCAAGCATAGGAAAGAGAAAACTTTGACAGAGAAATAGAGNAGTGGCAGAGCATCCAGCTAATGAACTCCCTTGAGACTGATGCTTTTCACAAGCTGAAAACCAGAAGATTGTTATTAGCAACCTCAGTGCTGGAAAAATAGTTAAGAATATATTTTGCTGTTAAAGTGTCTTAAAATGGTGACAAAACTAATGCTCTTCAATGCAAAGAACCTGTAACATGTTTTAATTTAAATCTATAATTCTTTTGCAAGCTGAAAATACTGAACAAGCACTGGATTTCTTCAGATTTCTCATGACCATTGCTTTATATTTGCTTCCTCCTGAAATTTTCAAAGAAGAAAAAAGGGCATATTATAAATTACAACCCTCACATTTTTAACTGTGAAAAAACAAGAAACTGGGTCTGGAAATCCACTGATGCTGTGACAATGCTGTGACACTGATGTTTTGGGGTCATGTGGAATAACTGTCTAACACCGTGTCCCAGAGTTTTCCAGAGCAATTTTACTTCCCTATTAAAAATATACTTCAGTAATAAGACTTCACTAATAGATGGAACATCCAAAGAATAAGTTAGCCTAGTGCATTACACTCAGAAATATTAAATCAGCTGGTTTGGAGTCCTCTGAAAATATTTCAGAGGATGTTTGATGCGGGACTGATGGGATTTACAGACTGGGAGGTATCCAAAGGATATATCTGAGTCTGTAAACTTTGCAGAGTTATGTAAGTTGCAATATTTGCATCCCACTGCAATTCCTGCTCTTTAATTTAATCTTGCATTTAGCTGAGCATTTTGTAGGATTGCTTCACATATTTTTATTTTACAGATTCACATAGCATAGGCATGAAAAAAGCAAACATGTGGGAAGGAAGTCATATGGACTCAAGTGTTTAATATGGAGGAGGTGAGAAGAGGAAAGGAAATTATGACAAAATTAAATACCTTACATGCTCACAGATGTCTTCAAATTTTCTATTATATTTTTGGGATTATGTCTGAAAGATATCAAAATAAAATAGTGAATGAAATAAAGACATTGATGAAATATTAGTGGAAATATTTATGGCAAATTAGGAAACAAAATTTCAGAAAATCTACCCTACCCTACTCTAAGTGTGAATGCTAGCCTGGGAAAAAATCCCAAGCAGCATTTGCATTCTGCTCATCTTACTGTGCCTACATAACAACTCTTCAAAAAATTAAAATTACTTTCTCCAAAAATTGGGAAGGAGTAACTCAAAAAGTTTTTGTCATTTCAGGCAAGCATAGGAAAGAGAAAACTTTGACAGAGAAATAGAGACGAAATCAGTATAGAAGGCAGAGGTTTAGGAGTGAAGAGGAGAAGATAGGCAGCAGTTCACATTTCACAGCTCTTAAAAATCATTAATTATGCACAGGGATAACATAGTCCGAGACAGGAATTGCCACTGAGGTCTGTTGGTAATGCCTGTGTTGCCAAGGGCACAAGAATAACTAAATATATATATATATTTAACTATATAACTATATATATATAAAACTATATATATACACATCAGGGCTAAACTCAGTTTTGCCTTGATGGAAAAAAAGCTTAGGTTTTTTCTCCCTTTTCCCCCGCTTTGTTTTCCTATTTTATTTTATCTTTTTGTTTCTTTGTCAGAGATCAAAGGCCANCTTGCATTTAGCTGAGCATTTTGTAGGATTGCTTCACATATTTTTATTTTACAGATTCACATAGCATAGGCATGAAAAAAGCAAACATGTGGGAAGGAAGTCATATGGACTCAAGTGTTTAATATGGAGGAGGTGAGAAGAGGAAAGGAAATTATGACAAAATTAAATACCTTACATGCTCACAGATGTCTTCAAATTTTCTATTATATTTTTGGGATTATGTCTGAAAGATATCAAAATAAAATAGTGAATGAAATAAAGACATTGATGAAATATTAGTGGAAATATTTATGGCAAATTAGGAAACAAAATTTCAGAAAATCTACCCTACCCTACTCTAAGTGTGAATGCTAGCCTGGGAAAAAATCCCAAGCAGCATTTGCATTCTGCTCATCTTACTGTGCCTACATAACAACTCTTCAAAAAATTAAAATTACTTTCTCCAAAAATTGGGAAGGAGTAACTCAAAAAGTTTTTGTCATTTCAGGCAAGCATAGGAAAGAGAAAACTTTGACAGAGAAATAGAGACGAAATCAGTATAGAAGGCAGAGGTTTAGGAGTGAAGAGGAGAAGATAGGCAGCAGTTCACATTTCACAGCTCTTAAAAATCATTAATTATGCACAGGGATAACATAGTCCGAGACAGGAATTGCCACTGAGGTCTGTTGGTAATGCCTGTGTTGCCAAGGGCACAAGAATAACTAAATATATATATATATTTAACTATATAACTATATATATATAAAACTATATATATACACATCAGGGCTAAACTCAGTTTTGCCTTGATGGAAAAAAAGCTTAGGTTTTTTCTCCCTTTTCCCCCGCTTTGTTTTCCTATTTTATTTTATCTTTTTGTTTCTTTGTCAGAGATCAAAGGCCATAAAAAACACAATCTGTATTTGGGGGGAAGGAACAAAGAAGGAGCCAGAAAAGCTTTCTTTGCCAGGTGTGGGTAGCTTGCAAGCTGTGATGGTGGATAGAGAGACGATAACAACCCTTCTCACTAAAACGTTGTGCAAAGTGCATCCTGAAGTCCCACACCTGGGTTTATAATCTCCAGTGTGTTTAGGATGAACCAAATGGAGAAGCTCCATGGAAAAGGCAGGACCAGACCACACACATTCCAATGTACCCTGGAGTCATACCTGAGACAGAATTCACACTGGATCTTCCTACACTGGTTCATCTTCAGCATATAGCCCAAGCAATTTCTACTTGTCTAATCTCCAAACAGAAACAGTGACAGGTCTCCTTCCCTACCCTTCAAATAAGGGAATTGATCAAAAAACATAAAATAAGATTTGCACATATTTTTTAATTTTCAAAACATTTTTAGTATAGCATACACTTGGTCAACCCTTGAGTGCCTGACATTGCATGTTAACTTTCAGGTCAGATTCTGTGTTCTGTGCAGCAGCAACCACAACTAGCAGCAAAAGTTCAATTTATAATAAATACAGCAAGAGTAATTAACACAATATTATCTATATTCCTGTTTCAAGGCATTTATGTAAGGTGTACAGAAAGGACAATATTAGGTAACAGGTCTGTGTGTCTTTGTGTTTAACAGGTGTGGAAACTCAGAATGAGATGGAGGCCTCTGGATGCAAATCTCTTCACTATCTTCACTTACTCAGAAGGGTACGACTTAGGTATTCAACATCTTTCAATAAATATAAAACTCAGTCCTATATATTACTGGACTCCTTCATTCTTTGTTTTCTCTGTGAGGACTCAAGATGCCAGAAAATGGCCAAGAGACCTTATGTTTTAACTGGATAACTGGCTTTACCTAGTTGCTTCAAATGGAAACAGAGAATTAAAGAAAGTATTTGCTACATATTACATTGTCATAAATAAAATAATGGCAGGACAGTTATGTTTTTCTGCATTATACAGAAAACTCTACATACTCCTTTTCATATGCTTTTTCTTTGTATAAGAAATTATTTGGGGGAGGAAAAAAATTATTAAAAGTAATAATGTTATCACAAGAAAAATGGATTTTTTAAATGAAAATGATCCCTCACTTCCCTTTTGATTGCTAGCAACTACAATCTAACTAATGTCATGATTCTGCATTGCATGTTAGCTTAAATTTGTCATTGGTTAAAGACTGAAGCGACTGTAAATGATCTTTAATCTCAAGAAAGTAGAACATAAAAAATAATACTAATGAAAATAATAGTTTTAAGTTTAAAAAAGATATATCCATAGATCTTCATTATATATAAATGAAGTATGGAGTTGGAGAGCTAAATGTAATGCTTTAAAAGGCTTCTCTTGATTTTTAATTCTAGAAACTTACATGATATGTAAAACAAGATAAAATGTGCACTTTCTATCAGCCTTCTTAATCATCACAGTAGTTACTATTGGCCAGACAAGTACTTATGAAGTATGGCATTGCTGTTGGCAAAACTATTTATCTGTATGACACTGTATGTCACTTTTGAACTTCGACTTGACATCCATAAAATTACATTTTCATCACGCTGAAAGATCAAGCTTTCTGTGCTGACTCACTTGGGTCAACATTTTGCAAATGACTGGATTTACCACTTGAACCATAAACCCTTTGTGAATAATTTTGTGCATTGATGTCTGATAGCCTGGGGCACAGATCATAATTTCTGAGCTAAAGAAGAGGTGTCAAAGCAGAATTAATTTCTTTTTTGCATATCGGATTATTATATACTATTCCAACTTCCTTTCTCATGTGGTGATTGTTAAATGTCTTACATACTGTTAAATTAGATGAATTTGCAGACATTCTAAAACTACCTAATTCCCTCAAGACTTATTTTTAGTATCTCTATACTAGTTTTAAAGATCAACTGCCCCAGTAGACTAAAAGCTTTTAATTGATAATGGATTTTTTCCTGGTGGGAAGCCTTTGGCTTGATTTCCAGGTAGTGCTTACAAACTCAGCAGAGATATGAATTTCAGATGAGTGTGCAAAATAGAAAAGCTGCTGTTTGTTTCAATTGACTGGAGTGATTGGTGGTGTTTCATCTGCCTGAGCATCTGCAGCTTAGAGATGGATGAGAAGTAACACACAGCTGAATAGCTGATCTCAAAAGAGCAATAGCCCATTGTGCCCTATATGCCCTGGTTATCTGAAATGCTAACTGAAAGTCTCCACAAAACATTTATATTAAGAAGTTTCATGTAAGCAACTGCAGGTCTTGTGTTTTTTGGATGACAAAATATTTTCAGTAAAACAAAGCTGCACTGAAAAATGATAATTATCCAGGCTTTCTGAAATGTTTCCCTCAAAACAAAATCGGTTACACAAGCTTAACCACAGCCCAGTGGAGGATATCAGGTGAATGCCCAGGATTCCTTTAAAGTTTACACAGACTGGATGTTGGTAGAAGTTGCAGAATCCCTTGAGATCTAGTTCAGCCCAGAACATCTCCATGCCTGCAGATAAACCAGCCTTGCAGTTGTCTGTGTGTGGAAAGGATACTCTGAGACCAGAGTATCCTTTACTTAGGAAAGCTTCAAGTGCTCTAGTCATTGGCTCCTGCAAGATTCTAAACATCAATAAACTCAGTTTCTGTCTTCTATAGGTGAATGAAATGAAAATAGCTACCCGCAGATACAAAGTTAAGGATGAGTTAAGGAAAAGAGATCAACAGACCTCTTGAAAATGAAGCAAAATTGGAAATTTAGTTGATGTATGACTGGGCATGATCAGCAAGAAGCAAAAATGATGAAATAGATTATGCACACAAATTTGTCTTCTTTGCCTTACTATTATGCCAGGACAGATGATTTGAGGACACTTACTCAGGACTTGGGCTCTGGCTACCTTCTTTCCCTCTTCACATACCTATTGCTAGATGTCAAAAGCTCAAGATCTGTAATCCAAGGTTTTAATCAGTGATGGATTTTTCCTATGTGTGAGTACAAGTCATGGTAGAGCCTCAAAAGTGGGTCAAGTTGATCTTCCAGAATCCTTTTCCCTCTCAATCATAAAGAAAATACAGATTTTCTCCTCAGCAAAGGGGATATATAGGGCTATCATTCTGATTAATTGTATAGGATGATTTCTTTGCTGCTGCCATTCCTGTATCTTCCTTAAAGGGTACCTAAATTCCCTTATACCCTTGAATTGGCAAGAGTGTAATGGTCAAGATGGGGAATGTGAGTCTTTTTGTTACTTGAGAGATGGTATTGGGAGTGCTCTGTGCTCTTTTGGGTATCTTTCAGTTTATATTAACCATAATTATATTTTAAATAATATTAATCTTATCATTTTAACCAGTAGGCACTTTCTATTTCGTTATTCTTTCTGAATCACTCTCTTTCTCATATAATACAGGATCCTTATTTTTGTCATCCAGTTTTGGCAGAAGCCATTTGTACTCATACAGCTTCCCATTAAACCATATTCAAGATTGTGAATTGCATTTCTTGTATCAGTGAAGCTTTCTGAAATCTCCTTTTTCATTTCTACTAGCTATGTCAGGAACAGCAAAATCCATATCATGTGGTTGCTTAAAGTTTGTTTCCCCCCACTTACGAGAAAATTCAGCTTTACCACTCAATTTGTTGCCTGATATATTAAACATTCATAGATTCTTTGCAAACTCTATGCTGTAATCCACAGATTGAACCAAGAGCATCATTTATTGTCTGTTGTTTCTGCACTGATTTTCACTTCTTTTTTCACCGTTTGCTGCAGCTTCTTAAAAGATTGATCTTGAAGCCATGCATGAAAGATTGTTTCTCATGATTAAAGCACGTGGGCATTGTTGACTGCTGTGCCAGATTGAAGCTAATCTGTTGTCTAGGTTCTGACATAAATCATCTGTACATGGTTTATATATGTAGTTCAGGTTATGTGGTGATGGTGGTTCCACTTGCTATTAGCAGCAGCAGCACCATCATTAAGAGCCTAGTCAGTCTGTCAGCAGCAGTCTTTACCTGACTTTGTTTTGCAAATAAAGTACATTCAGCCACCTAATACATTGTTTAAGTGTTCTGTAAACTAATGGTGCTTTGATTTATGTATTTCAGATACATCCTCAGAAACAGTTCCATGTTTTCATTAAAAAATTTGTAATCACCAGTTGCTTTGGGAGAAAGTTATTCTGCAGGATGCCTCCACATTAGTTATTCCTTTTTCTAGGTAGCTAATAAGAACTTTGAAGTCATCAAACTGAGTGTGAGTTTTATCTTCTACTGGATAAAATTGCATCTTTCTGCTCATAGTTAAATTAATAACAGTTACATACTGTGGTAGGCTTCAGTCATGGAAAATTCTGCCCTTTCCAGAGCTATCAAAGATTTATTTTTGCTTGTAATGTTCAGACTAGAGTTTTTGCAGTCATACATTTCCCCCAGTACTTCTAAATTAAAATCTCATCACAGTTGTTGTTTTCTTCCCCTCCACAGTAAATAAGATATGAAGGAATCACATGTTGTCAGTGGGATTTAAGAAACTACAGAATCCTTTACAATGCTAAGCTATGAAGTGTGCTTGCTACTGTACTTTATGGGGGCACACAGCACCTTTCCTTGAAAGTCATTATTGCATTGTAAATTCAATCTCAAACTCACTGCATCCTAACTTGCCTATCTACATGGTCTCAAACAAATTTACTGCTACTTTATGGCATCCCTAGCTACATATTTGAGATTGTGACTGAAAACTGAATATTTTTGTTAAATGACAAATCTTAAAATATACATAGAAGGCAAAATCATTTGGATTCAGGATATAAAAAATGTCAGTGCACATTTTTATGATTTCATCTCACAGCAAACAAACTGGATTTTTTGCTGTTTATTTTATTTTGGGATTTTTGGTCTGTAAACAGTGTTCTCTCTTCCTATAAGTGTGAATGATTAATTCCCTGGTCTGAATATGTCAGAAGGTGCCTTGCCAGCATCACAACATCTAGTCAGGCTATATGGACACTGTGAGGAGCCTGCATCCAGCTGGTGGTGACAGGACAGGGGGCAGGACATGAGACTTACACCATAGGGATGTGCAGGGGACTTGGCAGGGACATTTGCAGTACTTACAGATTGCTGAGAGCACTGGGGGCACTCAGCCCTGGGACACCCAGATCTCCCCCAGAAGAGGTATGCAAGAGTGTAACCCACACTCCTGGAAGGGGATGTGCACGCAAACCCACATTGCTGGGAGGAAAAATGTGACTACTGGTATTAAAACAGAATCACAGAATGGGCAAGGTTGGAAGGGAGCACCGTGGGACATCTGTCCAACCTCCCTGCTCAAGCAGGGTCATCCACACTGCACAGGATTGTGTCCAGACAGTTCTTGAGTATCTCCAGTGAGGGAGACTCCACAACCTCTCTGGGCAATCTGTTCCCATGTTTGATCATCCACCCACTAAAGTTCTTCCACACATTCAGGTGGAACTTCCTGTGCATCAGTTTCTGCCCACTGCCTCTTGTCCTACTGCTTGGTACCACCAAGGAGAGCCTGGCTCCCTCCTCTCAACACCCTCCCTTCAGGTACTGATAGACATTGGTGAGGTCACCCCTCAGCCATCTCTTCTCGAGGCTGAACAGGCACAGCTCTCTCAGCCTTTCTCCATAACAGAGATGCTCCATTCCTCTGATCATCTTTGGCACCCTCTGAGGGGCCCACTCCAGGAGCTCCCTGTCTCTCCTGCACTGAGGAGCCCAGAGCTGGACACAGCACTCCAGATGTGCTCACCAGGGCTGAGTAGAGGGGCTGGCAAAGCTCTTCCCAGTGCACCCCAGGATTCCATTGGCCTTCCTGGCCACAAGGGCACTGCTGGCTCATGGTGTCCACCAGGATCACCAGGTCCTTCTTCACAGAGCAAACAGAACATTTTGGGAGGCATTATATTTGGGTAGAAATTCATAGGTGAATACTAACCTTTATAAGGATCTAATGTGTTTTACCTCTTGTATTGTGCTTTATCTGTTGCACTGCAAATATTGATCTTGCTTACATGGTTCACCGATTGCTGGTTAATTACATGTTGTTAATAAATCAATAAACCACTTTGATTCTGATTTGGTTTAAACTATGTGGACTGAGAAGTTTTTGCCTGAGACAGCCATCTGGTGTAGGAGGCCAACCGCATCCTGCTCCTTATTTTAAAGAAACAAAGTGTTCCTACCTAGGGCAGGACCTAGACTTCCCCTCCCCCCAGTACATCTTTCTGCTCAGTTCTTATTTTAACTCTGCATAACAGCAAGAATTTTCAATACTGCTGACTCATTAGTAATCAATGTGAATTCATTTTTACCCTTCTGTATACTGAAGAGAAATGAGTCAAGCCCAAGTGCAGCCTCAGAAGCTGATAAACCTAATTTCTGGAGTCATTACATGTTTTAAAATGGAGGATTACATTTACTGGAAAGTAATGAGGTCAGATCAAGTCATATCCTGACATATTGTGTGAAATACATTTGCGTTTTTAAGTTCAACATAATATTTCTGTGTTAATTCTGACAGAAAGTTTACTTCCCTTTACAGTGTAGTTGGTTGTTGTTCAAAGAATAAGTTTTTCCATTAATATAATACATACACATAGAATTCTGGGCTATATTGTAGTCTGCTGAATGTCATGACTAATAGTGTATACTGTCAGATTGAAAGTACTTCATAAGTACTTAATAAGCACAGGCCTTTGATATGATATTTCCAATAGGATGACTCCTCAGGTAGCCAGGAAATTTTTTCCTCTCTCATTCTCTATCCAGACATGTTGACTTTAACAGAACCAAATGAGGCCCTAGCCAGGAGGACCATTTTTAATCCTTTTGGGTGATATCTGTCCTGAATGACAGTTTCAACCCAATTAATTTATTAATCAAGTTTTACCTGACATTTTCAGTATTCCCATTCAGCATGAAATCATTTCATTTGTTCACAGTTTTTAGAAGAATGCTTGCAGGGGAAGGCCAGGTCTGGACAAGGTCCCAAGCCTACAGCTCTGCTGTTGTAGTTGCAAGTCCCGGCCGGTCTGACCGCAGAGAGGGAAAACGAAAGTCAGAGAAGCAGAGAGATTGGAGGGATTGGAGAGAGAATTAGAGGAGGGAAGAAAATTACCTGGGCATGCAAGGGAAATTGATCAGGCTGGAAGAATAGAAGGCTGCAATGGGGATTTTTTTAAGAAGACAGGAACAAGGAACAGAAAGTGGGACAAAAACAGAGCGAGAAGCACTGGGGAAATGGGGAATGACAGTCACTGGGTGTCTAAAGCTCTGACTTGGCACAAAGCTATGAGCATTAACTGCATGCAAGTGAAGACCTAAAGCCAGCAACCCAGAAAATAAAGAAAAATAAGAGCATTTAATCTGATTTTTAAGTCATTTGCTTTATGTCATGTAGGAGCCCTGTGCAGCCAGAGTTAAATCACCCAGGTTTTCAAGGTGGGGTACATCTGCCCTCCTCTGGCTAGTCTTTTCAAAACTCTTCCCTTATTCCATTTTTGCTTTTAAGTTACTGCAAAAAATGAAACAAGAATGTTTTAGAGAATTATTACATAATCCTCAGCACTCCAGCCATCCTGTGCTCTAGTAAATGGAGCAACTGAGCAAAAAAAAAGTGCTTATGTAATAAAAGGCTACATCCAGAAGTACATAATCTACTGAGAAAATGAATCTAAATGAAGAGTTTTGTATCTTTGGAATCCTTCACTTTGCAACCTCAATAATTTATTTTCTTACTGGGAAGTTTCTAGTCTGAAGTTAAATGTATGTTACCCCAGAAGGCCAAAGTGTTTACATTGTAAAAGGATGGCTGCTGGTACAAGGATGGAGTCATGCAGGGTATCACAAAACCAGGAGTCAAGCATATGCTGATGTGCTTTTGTCACCACTTTGGAGGTTTGGCCAGCTGGCAGCTGGCAGGGCAGCTTCACAGGGCAATGGGTGTCTCACCAGGGCTACTGCTGACCACGGAAAAAGGAGGCAGCAGATGATACCTCAGAGAGACAAATAAATAAATTGGAAGGCTTTAGGCAGGCAAAAGGTAAAAGGAACTGAATTTTTAAACATTTGCAACAGGACTTGAGGGTGAGGACAAAGGCTTTGACCCTGACGTGGTGGAACAGGAAAAGCAAGTGCTTAATCACCCACGCAGCATCTTAAACAGCTGTTCCGGTCTTCATGCAGATATTCATACAGTCTGACAATATGGCTAGCCTTTCAATTAATAAAACATTTTATGAAAAATCATTTTTTTCTCCAAGTTCTCATCTTTTATGTAGGTTTTAATTACTTATTAAACACTTGCAGTCTTGCTTGGGCTATACATGCTGAAAAATAACTTGGTGTTTCTGAAATTAATCACTAAAAATAACTTTGCACAGAATTTCCCATCAGATAGAAGCACAGGAACAGTCCTTGCCTCAATAAAGTGTTAGTATCCTGAGGTAGGGTAAATTTTTATTTTCCAAAGGTTTCTAGTTTTCCCGAGATACCTTTCTTTAAACTTTCCTTCAAAATTGCTTGTGACATAAAAGAAGAAAATTTTCTTCAAGAATTATGCAACCATAGTATTTCCTAGAATTAGAGAGAGTTCCTTATCCACTGATGGTACTGCTGTGTTGTGCAGGAGTTCAGCACAGTGACGAGTCTCTCTCAGCTCTCAGATAAGGAGAGTGGCATGGTACTCCTACTAATCTCCAAGGATCCTCCACCCAGACTCCACCTACACCAACAGCTGTACAAAGGCTGCATGTCTGAGATCAGCCAAAATGGGTGCTCACAGATGTTCCCAACACAACATTACCTGCCTCCTGTCCATTGGTATGCCAAATCACCCTTTGATCCCAGGAATATTTCACAGTAAAACAAACCCAATGGGTTATTGAAAAGAAAACTCACAAAGAGGAATAGTGGTTACATGACTCAACACAGCTCTGAATTTTTAATGGTAAAGAAATTATATCAACATTGTGTTTTGTTCAGACATTTTCACATCTATATTTCATAAAATATTAACATCAACATAGTACAGGTCTAGTTCTTGCAACTAATAACAGAACTTCAAGGAAAGTCACTACCAATTTATGGACGTTTATGTGTCAGGTAAAAAACTCTGATAATTGCCTCTAACAGCAGCTGAGACCTTTGAATACCTTCAGGTCTTGACTTCCAAGTACTATCAGCACAGAATGTATCACCAACACCTGTTTAAGCTGGACAAATGCCTTTCTGTATAGCTGAGACCAAAATGTTTGACATTTACCAGTTTATTACTAAGCTGCATTTTTAAATTGAATAAATTGATTGAAAGAATGTAACATAAGTACATAAGCAAGGGTAGAAATGCCCAGTAAGGATTAAGGACACAGCTGGCATCATCCTCAGGGTCCCCTGGCTCACAGCAGCACCCACAATGTGCCAGCTCCCTGGCACATATAAAATTACTGGTTTTCATTGGGCACATCAAGTAATGTGCTGAGATTGCAAAGTAGAGCCTGTGGATGGAAAAGAATAAGTGAAAGCATTTGCAAATTAATGATTACTGTCCAGGGTAATCCAAAAGTTTATTGTATTCCATATCTATCTGTGCCCAAAATTGTTACTCTCTCTAAGACCCAGGGAGTCCAAGAGATTCCAGAAACTTTGTAACTAGTGACTATTACTGTTATTTTTTACCTGTTGCAGTTTCATTTTTCTAGTAAACTGTTATTTTTTCACTTATGTCTACTTTTGTTCATCTCTCCTTATTGGTGGAAAGGGATTGGTTTAAACTAAAGGGCAAGTAACTCATTTTAGAGCGTCCACCTCTAAAAATGTCTTAAACCAAGAGAATTACATATACCTGTATGTACTCAAATTAATAAAAAAATACTGGGCTGAGACAAAAAATTGAAATCTTGGGAACAGATATCTGAGGATAAAATAAAAGGCATATAAATGTCTTCTGATCTACATGTAACACTGAAGTGATTTCTCATTTTGCACAAGAATTCATTTTAAATGTTTCTTCATGAATGAAACTTCAAGGCAAAAGTGACATTTAAAAATACAGTGAGAAAAAAAATTGGGACTCTAATTATTTTGATAAATAAAAGTGTAGGGAAAACATGTAATGAAATTTAGACTAATATTTAATGAAATATATTGATATATTTTGTCTAACATTTTAATTCTCATATTACTTTTGTGCCTAGAATATGTAAGTGAAATATAGCTGATGCTGAATGGAAATATGATAAAACATAATTTTATGTTTTTTGGGTTTTATTTTTGTTGTTTGGATTCAAGATCTGCATTTGTCAAGAAATACTGTTAAAATCAAAGAGAATATATATTTGATAAATCTTTCTCTGGAAAAATATTGATATCCTGATTTTTCTAGTGCTTGTTCAAGAAAAAGAAATTTCCAAGAAGAATTCAGAGCTGCACTATTCAGATAATATTTATCAATAGTATTGCAATAAAATATGTAGGATTGGAATGAAAGACTTTTTAATAGGTTGAAAACAAATACACCATTGGTCTGGAAATGAAAATTAATCACTAAGAGTACAGAAAAGCACCATCTTTGATGCTAAATGTGTTGGAGAAATGAGGAACAGCAATGCAGCTTTAATATTTTCATATGCTGTTATCTCATTTAGTAAGTATAGATAAGCATTTTGTACCTTTGTTGTGATCAATCCAGCTTTCACAGTGACTGCACCACAGCAATCCTCCACTGCAAAAGTCCAGAGTGTGATTTATTTCTTTCATAAATATTAACAGACACAATATAACTTTTTAAGAAATAATCTGATTAGATTTGTTTTCTGTATAGCACAGCCATAACCTCAGGAGTACATTTTCTTAGTGACAAACACACAGAAATTCAAGGACAACTTATTATTTTGTACAACATATTGAGCAAAGCTTTCCTTCCAGCTCAATAAAAATGATGTATACTAATATCTTACTTTGTAATTAAACCAAAGAGACAGATATAATTGTACAAATCTTATAAACCCACATTACTGGTTTTCTCAGCTGCTCTATTTTCTCTTTATTTCTCTGTTGAGTTGTTTCCTTAATTATTAGATTTGTATTGATGATCATTTCTCATTAATATGTTATGCAAAATTATATTATGAGTATATCAATGTTTTTTTCACACTATTTCATTCCTGCATAAATAGATTAAATTTTTTATGCAAAGACAGCTGCAAATTCAGATGACTGCTAGAATGGGTGAATAATGTTCAATATCTATATTAATTAAAGTTCGTGTCTTAGTTTATACACTGCCTGTAGGAGGCTGCAAAACATATGTAAATGTATGTAAAACATACATTTATTTTTAGCTCTGTAACTAGTTTCTCCAAATGATTTTGACTTCTGATTCATTTGTAAACAGCTTATTAAAAAAAATAAAATAGGAAATATTGTTTTGTTCCATCCACAGGGTAAATTTCTGTTATTTGATTAATTTCACTTCTGCATTTGGTTTCCCAATGCAAATGCACCTTTTTCAGTAAAAATAATTTTATATAAATAATTTCCACTAAAACAGAAATCAAGTTTAATCAAACAGTTTATATGTAAATTATTAAGAATGCATTTTGCATGATTGTGCAGTGGAATATCTACGAGCAGATTGCATTTCCTAAATCTCATTGATTATTGAAAAAAAAAATACTTTTGATGACTTTTAAATCTGCAGGTTTCTTGTAAAGATTTCTCTGTGATTATGTAAAGTAGAAAAATATGTGTCTACTGACCAACAAAGCAGATATGCTTTCCAGCACGCCATGTAGTCCTAGTTTAATTTTGCCCTGGTTTATTCACACAAGTACCTTCCAAGCTGAAACCAAGCTACAGAAGAGAAAGCACAGTGTGTGCCCCAGCGTGGACTCAAGGCTGGACTGAGAATTCAAGAGTGAGAAGGGACTGCTGGGCTGGATGTGATCTCTACTGCTTAGCTGTTGTTGCTCAAGGTAACACTGAGTTTTTCCTTTTCTCGCCTAAGCATGCAATACTTCTGGTGCAAATACTCATCTTTTAAAACCACTGTGCACTTCATAAATGTAAAGTTAAATTTACACAAGGACTTGCAGGAGAGTTCAATATTTAACTATCAAATAGTCAAATAGTAAAATATTCAGAGCAATCAAATAAAGTGAAAGATGACAATAGATAAGCCAAATAATTTTTAAAAGTTTATTGCAAATGTTTGCACTTTGTTGTTACATAATAGTGCCTGTGAGTCTCAGGAAATACTCTAATATCACATGAGCATTTTTATCTCCACTGGGAAGGATATCTCCCCACAGACCCTTGCAAAATTTGTTCCCTTATAATCTTGTCAGTGCGTTTGGAACACTGGTGCAGTTCAAAGAATGGTCCTCGTAATCAGAGGTGTCTTGCTGTTGTCTATTCAACTTAAGAGAACAAAACCAAATCTTGGAAAACTAAGGAAGTATCATTTTAAGATTTGCATCACGCAGGTGTTGCCAGCAGACAGATTTTTTTTTTTTCACTTTGATTTTAAGCTGGAATTAATTTGCTGCTCTGAACATACTCAGAGATACTGACGGATATTCGGGATGTGGGTATGAGCACATCCAAACACGGAGAGGCCAAGCTGAGTGCTACTTCTCTCAGCTGGGAATTGACATAGGGACCTGTGGATACACAAAGACATGATGGAAAGGTGGCAGGAGCTTCTGGCAGGAAGAAGCATCTGTTTATCAGTCTGTTGATTGCAGGATTTGCCTTCTTCATAACTGGATAAGGATAACTACTCTGGTGACACGGTATCCAAGTATGCTGCTACAAACTGATCGCCCTGTGTCTTTTTCTTTTTTCACTTCTCCAGATATTGCCTGGATTTGTGAATTAAAATTAATATTTTAGCTGGAAGCACTTGCTTTGTCATTGCCAATGAGGTAGGCTACATATTTGTAATTTTGGCTTAATGTATCAGTTTATGCACTGCACAGAAAACTGCAGAGAGGTGCAGAGAGGTGGGAAGGAGGAATGTCATTACCCTCTTAAAAGAGCTTTGTAACATTATTTCATTAGATAAGCAGTTTTTCCATTTCTTTGACAGTCTGTCTATTAGAATTCCTATTGGTATTGCCAGACATCCTCTGAACCACCTGCCCACATTCCAAACATGTTGTTCTGCCAGCTCTTGCAAGGAGTATTCCCCAGTAGAGAATAACTTTGTTGTTTAATCTACAGAAGTGGTAAAAATGTAATACCAGCCTAGGTCTTAGGAGCTCTTGGATTTGAGTTCTACTTCACTCAGATAACAGAGGAATCTTCTTTTCAGGATCAAAAATACAGAACCTAATTTCAGAGTAAATTTTATATTCCCTTTTAATAATGTTTAAATTTTGTCCTACAAAAAATTAGAGAAATTTACTTGCTCTTGTCCTTTTTTTACCATTTTGTTGTAATATACCACCCAAGATCCAGCCACTATGTCTTCATCTATTTAATCTGACAAGCCACATATAAAGATTCAGTTCAGTGTTTATCACAGTATGAAAGTTATAAAGCTCTGAAAAATGTGGTTTCAAACGTAATAGACACGGTGACATACCCTAACCCATTGTGGCAGTAACAGCACTGCTGTAATACAAAAGGTTACTAAGACATATTGGCAGTCAAGGCTGCTTGCACTGCTATGATTGCTCTTTTATAGGTATGGTAATGCAGCTCAGTTCCCAAGTACCACATGTTGGCAAATGAGGGTATAGCAGTAAGGAAATATCCTTCCACATGAAAAGACTTTTTTATTTGTATCTTAAAGCACTGGTAATGACATTTTCTGAGCTGCAAGGCCAAGTCTAGGAGAAGCTACCAATCAGTGTTAGTTATAGCTCTCATTCTAGGAAGAAAAGTGCTGCTGAGGAGAAATGTTTAATGTTGTTTAGCAAAAGGCTAAAGACAATTAAGGGTGGAGAGTGACAAGTTTTGACGTATGAGAATGTCTTTTCTCCAGAAACAGAGAAGGAACTTCTAGAGTATGTGATGCTGGTGTGCAAAGTACTGCCAACATGCAAAGAGGAGAGTGATAGAGAGGATACTATAGTTAAAGTGTCAGCATTATGTTCACTGGGAAGTGAATAAGGAATATGTAGGTGGAAAAGGGAGGAATATAAAAATCTTTTCTTAAATATCTTGCTAGTGAGATGAAATTTAAAAGGATGCTTACTCTTAAAGATTACTTAGGGCTACATAAATAAGTATGCAAAAAGTGAAATTAAAAGAATAGTAATAAAACAGTATAATTATCCAGCTGCCAGAGAGAAAGACAAGATAAGAAAGAAATCTACCAAAGAGTTGGGAATTTCAATAAACATTTTGGCATAGACATAGAGAAAGTCTCCAAGACTATCCACCCACAGCTAAATAAAAGAGCCCAGAAAGCTACAGTCATTCTGCACAGTGCTGAGCCCAGGGTGTCCTCCAAGTCCATGCAAATAGAAGCTTGTGTTTCTGTATCATGGCTCTCATTCCTGCTGTTTTCTTAATCTTAAAGGTCTGAACTATTTTAAGGGTTAATTTACAGCCTCTCATAGTGGCTAGCAGTGTAAAACTGATGGTACTCACTTTTGAGGTGTGTTGTGTTTTACTCCACTAAGGTAGTGATTAAGAGAGTGTAGTTGTTTGAGAAACTCCTGGAACAGTTTTAGAGACCTGTCCTGAGAGGAGAGAAGCAAAACCTCATTCAGCATCGTGCATATTGATTTTGGAAATGGTCCCTGTTGCATAAAATCTCCCAACCTTTGCCCAGTCATCTCTCAAAAAGTGTTAATTGGTCTGGGTCATTATCAAGGCAGTTGTGTTTTCTGCACAGCTATTGTTCACCATGCATGATCACAGTCCAGCACTCCAGCTCATTCCTACTCCCTTTTTAGCAAGAGTCATAGTTTAAAAATCTAAAGACATTACTTCAATTCCAAAAATCATATTAATGGAATTACTGGCACACAATCCATAAGTAATTTTTAAATTATTTTTCTATACTTCTCCTGTATGGTTTTTCAGGTTTTTGTATTGTTGGATGGGTTTTGTTGGGTTTGTTTGGTTTTTGTTTTGGTTTTTGTTTTTTTGTTGTTGTTGGTTTTTTGGTTTTGGTTTTGGTTTTTTTGTGAAGCTTTTATCTGTTTCCATACAATATCCTGCCTTCTAGAAAAATGGACTAAATTTGTCACCCAAGGTCTCATTCAGTCATTATCTCCCATTTGAGCTGTAGCTTCAAGGCTCTGATCATCTTTATCTTTCAAGACCCTAATGAATGTTTATTGGTATTAGAAAGCTACATTAGCTTTTGTGTGCCAGTCACTAAGAGTACTGCCATCAACAATGACATTATGCCCTCCAGCAAACACTCAAACTGTGAAAAGTAGGATCTCCTGTGTGACAAGGCTTCAGCTATGAAATTCCTATTATTACAGATGAGTCTGAAACTTTTTTTAATTTCTAAGCTTCCTTGCAACAAGCAATAGCATTGTTTCCACAGTGAGAGCACAATAGCAGGATATACAGTGGGTTAATTATTCAACAAGTAATTTTTTCATCCAGGGAACAACAAATATGGTGAAAAATAAATGTAAGTTGACAGCATAACACATCAGAGTAGCAACACTTACAAGCAGCTAACATGGGGCCATCAGTCCTTCTTCCAGCATTTGCCAGGTTCCTGCTGAAACAAATCTATGGAGCGAAAAGATATTCCCTCTCCACAGCTCTAAAGCTCTGTCAGTGCACCCCAAAGCTGGTGCTAGCTCATTTTTAGTATTGTAAACACCTGTCAATTTCTGAACTTGTGGTAATGAATTGTAAAATGAAAGTTACACAGAATGATATCGGCAGCACACAAGATGTCTAAAATAATCTTTAATGTCTTTTAGACTTTCTCCTTTTTCTCTCTGTTTCCTCCTTATGGACAAAGCTATAAATCATGATTTTTTTTTTTCTACAAGACAAAGCTATTCAAGATTTTTCCACAATCCACCTCACCAAAAGCAGACACAGCTGGATTTGGTGACCTGTGAAAACAAATTTTCAAGGTGAGGTATACAGACTATTACTAATTGCACTCATGAGGAATTTATGTCTTTACCCAAGGCCCATCTTTCAGAGAAAGCAGTAAGTATAAACCTGTATAAACCTGTTGCATGACAGACAAAGACAAAAAAAAAAAAGGGATGAATAGCAAAGAAAATTAGCTTTTAAAAGAGCAGGACTGGAAAAAATATTTTGGCCATTCAATATGGGAAAAGGGCAGGACTTGGTGAAAAGAGAGGGAACAGGAGAGGTAATATTTGAACCATAAGAGTTGACAGAAAAAGATTAAATATACCATTTAATGTTGTCTTCTTCTATAATTTTTCATGTTGATTTATTCCAATTATATACAAAAGACATTGTCCGAAATTTCCCAAGCACTGAGAGTACAGAAGAAAGGAATAAATTGGGAAACCCTTGAAGATCAGGCATCTGCTGATGACAAGACACTGCTCTCCTCACTCCAGAGCTGGGCAGAAGGTGCAGCCACCAAGGAGAGAACAGGTCCTACCAAGTGTGCACAGCAAAGCTGTCAAACAGCTGCACATCCCTGATGACTAGCAGGTTCCTGTGCAAAACCTGATTATGGCATGAGAAATGGTCTGTGAACCTAAAAAAAACAACAAAAGGGTTCTCAAATACTTCTGAAGTCAGAAACATGGAATTTAGTTTTAAAAGACTTCATTATCACTTTTCAATAACTTGAGCTGCTATTTTTCATTTTGAATCCCTCAAGGCAAAATGGCCTTTGCCTCAAGTGGAACACCAATGGCATTACCAAAAGGTAAACTGACTGAGCTTCATTTGTACTTTTGTGTACAGATGTAGCAAAAACTTGAGGAATTGAGATCTGACAGTCTTTTTCTTCCTACCTAGATCCACTGATCCTCCTTCTTAACTTTAATGATGTACCTACAGACATACATAAGCACAGGTATGTCTATTTCTATATGCACACAGACACACACACATGCACTCCCGTTATGCTAAGGGACATAAAAGGAATGGTTTGGATTTGTGCTCCAATTTAATTTTTTCTTATCTTCTATATACACACTGAGGTCCTCAAATTAGATTTTACACACTTTCAAGATTTACGTCTTTTTCGAGCTTTCTTCTTTTGCTTTCTTTTTGTTTGCAATTAGCACCAACATAGCCTGCAGAATGAATTTGTCTTAACAATGTAATTATGTGGCATGTACTTAAAATGAAATTAAGTACTCCTACAACTTATGGTGGAGTCCTTTGACCGTTTCTGTGTAAGGCTGGTACAAGTGAAGACAAAAGATCTTTGATAAAAGCATATAGGTCCTGTTTTGTTCTGTTACAGGTTTAAGTCAAGTAACTCCTTTGACACAAAGGATTTATATTGACATAAAATCAATATAAGAATCAAAATCCAAGCCTATAAAATGTAAACTATGTCCTAAATTGACACGAGTTATTTAACTCCATTGATTTCTTGGTAGACAATCTGTGAGGTGTGAATGGGAAGCATTTTTTCTTTAAACATGTTCTTGAAATTCTGCCTGATGGTCTTGGCTTTCTGAGGTTTTTACTTTGGCAGCCAGTGAAAAATGGTTAATGTTGAGCCTAGCATTGTGAACTAAGGCTAAACTACCACATACCAGACCATTAACTCATCTTATTACTCAATTAAAGTTTTAGTCCTGAGAGAGGCTCCACACTCTCAGATTTCTTACCTGCTTGTGAGGTGGAGGAGCCAACTGAAGTAAAAAGATATCACTCAAGCTCCTGTACCATACCTGTTTTGAAGCTCCCTGCAGTGCCCCAGCCATTACAGTTTTATGTTAAATTATGGGCACATTTTTGGCTCATTTAGGAGAGGTATAGGATTAGACTTTGCAGTGGGCTCAACCTTTGTGGGACTGTGGATGCAAGACAGGCACCACACTTTCAAAGTGGTTAAGCCAGATCTGCAACTGCCTTCTCCATGATGAACTGCAGAACAGAGGCTCTGGCACATTACAAACTTGTGTGATGTGTGAGAGCTCTGAGTGGGTTGGATTTCTCTTTAGTCACATAAAAATTATTTTTAAGGCATCTACAAGGCTTTATTTGTTAGGAAGAAGAATAAATATTTCCAGCTTTACTTGGTTGCTCATGCTCAGGTCTTTAATACCACTCTAGATATCTCAGGCTGTCTCAACTGGAAAGCCAGAAGCATGAATATCTTTTGGGTTTGGGGTTATGTCTGCCAGCTTTATATGGATATCTCTCAGATACAGCAAGGTATCTACCTCAAAAGGTATTAAATGCTTATTTTTAAATGACTGGATCAAACCCCTCCACAATGGAATTCATGCCATGTCTTTGTCTATCTATCATAGGACAAGTAAATCAAGTGACTATTTCTTGTTATTGTCTGCAGGTGCTTTGTTTTTTCTAGGTGACATTCAGACAGCAAAGAAAGATAAGGTGATTCCTCTCAATGCTTCCAGGATGAGGTTTGTGAAAACCTGATTTTTTTTCTAAATATTTAGATGATGCTCTTGGAACCTGGGGGGAAAGATCATAAACTATGATGTCCCTGATGCAATCCATCTTCCTTACACTTTCTCAGTTTCTCTAAGAACAATTCCTCTACTTGCAAAATGAGGAACCAATAACCCCTCTTTAGGACTTATGACCAGAAAATATATGTAGGAGGTAAGAGTTAGTGTCCATATAGACTTTCTCAGACTCGCAGTATTTACTTATTACAAGCAGTAACTCATTAACCACACTGAAACAGGATGCAATCATCTTTCTCTGTGTAAAGAAATTGACCTGGTTTAAATATTTTGGCACAGTTTCTTGGTCAAACACTGCACTCCATGTTACAATGCCTTTTCATCTTGAATAGGGTGACTGCAACAATGATTCCTGGCAGGTTAAAACTGAAGGAAAATGAGAGAAAGGTACTCCTGCATCCACACTGGATGGATAATGACGTATTTCTGAGTCTTGTGACATGGATACAGGCCATATCTATATAATTCCTTTCTTCAGTCATTCATATGAAGCTGCTTTTTCATTCAGGGGTAGAAAATAACAATGTACAATCCTCTAAATACTGGTTCTGAACATTTCTGTATAAAGTTCTCATGGCAAAACAAGTTCTGAATCTAAAACTTTCCAATTAAAAAAAAAAAATTCTCAAATTACAAGTAATTCTAGGTGAAAGTGTATAGGAGCCCTGAATAACACCATATTCTGGTAATTAATTTTCCCAGAGAAAAAAAAATGGCACAATTTCTAAGTGTTATGAGTGGAAGACATAAGCTCCTACAGTCCCCAGCATCCAGGTCTGCTGAGCACAATGGCTGTTATTATATATTTCTGGCTGCCTTGAGGAATAACACTGAGCATGAATTTGGGAAGAGGGAAAGCAATGAAAAATGTATAAACCCATTCTTTAAAAAAGAAGATAATCTCTGCTGGTTCATAGGCAGACAAAAATATGAGAGTACAAGGAACTTCTTACACTATTAAGCCCTCTCTCCTTTTATTGGGTAATCAGTTTATAAAACCTGATATGTAATCCCATCATTCACTGTCTTAAATGTAGACAGGAAATACTTACCTGAAAATTAAGATGATAAAGCTTCAACAGGATTGGTGATATATATTTACTTTATGAGGGAACTTTCTATCTGACACTTGCAAAAGCACTGGGAAAAAAAATCCATATTCAAGTACTTCAACATCAGGTTCATTTACCATTCATTTATCAGTCTTGGGGCTATAGACACTGGTATGAAGGTAGAGACTTAAAACAGATCTATCCAGAATTCACTTGTGACAGAAACTCAGTGCTGAGAGAATAAGTATCCACAGAATAATATGCTTTTATAAACTTTGTAAGCAACTGAAGGTGAAGTAAGCTTTTGCTTCATTACCTCAGCGGTTGTGATCTGACCTTTTGGCTGCAGTTGGTAAAAAATTCTTTGTTCTTCTTTGCATACCATTTAGAATTAACATTTTTCTAAACTCCCTGATCTCAGGCTTAGTACATTGCAAACAGTTTTTCAATGTCACATTTCTGAAAGAGTGTTATAGAACAGAACTAATTGCTGCCTGTAGTGGATGCAATTCCATTCACAGCAAGATAAATTGGATTTCTAAACTGCAGTTTTCATTGTTACCTCCATGTATCATAAAAGTTACCCTGATGGGCACAGCAGTGACCCTACTTACTTATACCCTGCTTTATGCACAAAGCATCATCTTGTTGTGCTCACCAAAAGAAAAGACCAAAGGAACCCCAAAGTATAACCATAGACTGCCATCTGTTGGAAACGGTTTAAACAGAGTCACAGAATTGTTTAGGCCGGCAAAAAGGCTTCAAAGACCACAGAATGCAAACATGGATCCCACACTGCCATGTCCACCACTAAACCATGTACCCAGTGCCACACCTACACATCTTGAGTACTTCCAGGGATAGGGACTCCAGTACTTCCCTGGGCGGCTTGACCCAAAACCTGGCCATTCTTTCAGTGAAGAACTTTTTCCTAATATCCAACATAAACCTCCTCTGAAATAACTTGAGGCCGTTTCCTCTGGTCCAGTCACTTGTTAACTGGGAAAAGAGACTGAAACTCACCTCTTACAGACTCCTTTCAGGCAGTTGATGCATATTGGCCTCTAATCAGACCCTTCCTGGAGGAGCAGAAAGTATGACTTCTGCTCATGGGTTTAATGATCGTTCCATTTCAATGCTGGAGCTGTATTTTGGCTACTAGGACTAATAAATGATTTTATTTCTTTTTCTTTGAGTCTCTGGCTGGAAGAACAATGTTTTTCTCACATAGAATTGTAACTCCTAACCTTAAAAATATGTACCAGGCAAATTTTCACTTTTGATATTTCACAATAAGTTAGAAGAAACAAGTAGTCCTTACTGTTCTAAAATCAGGGGAAAAATAAAAAAGAATAAAACCTTCTGACTTGGCAGGCTCAGAGGTTTGAAAATAGTGGCATAGTTTTGAGCTGGAAGCCAAACATTAATGAATGGTGTGACCCTGGTAGTGGGAACAATATTTTAAAATATATTAATTAACAACTTGGAAGACAGAACCAAGAAAATCCCCACTGACTTTTGAAAAGATGCCAGACTAGGAGAAGGGGCTGATATACGAGAAGGTCATGCTGCTTGTCGCAGTTTGGACAGGTGTTTACCAAGAAGGGCGGGAGCCTCCCTTGGAATGAGGAATGTGAACCCCCCTTCCCTCTGAATTAGTAATAATTTGAAATTAAGGGGCTCTCAGGCAAAAGATAGGGAATAGGAATAACAGATCTTTACTAAGTATTTATATGAGGTAAACAGGCAACAACCATAACGGTGACACCAAACCAGACCCAGAGAACCCACTGGCAGCTGCTCTCAGGTGTCAGGCACCTTCCCCTCGGTGCAGTTCCGGTCCCGGCCGGCAGGGGCGCTGTGGCTCCGCTGGGCAGGGCAGGTGCGATGGTTCCCCCGCGGCTGCAGGGGGCGCTGTGGGGCAGCTCGGGGAGCAGACGCCAATGGCGGCTCGACCACAGCGATCCCGGGGTGGTGGCTGAGATGTGCTGGAAACCCCGCGGCTCTCTGGAAACCCGGGACACCTCAGCAGGCGGGGTGGGGGTGCGAGCTGGTGCAGCTGGAACTCGGAGCGGGGCCGAAGAAACGGCGGGGCCGGGGCGGCGACGGCCACGTGGTCTGGTTAAAGATAGGAGAAAACGGGTTCAGAATCTCGGGGTCCCCAGGTGACAAGAGTTCCCCTCTCAGCGAGATATTAACGGGACACGAACCTCTGCGGCTGCGGCAGGAGAAAGAGGCTGGGCTGGAACCGCGGTGATGAGCGAGCTCCTCTCCCCCGGTCACAGCCACGCGTCCCCCTCCCAAAGCCGAGAGCAGCAGCAGCCTGAGGGCCAGGGCGGGGCTCCGGAAGGCCGAGCCGGCGAGCGGGACCGGGCTGTGTCCCAGCCCCCACCAGCTCCACCCCCCGCGGGGTCTCTGTCCCTCCCTGAGCAACCCCCAGACAGGGAGCCCCACATGCCCGCCGGGCTCAGCCACATCCATTGTCCTCCTTAACTACTGATTTATTAGCATTTCTAAGGAGGAAAAAATTTCTCTAAAAATTTCTCTAAAAAACTGCTACTCAGAGGTACCGTGACAGGCTGGAGAATTGGGCAGCTACAGCAAAGGAAATGCAGAGTCCTGCACCTGGGGAAGAATAACCTCAAATACCAGTACTGGCTAGCTCCAGCCAGCTGGAAAGCTGCTCGACAAGCAAGGCAGAGGTGTACTGGAGCAATGTGCTGTGCTCCAGTGAAGAGTCACAAAGATTGACAATAGCATTGGAGTATCTGTCACATGGAAAAAGGCTGAGAGGGCTGGGACTGTTCAGTCTGGAGAAGTGAAGTTCCAGGGGGATATTATCAATGTATATCAATACATAGTGGAAGGGAGTAAGGAATATGGAGTCCAACACTCTTAGTAGTGACCACTGACAGGACAAGAGAAAATGGACACAAATTAAAAGCCATGAAATTTTATCTGAACATAAAAAAATGTGAGATAAGTCAAATATTGGAACAGTTTGTCCAGAGAGGCCATGAAGTTCCCATCTATTCTGTACACAAAACCTCACTTGACACGTCCCTCAGCAGCCTGTTTGAGCTGCCCCAACTCTGAGCACAGGGTTGGACTAGGGATATTCAGAGGTCTCTTCCACCCTCGGCAATTCTGCCATGCTTAAAAAATGGCTCAACTGCAAATATTAATGGTGGCTTTTTTATTGGAAGCAAGTGTTGTTTTGAAAGATTAAGGTTGCAATACTGCAATTCCACAAGCAGGTTGTTAGTTCAACTCAGAACTACAAAACACTGCATCTGATTATGTGTAATAAGATACATCTCAGGGATTTAAATTTAAAACTGTGGTCTGAAAAATTTATATGAATAGTATATATATGATTTACAGTCAAATATACCAACGGACTATGAGATTCCATTTCAATTTAAAGCAAACTACTGTCATGTATAAAGCAGAAATGATATTTTGAGCCCTTGTATTAGGAAAGAAATTCTTCGAGGATCAGATGACTCAAAGGATTATCAGCAAGGATAAAGGACTCTTGTTTGTCCTGGATGACACTGAACAAACTTCCTTATAATTTCCTATCTAGGTGTTGAAGTAGAAAATGCCTTGAAACCCTCACTTTGTGTGTACACTGGCCAGTGCTTTAACACCACTCCAGCATGGAGTGTGTGAATATCAGAGCTCATTCAACACCAGCTATGCAGGCAGAATGGAATTTTCCCTCATCTAGTAGGAAATATACCAAAATTTTATTTTTCTTTAATGCTAGCATCAATGACTTTCAATTCTGTGACAATGAAAATCCATTTCAAGAGGAAGAGACATCAGGAAGATTAGGGGAGCTATGAGGAATCAACAGAGTTTCAAGGAGCAGTAATAAGGGGCTGGGAGCAATAAGACAGAGAAGAGTTAACAAGCATTTACAGGTTTGTTAATGAAGGGGTTTCTCTGCTGCTCCTGGTGCTAGCATAAGGCTCAAAGACCAAGAGTAGACAAAATACCTGGGATATAAGTAGCTGAATTTCATCCTGTTGGGTTCCCCTCTGGATTCTTACCTTTGTATAAAACACACTTCACTTGTGATAAGACTTGATAGAGCACTAACTGAGCTCAGTAATTAAATCATTTAGTTCAGTTGAAATAAGCTTGATTCACCTAAAATCAACTGAAAATATAAAATCATAACAGATGGGGCTAGGTTCTCTGAATTGCATTTCTAGGTTCTCTGCATTTCTATCTGTGGTATTTTACATTATAATTTGCTTACTTGTGCCAGGTCTGTGGTGAACTTCCTTTCTTCTCTGGTCTGCTTTTCTTACTCAAGTTGTCCATAAATCATTGGGACTGCTGCAATAAAATTTGACCTTCATAATTCCCAGCTGAAAGGACACAAGATTCCACAAGGTTCACTTTGCATGTCACCTAGATTTACCTTCCCTGATTTGTATGGGGAAAACACATACCTCCCTGGTGTTCATCACCAGCATTTAGACACATTTTAATGTCATCTGTGTCAGATCAATTGTGCAGAAGTCTTGTTCAAAACATGGATCACCATGACAGATCACCTCTTCCTGCTTGACAAAGAGTTCCCACAAGTGTGATTTATTATCACTTTATTAATCTGCCTCAGAGTTTTTCACTCAACCTTTTTTAAGGCATATGTGTGTCATCTTCTAAGGAGCTGTGACTGGTAGTTATAGAACTGGTTAATACTCTTGCATTTTATTGTAACCTAAACATATTTAGCTCTCTGTCAAGACAAAGAATTAATGAGCTACAAGTTATGCAAATCACATCAGAGGTCAAACCTTGCTCCCAAATTCATGAAGAATTATCCTGCTAAAGTGAAAGCAAATGGAATATATGACTAATGAAGCCCTGTTATAGAGCAGTTACAGCTGACCTTTTTTTCCTCTCTGACATCCCTGGAAGGCTACAGGAGGCACTGGAAACTCAGATCTTTACCTTGACCACAGAACAAGGCAAGCAGGCATGACAATGTCTCCTGACTGAAGGACAACATATGTAGAATGCTGTGAAGGTTGTGAACTTGGTCTGTTCTGAACTCAGAGTGAGGAGCAGTAGATTAGATTAGACTCCTTGGACACTCTCCTTAATTTAGCTTAAGATGGGCCTGTACATTTGAGCACCTTCAGTGACAGCAGTTCATAGGTGATAGAGGTGATCTACCACAAAGACATGGACGCCAGAACATTGAAGGCAAATCTAACCACATAAAACCCCACCAATCCACAAATGAGTACTTCCTTTTGGAGTCATGGTTTACAAACTGCTCTTGCACATTATAGTCTGACAAGTAAGGAAATTATTCAAAGCTTCAACACAGGAGTTTCGGGCTAGGTATTACGAAATATTTCTTTACTGAGAAGATGGTCAGACACACAGAACAGCCTTACTAGAGAGGTTCTCAATGCCTCCAGGCTGTGAGTGCTCAAGATGCATTTTGACAATTCACTTAATAACATGCTTTAACTTTTGATCAGCCCTGTAGTGGACAGGAAATTGGACTAGATGATCACTGTAAGTCTCTTCCAGCTGGAACTGTTCTGGTTTGTTCTGTTCTGTTTTAGTCTACCCAAGCCTAGTTTAGTCTAGTCTATAGATCCTACATCTTTAAGGTCTGTGCTTCAGACATTTTGGTCTAAAAATGTTTTTAACTTAATTTTGTCTTCTCAATCTGTGCACCAGTGCAGATTTGTCTCCCACAAACTCTGGCATCCTTGTGACTATCACTCCAGACCACTGCTATTGCCACCATATTTCTCATTTCTTCTGGATCCTAAGGGAAGATTCGGTTTGGGGCAACTCATACCAGGATGAATGAAGTCAAAACAGAGTACTACAGAGGATTTGTAAAGCAAGTATATATATATATATATAAACACATACACAATTAGATATATATATATAGATATATATATAGATATATTTAGATATATAGATATATAGATATATTTGCAAGCTACTATGAATTGCCACTAGTCAAGAACAAGTTGTTTAATTATTTATATGCATGCCTATATAAATATTTTTCCTTCAAATTATTACCAATACAGTCCAGTTAGCTGCTCCCAGAAATGGGGACAAAACAAGCATGTAGTTAAATTCATACAGGGATACTTCTTGGAGAGAAAAGCTCATTTTGGGAAGGCAATGACTTACTTTTATATCTTTGATATGAATACATAAGTGGGCATAGGATACCAGTTCTTGTTGCTGAGTTTTGCTTTCTTAGGAGGTCACTTTGTAGGTTATAATAGTTTCTTTGTTCTGCAGATTATGGCAGTTTCTTTTTTGTGCTTATCAAGCATGCTGCAGAGCCCCAGCTGTACCTATCAAGGCCAACCCAAGTTCCCACTTGTGCTTGTCAAGGATGTTCCAGATTCTCAGGCTAACAGTTCTTACACTGGCAAAGATTTGGTCTGTTAGTATTTTAGTAGATGTCTTTTGTCAGTAATTTTCCCCATTATAACCAGGTCCCCTTTATGGCTGATCTGACAGAATATATATTTTCACTGATGTTAAGTTGGTAGCACACAATGAGGGAAAAACTGGAAACTGAACGTATACTGCTTTGTTTATATAATGTTTTGATTTCCCTACTATCTTATCACATCTTTGATGCTGAACTTTTCCATTAAATCTATGATTTACAATACCTAACCTTTAGAGGGCTTATATTGGAGAAAATAAAATATGAAAATTTACTTCTGTAAACTTATCAACAGGCAAACCATTCAACCTCCAGCACAGGTGCCTTTAGAAATAATAAATATTGCTTTCAGCTCCATCTGACATTCAGTATTTATGAGGAAACCGGGCTGAAAAGCTAATTTTGTGGTAAATTCACAATAATGTACCATACAAAAATTTTTCAAAGGGTTGTATCACTAAATAGTGTTGCAAGTTCCTACTGAGAATCAGTAATAATATTGTCAGCACTTGTTTTATCACATAAGTTAATTTTAATACAAGTCTGAGAATGAAATTTCAATTTGTCTCCAGTGGGTCAGACTCTGCAGAAACACACATAAAATATAATGCATGCCTGTAGTCAAAAACTTGCATCATCTAAAGCCCCCCAAAACAGACACAAAGGTTTCAGAAAGCCTCGTAATATTCAGGCAAAGTTACTGTGATAATGACTCATATACCATGTTACTTTAATATCCCAGTGTTTGGGCTAGGATGTTAATTGCTTCAAAAATAATTCTATGGTTTCTTTCTGTCCTTTATGGACTAACTTCTGTTCAACAGAGAAGACCACATTAAGTTTATTTTCACTCTAGCAGAGAGGTTCACGTTTTCCTAAGATATGACATTTGCTTCATGTAAGGAAAAGGAAAAAGTGACTGCAATAAAATAAAGGAATAAATATAAAAGTATTATAATAACAATCTGTGTGGGAATGAAAAAGAGAAGTGAAAAGATAAAATCTTTTATCTTATACATTATGAAAAGAAAATTTTAGTTTAAACAAGTTTAAAACAAACAAAAAAGAGACAAAACATTATCTAGAAGGGAAAATGAAAAATTTATTATCTGCCTAAATTGAAACTGGAATAAAAATCTAACTGTATTTTTTATTTTCCAATTTGCAAAATCTTTCATTTAGCAAATTAGCTTCAAATTAATTGAATAGTTTATATGCTACTAACAATAATGTCCTGTGGTTATACAGCCAAATATATCCTTAAAGTAATTGACGGATTTTATATTAGAGCCATAGCCATAACAAATTTCAGCAGATGGAGAAACCTATTTTTAATCATCAAAGCACTTAACAAGGAAAATGAAATCAATGTCTGAGCACTTATCCTGCAGAAGTTTATGTATATTTTACACTTGCTGTGATGCACCCAAATTACACAATCCAAGACTATGACTTCATTTTTCAGTAAACTGTGGATGAGTAAATGCAAAAAAATTCACAAGCCATTAATTGTTTAACTGGTAGGATCTAACATTACAAACAACACAGAGTTGCGGAAGAGAAGACACAAAATACAAACAGCTGGTATGCCAAATGGTAAAGTCTGGACATAATAGTCGTAACAGCATATTGCATTTTGCATGAAAACACACAGAAAATTCCATAGAAGTTGCATAGAAGCATTATAAATGTGACAAATCCTTGTCAAAATGGTACCAGAACTCTTTAAAGTTCACAAAAGCAAAGCAGATTATCACACTGGAGCAAAACATATCATGGCCCAGGGCTAAATGACAACTTTCTGACAGCTGGATGTTCCAGAGGAAAAAGTCCTTTCAAGGATGTGAAGGCACACTTGCCTAATGGAATTTAATAACCAGCTCCTACTGTGAACTAGCTGGAAACTAGATATTCTGCTTGACTGGAAATTCTGATTACTTTCATTTTAAATTTTTCCTGAAATGAATAGGAAACAAAAATCTTTTCTTTCCCTTTCCTCTATGGTATGATTATTTTCATTTGTCTTCAAAAAAAAAAAAAAAAAAAAAAAAAAGGAAGGAAAACAAAGCTTTATTCTAGTTTGGGGGTTTTTAAAACTACTTTAAAACCACAGTGGACCACAAAAATAGGAGTATAGGAGTATAGGGTTTTTTCTAAAATTAGAAGCAAAAGGAGGTTTTGTGAACTCTGGGGCTGTGCACTTTACTGAAGAAAACCCTGGAATCAGATAAGCCCAGAAGTCCTTCTTCAGGAAGT
>VZRX01005885.1:141826-179315 GCA_013398075.1 Notiomystis cincta | reverse complement strand
TTGTTGTTGTTGTTATTTTATATTTTAATTAATGTTGTTATTATCTATAACTATAGTAACTATTGTTATTATTGCATTTTATTTCAATTATTAAATTCTTCTTATCTCACCCTTTTACCTTTCCAATCCTCTTCCCTCCCTTGCTGGAGGGAGTGAGCAGGCAGCTGTGTGCTGCTTAGTTGCCTGCTGGAGTTAAACCATGACAACCATAAAAAAAAAAAAAGAAAAAAAAGGGGAGGGAAGTGGACAAAGAGGTATCTGACCTGAACTCATTATGTTCAAAAATTGCTATGATATTGCAAACATTTTTTTTTTATTTAGTCAGAGAAAAGACAGTATTTCCATCAGATTGCTGATCATTGCTTTAATGCTTTTGTGCTTAACCTAGGTTTTTCTTTTCCAAAGTGCTTTGCTGGCAAAATAAATGCCAGTAGGAAATGATAGGACAGTTTAAAGAAATGTTTTTTCATAGGGCACATTGCTGATTGCTGTTATGTTATTCTCATATGGCAGGGCACCAAATCTTAAGAGAGAAAAGTTTTAATTAAGCAAGAGAGTGCACTTATAGCCTGCTGGAGACAACCTGACAGAAAGGTTTGTTATTTAATCTGGGGCCATCTTTCCAGTGCAGACGGATCCTTTTAAGCCTATGCAGTAATTGAGAGAAGCTCAGGTGCAACGCTGAGAGAAAATGTCATGAAAAAGATTTTCAGGGACAAGTCAGCCCTGAAGTATTTCAGACAGAGTTTTTCATACAAATGGAAATATAATCGTTGTGCTGCTGAATGGAGTGATGTGCTGGTGTAGAACTTAGCATCAGATGCAGTGGTAGAGTATACAGACCTCAGCCAAGATTCTGGTGGGCATCACTGTACAGGCTCACAGGTAGAAACACTCCCTGCCACACCCTGCTTATATTTTTTACCTCTGCAGATTGCTTTTCTGAGTGTATCAATCTCAATCCATTGCTGTATTTTATTTTTAAATTAAAATCGCACATTATAGCTTTGCTAAGGGTGTTTTAATACACCACAGAGAGTGGAAATTTTCTCGAAAGCCTTTCATTTTGTTAATGCAGAATAGCCAGCTGCCCTTCCCTCATTGCCTGCAGTGACAGGGAAGTTGTAGCAATAGGATGAACAGCATCTCTCTGCATTATGTATGTGCACATAGGGGCAGTAGCAGCCCTTAAGCAATGCCTACTGCCTTAGCAAGCAGTTACTCACTTTTAGAACACTGTTATGACAGAGAGACAGGCCAAAAGGCTGATTGCTGTGTGGCCAGTGCAATTTTGTACGTGAGTGTTATGTAAACATCCCCAAACAAGTAATACTATCTCAACAAGAGTGTAACAGGAATAGTTTCAGCTGTTGCACTGAAGAATATAATAGTTATAGCACTGGTGCATCAACTCTTGCATTTTAACTGTGGCATAATTGTGATGTTAAATAACAAACACCTTTTAAGTGATATCACAGATGTTATCATGAGGAAAAGGATACATAACCATGTAACAGAATTGTGATGAAATAAAACAGATTATCTCTTCTTACAAAGAAGAAATATAAATATAGAAGGCTGTCCTAATGAATTATTCCATTTGAGGGCTCACCATGTTCTACAAAAAAAATTGCTGTAAACTGCCAGTCTTCAAATTTTGCACATACTTTGTTTGAATTATTTGAAATATGTAAAAGCAAATGTAGAATGAGATTTAAGCTACAATTTGCAATAAAGTCAACTTCTTCTAACTAGGCACTGGGCTCCTGAAACTGGTTCTAGCATGAAGGACATTTCTCTAAATTCCTTTTAAATTTTATTTGTGCTAAATTGGAAAGAAGAAAAGCAGGATGCAATTTGTTTCACAGCATAAACTTTATGTATGCTAGAATATAACGGTTTAAAGACAGAACTGGGTGCAACTTCAGGACTATAATCTTATATCCTCTGTCTGCTGAGCCAATGACAGAAACAGTAGACCTATTTGAAACAAATCAGTTCTGAAACAAAATAAAAACACAGTATAATTCTTTTGTGATGTGTTCATAAAAATCCTCCCTGAGTTTTCACTGTGATATATATGTTCACATACACTTTTTTTGGATGGTTATGAGAAACAACCATCATTATATAGTACAGAAGTTAAAGCAGGAGGTCATATGATAAGTAAAACATAATGGGTAGTGAGCAACAGCATTCCCCAGTAATCATATTAACACACAAAAGTCTTTGTGTTCCCTGTTCATCACTCCATTGGAAAAGCCTAGATCACAAATTCTGATTTAATAATAGAACATTAGAATGGAAAACACCTTTTTCCCTTTTTTTTAATATCATGGACTTCAGTCATTAACCCAACATTGTCAAATACAGCACTAAACCATGTCCCTAGATGCAACACCTACATGTCTTTGAAATACCTCCAGGGACGGTGACTCAATATTTTCCTAATACCTAACCTAGTCTACTCACACACTGACTCAACTTCAGGCCATTCCCTGGGGTCCTGTCAGTGTCACCACAGAGCAGAGCTCAGTGCCTGTCCCTGCCCTTCCCCTCACAGGAAGCTGTAACTGCACTGAGCTCTCCCCTCAGTCTCCTCTGCTCCAGGCTGAACAGACCCAGTGCCCTCAGCCGCTCCTCACACGGCTTCCCCTCAGGGCCCTTCAGCATCTTTGTTGCCCTCCTTTGGACACTCTCTGACAGTTTCATGTCTTTCTGACATTGTGGCACCCAAAACTGCCCCCAGCACTCGAGGTGAGGCCGCCCCAGCTCAGAGCAGAGCAGGACAATCCCCTCCCTTGCCCGGCTGTGATGCTGTCCCTGATGTCCCCAGGACAGGGTTGGCCCTCCTGGCTGCCAGGGCACTGCTGCCTCATTTCCATTGATCAAGACCCATCCCAGGTGCAGAATTTGGTACTTGTCTTTGTTAAACTTCATCTTGTTGGTGTTTGCCCTGATTTGTGAAGGTCTCTCTGCAGGGCCTCCCTGCCCTGGAGGGAGTCAGCAGCTCCTCCCAGTTTTGTATCATCTGAGAACTTGCTTAGTACCTCTTCCAGTCCCATGTCCAAGCCATTTATGAAGATGTTCAAGAGCACAGGGCTGAGAATGAAGCCCTGTGGAATAACCCCACTAGTGACAGGTCACCAGTCTGATGTCACTCCATTCACTAATGCCCTTTGTGTCCAACTCATGGGCCAGTTGCTCACTCTTTCCATGATGTGTTTATCCAGCTGTGTGCAGAGCATTTTGTCCAGAAGGATCCTGTGAGAGACACTATCTTTACTGAAATCCAAAAATATTACATCAACTGGCTTTCCTTGGTCAACTCAGGGTTAGCCACAATTACTTCTTTTTGAATTCCAGTGCAGCATGAAAAATAGGAAGTTTGAGCTGAAAATCAGACTTCACAGAAAGCTTCCTGACATCTCTACCAGGCAAAAGTTTTCTTTTGTAAATGGTTCCACCTTAAGAAGACAGATGTATCATGACTAAGTAATGTTTCAGTAATAGGAGTAGAGTTAGCATTAAGTAGATTTAATGGAATTAAATTAATCAATGAAAAATTTGATTTGCTGGCAAAAGAAGACTCCTTCTGGGAGAGTAACTTATAACTACATCTCCATAATACTAATTTCATTTTCTTTGCTCTCCAAATTACATGTAATATACACATTTCTTGAGGAACAAACTAAAGTGGTTAAATCATTAGCAAATCTGTCCCACTAAACTATGTTGGAAAATATGTTGGAATGTTGGAAAATTGTCTGGACATTCTAGCTTTCCTCATCATACTGTATATAATGGAATGAAAGATGTCTGAAATTTCACTGAGGTTATCAATAAACTTGATTGTTTTACTGTGTTGTATAGAATTGTAAGCTTTAAACAAATGCTGCCGATGAACAGTGAGCTTTATGAGCAAAACCCAATAACACTATCCTTTGTGTTGATCCAATAATTACTGGTTTTCTCACAAAAGAATTTTAAAAGCCTTCAATTAAATTGACAAAAGAAGACAAAATATTTAAAATACGAAAAGGCTTAAATATATGAAAATAAAAGGATACCCAAGAAAAAGTTCAAACTATATTCAGCTTACATGGCATAATTATGTATTTCAATGTGGAGTCTCATTTATATGCTGCTGTATGCACTCCTGATGTCAAAACAGAAAAAATAAGCTCTCAAATATTCATACAACTGCCTTCCAGTAGGGCAAATGCAATTACACATGTATTTGCAACCTCTGGCTATAAGGAAGAGCTGTAGTGATTTGATTTTGAATTCCCCCCAAGCTTGCCTAAGAAGCATAAAGATGTCCTTTTACAGTGATGTAAAATGTTGGCTAAAATTCAGCCCAAAGAAAACCTCAGTATGTTATTCTGAGAAAGAAGTAGGGGTTCTGACCACTGAAAACAGGAGACAATATATTAAAACAAAATCTCACAATGAAAGAGGAAATTGAACTGAATTGAAAGTCTAATGTCCTGGGGTAAAATGCAACGTGCTTCATAACCACAAGTGAAATGTCCATGCTGCACTCTACCTGCTCTGATAAATCTCACACTCAGCTTATGTCTTTGCAATAGCTGGAGAGAGAATTAAAACAGGAAGATCCTGGGAGAATTTTGAAAGTATTATTTTTCTTTTATTAGTTTTGAAGTAATAAATTTTTATTTAGTTAATTACAAATGAAGCAAAGATTCAATTTGGAGGTTTTGGGTTGTTTTTTTTTTAATGGACAGAGAAATATTCTTGGTCTGCCACAAAGAATGTGTAATACTGTCATGGATATATTGCAAGCCCATCCTTTCTCTAGGGCATTAAAGGATGCAAAAGATTTCTTAAGGAAAGAGGATAGGGCTGAAGACAGAATCTTGTGGTGAAATATCTAGACTGAATTTTTTAGCAAAACATGGTGTTGGTATGCAAAAATATAGAGATATCGATAGTCCACGGATATGGACTAAGCAACAAGTTTGAGGAGCCAACCTCCAGGACAAATTAGATGGCACTTTGATGAAAGAGCACTGATTCTCCATGGGTCAGCTGAGACACACCACAGGACCTTCTATGGCTGATAAAATAGAACAAGAGAACAGAGCCTCAGGTCCAAATTGCTGAGGAGCCGTGCCACGCGTGTTAGCTGTAACAGAAAACCCTGGGATGTTTTAGAGACACAGCTTTCTACAAATGGCTCATTAGGACAGGGCTTTTTGTCCTTCCTGTTCCAGAATGTCAAGCAGAGGAATTAATTAGGAGAAAGCCTTTAAGTTAGATGACTGTTTCTCCAGGAGCAACAATGGGAAAAGTTAGGTCCCTAATCTATCACAGTCTTTGATGTGCAGGATTCAGATGGAGACTTTAACTCCTATGAAGTGTGAGGATTTATGCTAATTAATTTGAAGAAAAGGTCAAGTTCATGTTAATAACCAAATTGAACTGGTGCCTCTGCATAAAGGTCACTGGAAAGGATTATGATTATACACAGTTTTAACATAGGAACTACGAGCTTCATCATGGCTTTGCAGCTCTTCAGCAGTGTTCCTTCAAGAGCTGAATTTTACAGTGCTGCAAGAGTCTGAGAAGAGTTTTGCAAATTGAAAAAATTCTGTATCAGAATAACTGAGGAACACCTCTTCTGGGAAATCATATCAGAAGATTGTTTTATGTAGTCAGGTCACCACCACAATATTTATTCTACTACACTCATAAAATCCCTTGTCTTTAAAATATGCAATGTGCCATGTCCTCTGCAGCTATTCTCACAGGCCAGTATATTCAGGAACCTGCAGCACTCTAATTTGTCTAAATTTTAACTAGATAGATTTAAACTTCCTTGCTTTGAAAAACTGGGGGAAAGGAAGGGAAATGTTTATTATTGTATGAAAAAGCAATTTCTTTTGCCAGTAATCTTCTGAAACCCCATTCCTAGTATTTTGATGTTTGTGTTTGAATAAGGTCTTTATCTTTCCCCTTACAGTTTTATATAGATGGAATTATTTATTTTCCTATTAAATTGCCTATTTCCACAAACAGTATCTATAATTCATCCTGATTTCCTTTGCATAGTTAGTTCTGTTAAAACTCAGGAAAACAGATGCTCCTTCAGGTGTAGAAAATCAGAACAAAATATTTTGAAAAACTAACTGGTCCCTTTGAAAAAAGTGAAATGATGGCCAACCTTCAATAATAAGTAAAAGGACCCCAGAGAGACCTGTCAGGAAAGGATCCCCACAGCAGGTCCACAGGCTTCTCCTGGCTTGGGCTGAACTCAATGTCAAGGACATGCAGTGTCAACTTTCTGGACAGAAAGACTCCTAGACTTCAGAGAGGCAAGCAGGACCAAGATAACCAGGTGTGCCTGCTAGTCATCCCTCTCTCTGTGCCTGCCTTCAGAGGCACTGCACCACAGGTGGGGCTTTTTCCCATCCATGCCTTCCACCTTTTTTCTACAAAACAGCTTGCTGAGGGCATCAAACAAGCAGATTCAATGGCAAGAAATCCAGTGATCTGAGGTTGTACCAGGCACTTTTCCAGGACAACTGCTCCTGATGAGGCACATACCCACTTTGCCTTCAGTGATGCTCTAAAAACCACTTGGTCCTTTCTTTTCTGTAGGTTATGAGGAAGAGACTCTTATAATATCTCCCCTAGCCTTCACCTCCATGCCCTAGAAAAATAGAGGAGAGGAAGACAAAGAGCTTTATTGCTTATTCTCTTTTAAGGGAATATAAAAATCCTGTGTAGAGGAGTGAACTGTGAACAAAGAGCAGGGAGAATTAAGCTGGGAGAACTCATTTGTTTGATGCTAATTTTAATACAGCCATAAGGACATAGAGGGGAAATTATAAGGAAAGGCAGAGGGGGAGAAAATGGAAGAGACAAGGAAGACGGAGAAAGGGACCATATATGAGTCAGAGATTTGAAAAAAAAAATCAAACAAAAAAATAGAGGAATTGATATAATTGATATAATGAAAAAGAAAATTTTTAAAAAAACATTGAAAATATGGAATAAAGTATCTCCTTTGAATATACTATGGAAAGAAAGAAAAGCTGAGCAGGGTAGTAAAACCACTTTACTACCACAACATACACACTTTAGAAGTGTTGAAATGTTCTGCATCTGTCATGCCACACAGGTGATGGGTTAAGCACTCCACAAACTTTCATGTTTGACTGCTCTTTGGCTCATTCCCTGTGTAATTTTACTTGGAAGATACTACATTGTTAAACATTTATAGAGAAAAGCCAACCCTTCCCTGACAGTAAATCAGATATTACACCCAAACCTAGCTGACATTTGGCTGTTCTCTCCAAAATATAACTTACCAAAAATTTATTGCCTTTTTCCACACTAAATTTTGATAGATATGTTTGCAAATACCCACTGATGGAGGTCAGCTGTAATGTTAGAAACAAGAGTGCAGGACAGTGTTCCCATTCATAAAAGCAGACATTTTGGAGAAAACTTAAAGCAAGAGCTGAAAATAAGTATAAGAAATAGTTGAACTGCAACTAAATCCCAAATTCAGAGGAAAATAGTCCCATTATTCCTCTGTAAAAGTTCCTTGTTTTGAAGACAATAAGTTTTGAAGGAGTAAGGGTTTAGGCTTCAATTGCAATGAATCCAGGTAATGAGCATGAGGGTGAGGCCCAAGATACCACTGCTCTATAATTCTCCTCCTGAGTGACAGAAAGACTGATTCACTGGCTTAAAGCTGTCAAGAAGAAAGTGATGGATCTAGGCTTATGTCCAATACCTCCTTAATAGCCCAAGTGGATTGCTAAAGCTACATTTGCTGTCATTGAGGAATTTCCTGCCTTTGTAGGATGCTGTTGCCCTGAGAGGAAGACCTACTCCATGCAATGGCAGATGAAAAACGAGGTAAAAGCCAGGGGAATATTAGTCCCTGACTTTGAAAGTACAGTGGCATGTGAAGAAAAGTTCAGGCAAGTCTTCTTACATTGTTTCACATGTGGAAAGGAAAGAGCAAGTAACTATTGTAAATGTGCTGGTAACATGGACCACAAGCCAGCAGCTTAAGTGCTGTCTGATTGTGCATGAGCTCCTCCACCCCAAAACAGATGGGGTCAAAGTGTGTGTTAGGCTGCTCTCTGAAGTCTATTTCCAAACTGAATTTTTCTCATTTCCTAACAAAGTCTATTCCCTGGTGTAGTCCAGTACTACATCACTCTTGACACCAGGACCAGATCCAAGAGGGGTGGCACATGTGGAGGACTGAGTTTGCACTCCTGGAAACTTCTTGTTGCTTACGCATTTTGTGACACTAAAATTTCCTGAGCAGCAGAAAGTCCTGCATTCACAGAAGTATCCCAGTATAGGGACAGCTGAGATTGCTTAGGCCCAGAGCATATACAGCACTTTATTTTGCTGCTTTGATTTAGCAGGTGGTTCCAGGGGATGCCTGCAGACCTGATATCCCTACAAAATCCAAGTCCTTCAAACATGCTTTTTTTCTATTTCCCAGCTGAGTGCTCTAACCACTAGTTACATTCCTCTTTCACATGCTCATGGAAGGAAAGGCTGCAGGCACCAATACTTAGGAGAGGGATCTGGACTGCAGGAAATGCTGTCTGATGTTCTTACCTGAGGAATCAAATTTAAGATACATACAGAGGATTTGCACTTTCTGCCAGGTAGTATGTTTATTATGCATTCTTGCAACATCTAAAAATACAGCAAGGCAGTGCCTAACTTGTGACTGTGTGTGTTCTAATTTCTTTTCTGGCTGCATGCCTCTTACACTGTTCAATAGATTAAGCTCTTCCTCTGGGCCAATAATGACATGGGAAAATGTGAAACTATGAAGATAATGCATTAAGCCCCTAATTGCTGAGAAAGTAAGAAAGGCAAAGAATTGATGGGCATAGTAGAGGAAGGCTGAAATCTAATTAGTCCCTCTTCCAAGACAGCAACATATTTCTTTACAACCAGATCACGTTCTAGGAGTTATGTTCAACAGTTGTGCTAATCTGCTCTCTGGAGAGGATCCCAGTGGTAGTTCCTCTACAGCAGCTCAGACACACTACCTCACACAGCTAACCACTAACCCTCCTCCAGTTTGCTGTTTGATGCTCAACAGAGGACTCAGCATCAGAACAAATCACTGTTGACCAATTTTGCTTATAACCTGCCATAAAGGTATAAGACAGAGATCTTGAAGTAAAAATATGCATTACTCCACCAAAAAAAAACCCAAAGCTGTCTTCCTTACTCTCGTAAACAGCAATGACTTTTCTTTTAATAAAAGCAAAAATGTCTTGCTTTTTAATGGTTATTTTTAGATTCTGAGAAGACCTCTCTATTAAGTTTATATTGGGGAAGGGGATTAGTTTTTGGTTCTGTTCTTAGCCAATGGAAACTTTAGGATAAGAAAAGCGATATTATCTGGGAATTTTTGTCTTTTTTCAAACTTGCATAATTACCACCAGTTTTATCATTCTGTGTTTTAGTTTCCAGAGAAGGATAAATGTTATCAGATTTACAGGCTAATTTGGAGACTCAGCAACTCTGCTTGCAAGGACGGGGCATTTGCTTGTCGGGAGCTGGACTCACACGAATGCATTTGTTTAACAGGCAGAAGTGAAACTCTCATTAAACACCTGTACTGTTACCCAATTTCTGCCCATGGGTTTCACACCTTGAGACTAGAGAGTCCTGCAAACAATGAGTTCACACTAATGAAGGTTCAGCCAGGAAAAAAAATGTTGATTTCTTGTGTTATTCAAAAGAGTGACTGAAACACCAGCACATTTTCACAAGTTTGTCCATACTAGGCTTTAACTCCATGCTTTCTCTTAAAGAATATCAATATCAATGTATATTCAAAATATCGAGTATGTAACAGTCCCCCTGAGGTTTCACTGGACTTCTGAAAAAATTCACATGTCTGTATTACTTTGAAAGAAAGAAGACTGAATACACAGAGCTGTGTAAATTCTCAGGTATCACCTTGAGTCTGAGACAATTCTATATATTTTATACAAAGTAAAACAGCATTGGAGATTATGGAAGACCACTTTTTTCACAATCTTCATCGGGGTGATTGTCTACCCATTGTACCATGACAAAGTCAGAAACATCAGTTAAAGAGCCTGGAGACACAGAGGTTCATGAAAGCCAGGCTGTGCTTGTTCACTTCAGTGACCACACCAGAATCACTCAAGTGGCCCTGGGTGTTACTCTGCTCAGACTATGTGACCCCAAAGACCTTCGTCTCAATAAGGAGACAATTATGGCTTACATGAATTTAGACAACTTTGTTGTTTGCATCAGTGTTCAAAACTGAGTTGCAATATAGCATTCAACAGAGAAAACAGTTTCATATGAAGTCATGCATAGAGGGTTGCAACCAAATTACTCAGAATACTTTTATCCACTACTGATGCAAATAGTTATTAATTAACAATGCCAAAAAAAAGAAAAAAAAGAAGATGATATCTGATTTAGCAAGGAGATATTTTTCATCCCAAGAAAGAGGACAAAATATTTATTCTGCTTCAAAAGAAACTCCAGATTATCACCAAATAAAGGAGAAGTAAAATTGGCTCCTGGAAGAAAGATTATATCTGTCTAGAACTGGTCAAGGACTTCAACAGGAACATTAGCTAACAAGCTCAGCTAGTACAGAGTCCTCACTTATAAATGTCATTTGAAACAAGAGGCAAGTGCAAGAAAAAAGGAGCTTCTGACAGCCATCTCAGAGAGAGCCTGCAACAGGTCAGCTGATTAAGGAAGAGAAAGAGAAACACATTTTTAATTGTCTTACTATAAGTAGATTAAGGTGGTTTTATTTCTGTTTCTTTATCCATGTCATTTTTAAACATAAGTGACTGTTGTGTATTTTGAGTGGTGTAAAATGTAAAACAAATATTGAACTTTACTGGAGCAAGGAGTGATTTTGAGGTAATGGATAATGGCAAGGCACTTTGCCACTAGGAATATTGCTGGTGATGCAAATCTACAAAGTTTGGTTCCAGTACTCCCTATCAAGTGTCCCATCTTCTCAAAATCTGTCCTTTACAGTACTCAAAGTGCAGCAGAGGAGCATCCATGAATGCTGGCTAAGCTGAATGGAGACCTAAATGGTTGGAGAGGGAGAATTATTTTCCACTCCCTGAAATGGCTCAATATATGTAGGAGGCAGCATACTTGAACCCTGGGGACAATAATCTGTATAAAGACATTAACAAGGCCAAGGCAAAGTCACAAGCATGGCATACAATGATCCAAGCTGTTGCCACTATTTCTGGAACAGTCTGAGCCCAGGCCAGACTTCCAGAGGATATCTGGGCACTGTCCAAGATGAGCCAAGATGAGGCCAGAATGGTACCTGACATGTTTAGGGGTATCAATGTAGCTGGATCCAGCAGGTCTGAACTCCAACTGCATGTCAGATGGATGAGCCTTTCATTCTAGAGGTGAGCTGTTCTGTCACTCTGAGAATTTAGAAACAGCAATTTCTGAATAGAAAAAAATGAACCCTGTCCTAAAATGCGAGATATATCAATCATTTTCTATTCTTCTTCCAGGTTTAACTATTCTATTCCTGAGAATACACTCTGACCACTTAAATCTAGTGGAATATTTTAAAACTACTTACAGCATCACAATTTTAACAAGCAGCTCAGACTCATTTTGGGGTTTCCCTCAGTAGGATTATAAAATTTTTTAAAATACTATTTAAGCTTAAATTGCTTTCATGAATCCCAGACCTGAATTATTATGGACAGCCAGACCTGAATTATTATGGCAATCATCTGCCTATATTGTTTTCAAACTACAGTCCACATGGGACCCATTATCTCTGCACACTGGAAAAAGCAAACTTCCCTTGAACTTTCACAACATACAGTTTTGCTTCAGATAAACCAGAACAGTTTGCCCTTTTTTGTGTATTGTTTAAGTATGTTTTCTGTGATGTCACCATACAGGTGCCAAATTGGTAGCATCAGGTGACCTGCTGAACTAATCTGGATTTAGATCGACACAATTATTCTTTGGATCAAACAAAATTTCACAGTTGAGATTAGCTCTCTCTGTTTAAGACAAATGTGTTATTTTGGGTTGGCCACTGTAATTTAATTTTATGGGTAGTGGAGGATGAGGTTATTATGGATTATCACAGCTCTTTCATAGCCACTACAGAACAAATACTTTTCCCCTTTTGTGGAAAGAGTTTTTTGCTGACTCCAAAGACAGGTTGGTTTTAAATTTGCTGCTATTGGCAAAAACCGTATTTTGTCTTTGATGCACATGGACAACGTTCACAATTGTTTCAAAGCAGTGGTGCAGAAGCCTCTCCATTACTTGCTGTCAAAAAAATCTATATTTACCACTTTCCTGTAACACTCTCATCATCATGTGTCATCTCTAAGTAGTCAAAATGGGCATCGGCTGCAGCCCAGAGAGAGTTAAGGTAAAATTATGCTGAAGCTTCTGCAACTTTCAGGAATCTTCTTACTCTCCCTATTATAATATCACTTCCCTTTTTAAAAGCTCTGATGTCAGCTCGTAGTTCAGCAGATAAGAATTGAACTGCAGATTTCTTCAAGAGATGTGAACATTAATTTTGACTTTGAAAGGAGCAGCTCTTTGTTTACTTTAAAAAATGCTGGGCAAGTAGCAGAGGATCTTCATCTACTGTCTCAAAAATCTATCAGGCACTTTCTTGTGTGATTGAAATGAAACTTCCCCAGCTGCTCCTAATATTGCCTGCACCAAGGACAATGCTGAAGAGAAAACAGAGCTGAAAATGATAGGAAGCCAGGATGGGGCATCAATTGAAAGAGAAATGCCATGACGCCAGCTCATTTTTCATAACGTGTGAAAAAGACTGGTTTTGCCAGGAGTTCGTAGTGGCTCTCATTTATTTCCTTCATTTGTACATTGGAGGAGTGTAGTGGGTCGATGCTGGCTGGATGCCAGGCACCCACCAAAAATTCTCTATCACTCCCTTTCATAGCTGGACAGGGGAGAGAAAATATAATGAAGAGTTCATGGATTAAGGTAAGCATCAGGAGAGACCTCTCACCAAATATCACCTGGCAAAACAGACAAGAATTAGAGATATTAATTGAATTTATTACTAAGAAAATCAGAGCAGGATAATAAGAAGTGAAATAAAACCTTCAAAACAACTTCCCCTCACCCCTCCCTCCTTCCCAACTCTAACTCCTCCCCCAGTGGTACAGGGGGACAGGGAATGGGGTTTATGGTCAGTTCATCACAGGTTGTTTCTCTTGCTGCTCAGAGAGAGGAGTCCTTCGCTGCTCCACCATGGGGTCCCTCCAGTGGGAGACAGTGGTTTGTAACTTCTCCGATGCAAGAAGTGCCTGGAGCACCTCCTGGCCCTCCTTCTTCACTGACCTTGGGGTCTGCAGGGTTGCTCCTCTCATATGTTCCTGCTCCTCACTGCTCTGGCTGCAATTACAACTGCACAATACTTTTTTTCCCTTTCTTCTTAAATGTCTTATCACAGAGGTGTTACCACCATTTCTAATTGGCCCAGCCTTGACTGGTGGCACATCCATCTTTGGAACTGCCAGGGCTGGCTCTGCTGGACATGGAGGAAGTTTCCAGCAGCTTCTCAATGAAGCCACTCTGGTAACCCTCTGCTATCAAAGCTTGGTCATGCAAACTCAAAACAAGTAGAGAAAGAGTTTTAAAAGGGGCTGTACTCCAACAGCATACGTGCACAAATGTGGGATGTCAACATCTCCTATTTTTCTGACAAGAAGAGAAACCATTGCTTCATGTAAATGTGTGCTGCTGACAAGGCTTTAAGACTGGCATTGCTTGGTAGGACACTGCAAAAGCAATACTGTGTGATTAAAAAGAATCTGAGTCAACCAAAACTTCACATGACACAGGAAGCAGCTTTATAAGTACATTTTTAGGATAGAAGATTACAAAGTCCAATTTATGGTTTTATACTCAGGAGCTCCCCAAAACCATAGGTTTATGAAACACTAGTGCTGATGCCCACACTGGCCTAAGAATGGGATTTTTTTCTATCCCTGGCCTAATTCTTGCCTTTTTCACCAGAGTATTTCTTGGGTTTTAGACAGTTAAATTTTTTAACTGGTTTGCCCAATCTTAAAAGCAATAATGCTTGTTAGGGATATCATGCTGGAACAAGCGTGAGCAGACTGGCTGGGAGAAGACATGGGGAAAAGTTCTTGAACTGACATTGCTGCCAAAGCTACCTTAACAGGAAAACACATCTGAATTTGGGAAATTAAGAAAATTTCACCTCAAATAAATTCCCATGTTTTTGTTAGCAAGCCTGAGGGAAGGAGTTGTCAATGACTGCATTTCAGCTGTGGGGAACTGTTTAAAATGCCCTGACAGGTAGTTACACAGTGTGCTGTCTGTAAGTCACCTAGACACAAAACTGTAATCATCTAGTTTTAAATATAGTAATGTCTATGTGCCCTTGCATGTTCCTTTAAGGTCTGACAAGAGTGATTTCAGAAACACCTGGGTTTCCAGGACATGGTGATCCAGAGGAAAGCAGAATTGTTTGCTCATGTCCCCAGGATCCCATCGTGTTCCTCAAACTGTGTGAGTCCCTCTGCAAGTCTGCTTCTCCTGCACAGGTTCCTCGGATGGCACGTGCCAGAAGAGGCTCCTTCACACTCATCAGGCTATGGGGAATGCCAAAACTGCCCTCAAAATCATAACAGATGGTTCCCATGCAAGTAAAGACTACTGATATGTGAATGTTATTGTACTGATCTGCATGTCCTGTCCTGCTACTCAAAATGTATCCAATAAAGATTTCTCTCCTTACCCTCAGACAGATGATGTGCACTCTATGTCTGTAGGACATATTTTTTTATTTGTTTTCAGTTCTAACATTATTCTGTGGTAAAGTATAAATTAACATTATATATTTAATAACTCAGTCTTTTACAGTTGGCCAATTCAGCAATGAAAAGGATGGTAGAAAACAGGGTTTGCAGGCCAGAAACGATTTCTCTGCATAATAGATGCTTGTATGGAAATAAGCACATGGTGACTGGCTTATCTTCTGCTCAATGCAACAATCCCTTCCAAAGACACAGGCACTTAGTCTACAGGCACTCCATTCTCTTTCCTTTATTGAGAGTTCCACTACAGTGTGAACCACACCCCAAATGGCTTTCCCCCAGCCTTCTGAGGAATAAGAGAAAGGAACAGTGGCAGAGCTCCTGCTGAAAGCTGTGATGCTGCTGGCAAAGGAACTGGCTGTACTTAGTATTTACTGTGAGGAAGAGTGGACAATGCCCAGGAAAAAAAGAAAAGGAGCAATATCCAATGGAGAGAAAAAATAAGGTTCTAGCATTCTTGCTTTTTAATATTTGATTTGTAAAGAGTCACAATACAAAGCAAAGGATTAAAACCAGGTAGAAAGACAGAGAATTACCTTAGATGTTTTTTGTCAAATATGAATAGTATCTGTGTAACCCTGTAAATGTCTAAAGCCTCTAGTATGTTTTTTTCCTTTACATATTCTCCAGAGTTCTGCTTTTCAGACCTTCAGCTCTGAACATTTACTCCACACCTACAATGACATGGCTATGGAGCATGGTGGCTTTCTGTGTCAGTCCTGGAGGGTGCTGGGTCAAGCCCTCACAACATATATGGGACCACTTCTTTTGGAAACCTGGGAGATCTGAGAGTTGCTTGGACTTACCCAGTAAAGGAGTGGCCTGAGTTAAATGATCTCTGCAGCTTGAGGGAATTGAAGACACATTCAAGTTTCAAAGTCATTGCATTGCTACAAACAGCAGAGAAGGGAGGCTGCATGAATAGGCAGAGGTTGTATAAATACAGACAGCATAATGCAATCCCAGAGTAAGGCTGCTGTCTGCAAAAAATGATAGGGGACACAAGATGGATTTATCATCTTAAATGGGATTTATCATGTTATTCTAAAAGCATACTAACTTGTCTGTCAGTCTTCCATATAAAACCTAGCTTGTGTGCTGTCAGCCCAGACTGTGGGCATGTGACAGCATTGTTCTCTATTCAACCCTTTTCATACTTGTTTGATTTTATTCTCTTCTGTCATACCCCCTTCATCCAGTTTCTTTTTTTTTTACAAGCTCAAGAATTCTAAATCCATCTAATCTTCTCTCACGGGGGAATGAGGCACATCTGTCCTTCATGAACCTGTACTTCTATGAAGATTTTCTAAAACTTTCTTCTAAAGAATGATGACAGATACATACAATATTCAAGCAGTAGAAGGAGTTATGGATTTGTACTTTGGCTGCTACGCTAATGATACTTTTTTGTTTTGTTCTCCAATCTGATTCTATAATTGCATTTGTCTTTTGACTGACAATGAATAACAAGTTCATCCATACAGTTTTCACAATACTGTCTGTAGTGGTGACTTGCTGAGTGATAATAATTTCCTTTGAGCTCTCTGCTATATGTTGGTAGAGCAGGGATTATTTCTACCATTGTCACAGAAATTTGTGTTCATCAATGCTGAACAGCACCAGATCTCAGCTCACCACAGCAGCCTGTACTGAGAAAAGTTCCTGCAGCACTTTTTGGTAATTTGAGTTCACTATAGGAGTTCTCCAAGATCAGAAAACCTCCCTGTCCACTCCCTTTCCAGACCACTAATGAATGCTGACCAGCAAAGTCATCCTTCCTCCACTGTAAAACATCTTACCATTCCTATGTAGTCTTCTTTACTGTTTCAGCAATGGTAATCCACACATGGAACTTTCTACTCATACTATGGTAACTTGCTTTCTGTGTTTTGTAACAGACCTACTCAAACTCTTTTGGAAATGCCATGCACAATGTATCAAACTCTTCACTGACTTTTAAGGAGCGTTGCAGACATGCGAGGCATGACTGCTGCAAGAAAATACTCTTTTTCCCCATTGTATCATTGTCACCAACATGTGTCTTAATCCTGTCCTTTAGCACAGTTTGCCCGAGTTTTCTCAATATAGTAGCCAAACTTATTGTTGTTTCCTATCTCTCACCACAGTTTGGGTGTCATGTTTGATAATTGACATTTCTCAGATATCTTAGATGACTTAAACTATTATCAGGTTGTGGTTACTTGGCAGTTGCACACACAGGATCCCTCAGAACTCTTGGGTGAGCACCCTTGCATCTCATACATTAATTCATATTATTTTCATAGCTCACTTATAGCTTGACTCTTTATGTAACAATATGACAGTTCTACATGATAGTTAGGAGTGTTATCCACTCTGAACAAGGAATAAACACAAGATTTTATTTGATGGAGTTGTGGCTGCTGCTAAAGTTGCTCTGCAGAGCAACCATCAGGAATACTAAAAGACTATCAAGAAATCAGGTGGTATTTCATGGCAGTGTAAAAATGAGTGATTCAGGTGGGGTACATGCCTTGAACACCAAAGGAGAGAAAATCCTGTGCTTTTCTAAAATACATAGCTACTCCCAGCACTTAAAGTTGTAAGAGATTAACTTCTGAGGAGTTATTTTTAGCATCTAATGAGATGGTGCTTAGATTAAGAAGCTTGATATCCTGTTTGGTTATCTAGTAATAAATCAAGTTTCACACATCTTCCTCTCATTAGCCTTTCATATGGCACATCTGCCAGACTCCTCAGGTTGTTCAAACCAACAGGGATTCTACCTAGTTTAAAAATCCCAGGCAGACTGCCATGGTTCTGATTGTCTTCAGTGTTTCAACACAAATTCAGCCTAGAGCTTTATCCAAATAACCATAAAAAGTTGATATTGTCATGCAGCTTTCCCTGAAAGATACATCTGAGCAACCCTCCACATCTGGTTTTGCCTGAGCAGGAAATCCACCAGAATCATAGGAGTATTATCACAAATAAAAGAAACAAGGCTAAAGCTCAGCAGAGGAGATTTTTTTAAGAGGAGGATAGTTACAAATGCCTCAGTTTCTTCTGGGCCTTTATAAAAATATCCACTAAATATTTACATCTTTAACTGATGCTGTCTTTATATAAAAAAGTTATCAATTTTTAAAGGTTCAGTAAAACATCACTGGATATATATTATATCTAGTGATAAATGGTATTAATATATTTTTATATCATTGTGTATCTTATATTTCTGTGAAAGACAGAAATTTTTACCTCTGCAAAACTAAAGGACTTCAAATCTCATTTTTACCTTTCCCCCTCTTCATCATGATAAAGGGGCTATTGATATTTGTACACTAGAAATTCATTAAAAAATGCATTGTTTAGTGAGAACCTGTAAGAGTAAATTAAATCTGAAAGAGCTACAGATGTGGGGATAGGTTATTAGACTGACTCTTGGAAGCAGTCTGCTCTGACAGTCATGTAATGTTCTTGTGTATCATTTTTCTCTGCTCAAAGAGGTGACTCTTACTTGACTAAATGTTTTTGCTTAGTGTAAAATTTTTTACAAATTCTCAGTGTCCTAAATGAGGGGTAGCAGGATTTCCAAAAAGCCCTCAGTGTTGGCCAAACCTTGCTCGGGGAAAATTGAGTATGCTTGATGATTCAAGAAGAATCATGAGACTAAAATGTACTGAAGAGCTTACCAGAAAGAGGATATTGGTCACACACTTCTGGGGAGCAACCAGGGTGTAGGGCAAAAGGCTGGAACTTCCTTCAGGAATTTTAGTCTAGCAGTTGCATTTATTTTCCCTGTTATGTTCTGAATTGTTTAATAGAATGCATAGTAATTTTGCGTGATTTATAGTAGAAGGACATTATGCAAAAATTCAAATATTGCTGGTCTCCAGTGTCTCACTTCAAGACAAGTGTTGTTCCAGGAGCTGCTCTAGGTCTGCAGCCTTGTTAGATGCAGGCCCACAGCCAGGTTGTATGACAGAATCATGAGGCTTTCCAGCTAAAGAGAAGGAAAATAAAAAATCTCCTGTAAATTACCTTTCTCACCTCTCAGTTCTTGTGAAAGGGAAGTGGCAGTGGCTGTTGTTTCCATATCAGATGCTTCCAGCCAGGAGCAGAGGGTACCTCTCAGCAGTGTCACCATTCAAGGTCACAGGAGGAACAGAGTCTGCATATAGATACTCCAGAGCTCAGTCTTCCTTCTGGCTCCTGACTCTTTCCTGTCTCCAGCCACAAACTCATAGAGATTAAAGCAGCACTATTATGTTGGCACTGTGTTTTGTCAGAAGTGGAGGAAGAGTGAGAGGGCAGAAAGGTCTTTGCTCATCCTGGTGGAGCAAGAAAATGTGAGATGCAACACAGGTTTTGATGGGTTACATGACTGTAAAGAGAGAGATGTGTCAATTATTCTGTCACCGTGCAACAGAAAACAGAGTGGTGTTGGGTTTCAAGTTCAGCAAGCCTTGTCTAATGGGGACAACAACCATTTAGTCTTTACACACCTATTTTTCTTTTAATACAAAGGAAAATAGCAGAGTTAAATATCAGGGATCTCAGACTGCCTTCCTGGGAGTCATAGCCCTGGCTGCATACATGGGTTAGTTCTGCTGCCACAGGAGACTCCTTGAGTTCAGGAAGCTAAGGTGCTGCTCACCTATTCCTAGTCCTTTCCTTAAGTCTTTTTTTATTTCTGCAACCAAACACTACAACCTAATGAAAAAATTGCCAAGTTTCATCCTTACATGGTGCAAACACAGGAGCTAATTGAGAAGTTCATACTCTAGAGAGATGGAGAGTAACACCCACACAGCCCTACGAGCTCAGTGTGCTGTCCAGTTTAAACTCAATCTTAAATGTTAAGATATCTCTTTTAGACAAGAAGAGAGGGAAAAGATGACCAAGATGAGCTGCTTCATGTTGTGTAACCTATGAAAATCCATCCATAAAAATCTATATCTATATCTATAATGCAGTCCACCTTTCCACCCCAGAAGAACCAACTAACCACCATTTGCATGCATGACATCATTTTAAAGAAGAAAGAAGGCAAAGAAGAAGAAAAGAGTCTTATTTACCCTTGTGATCCCTTCTGCCAATAATGAGTTTTGTCAGTGCTGTGGTTGAAGATGAACAAGGACTAAGATACCAGTTACTCTGGCTGGGTCCACAAGACCTTCTGTGCCTGAGGCACCAGGGTAGACTGGCTGTTGAGTGCTGAAAGGTGAAAATGCTGCCAGAATGAATGCAGCCTGACCCTCAGTTATATTTATATCTCTGTTGGGAGGGTGAATTCCCCTACTACCTTTGGAAGTAGGCTTTAGCATGAAACTGAGGAGTGGGGGAACCAGGCTGTAGACCTGCACCCTTTTACTGTGTGCTGTAAATGATGCTTCTCAGCTCTTACCTCAAGAACACACCTCTGTAAAACAGAGATGTGGCTGTTTTGCATAAATACAGTCACTACCATGAACCATCATCAAAGAAAGGAGCATAAATGTATCACAGCATTTTTACTTGCAGCCAGTTGAAGTGAGTTGGTAAGGTCAAGAGGAAGCAGCAAATGAGGTTTTAATGAGTGATACATCTCCTGCTTCTGAGAGGAAAATTTTGCCTGAGAGGAGTAAAAACAACATCACCACAGAGGGAAGAAAACTACAGCTCTCAGCTCTCTTGAGTAAAATCTTTGCTGTACAAGAAGTGAGCACTGGTATGCAGAGAGTTTGCAGACAGTTTGAGAGTGGAAAAGAATTGCAAAACTTATCCTCCAAACTCATCTAAAAAAGCATATAACATGCAAGGGGACAAAATGAAGTCAACCTGAGTCTAAGAGAGCTGAAATGATGCAAGACTTTGGAAAATACTCCTTGTCTCACTTGATTAGTTTGACAGTACAAAGTCTGAAATTAATTGCTTAGTTAAGAGAAGAAACAAAGACCTGGAAAAGGGGAACAGATTTAATGGAGAAGTAAATCTCTGGACTAGATTTGTGATGGATTAATTTCTTTGTTCAACACAGAAAAGTCTCTGTAGAGTCAAATCTCAGCTTAGAAAAAAGGGTAGCTTAGAAAAGAGGGTAACATATAAAATGGAGTGTTTCCCATCCCTAAGCTTAAAGAAATTAGTAAAAAGAAGATAAGTTTTGTATTTTGCTCATAAAAAGATTTTTTAAATTTATAAAAGAAACTCAGAAAATCTATGGAGCAAGAACAGCAGAGGCAAGAGTTTCAACAAAGTCAAGCACAACCAAAACTGTCATGTTAAATAAGGAACATTGCAGAATTATGGAAGAAATGGCCTTATGACAAGCATTAGGCCTAAATATCCCACTTGGTCCATGTGCTATGGGGATGTGAAGCTGGCAGAAACTTGAATGCTTCCCAATCCTTCCCTTGTTGGGAAGATTTTTTATGGTGCTTGTCTTCATCAACCATGAAGACTGGATTAGCCAATGCAAAGCAGTTTCAGAGCCATTTATGGAGTAAGATCTTGGGTTCCTAAATATTATATTACCTTGTCTTTAACAAGATATCATCAAGGGACAATGTTTCAATCAATTTTAGGGTATTTCTAACTCTATTTTTTTCCTTGGAGAAAAAAACATGGAAAAAAAACCTGGATAAGTCCAGCTTCTTTATAAAATTTAAATATTGTAAACTGCATTTTCAAGCAAGAACTCAGTAGATAAATTATAATCTCTTTTGAATACATGTTGAACCCAATTTTTTATGCTTTTTTACTTACTACTCAATTTAGAACAAAAGAAAAATATAGATATATCTAAAATACACTTAAGGACAACTCCACCAAATTATGACAGCCATCATACTTTATATTGTATGTTTTAGTTCAAGTTCAAACTGAATTCCAGATTTGGATCCTTTCCTGAAGTTCAGTCTGACAGAGCATTTCCCTTGCAGCATGGGGTATGCCTTCTAAGATCATCTGAACATATTGGGTCCTGCTATTTCAGTCTTGAGGCTCTGCTCTCACTTTGGCTGTAGCACACACTGTAGTCTGAGGAGGACTGAAATGTTTTACTTTAATTCAAGCTGATGAAGCTCATATAAAGTATCTGCGTGAAATTTAATTGCCTGTAAAATGCAGATCAGTTTAGATGATCTAATGGTCCCTTCTGGGCTTAAACTATACAATATCTGTCAAACAAGCCATTAAAATGTTGCTGTGTGAAATAATCACAAAGATAACTACAGCTTTTGTAAATGCTCCCTAATTTAAAGGGTACCCTTTATAGTCTGCGTACAAGCTCTAATTAGCTGTTTTAATGATGCTCCTAAATGTGGTAAGTGGTTTGTATAACATAGAATTTAACAGTTACTGGTATAGCAGGGATCACATTTATACAATGAAACTCACTTGTCCTCCAAGGCTGAGGCTGCACCTCTCAGAGCAGCATAATGTTTCCCAGTGCTTAAAAACTCAGATGTTCTCCCAGGCAGTACCCAGCAGCTGTCCCACACCAAAACTGCACCGAGAAAGTGCAACTTCTATAGTAAGAAAACTACCTGTAGGAATGAGTGCACAAGCCATTGTTCCCTGCTCTGTTTAGCTTTAAATATATATATTTTTTGAAACTTAGATGTAGCTTGCACTATTGTATTGGTAGCCTGGAGGCACGGGGAGGAAGAAGGAAGAATAGCTCAGAAACAAAGTACAGCTCAGCCAACTTTAGGAGGTTGTCAAGGCTATGGCACATCTGTTGGCTTCTGTATCATTAGTTATTGTTTTTTGCTTTTACAACCTTGTATTCAAAACCAGGTAGCACAGCTTCATTCAGAGGGAGTTTTGTTCCACCCAGATAAGGGTGACAACCAGCATTTCCCTGAGGATTCTGATGAGGCCAAATCTACCCAGAGCTCCCAGCAAGGTGAGGTGAGTACAGGACTAAGTGGACATGGCTTTTAACTACAGTATGTTACATCTGTTTTTACAGTATATTTTGCTTCAGCTGATAAATTAGCATATTTTAAGAAGTATTTTTGATCAGCTTGTGGCTCTGGCCACCAGGGAAGAGATGGAAACACCTGAACACAGAGAATCTACGAGTTCACTTGCATGCTGAGGAGTGTGCAGCTGTGGATCAGGGCTTTCCTTTGACAAGCCAGTGCTTGCTTTGGGTAATTCTTGTAGCTATTGTCCTGGAATGAAGCACTTGTTCCTTGTGCCTTGGTCAGTGTCTGCCTTCTCTGTGCCTCTTGGTACCATGACACAGCTCATCCATTTGCTCAGGCAGAAATATTTGGCTAATGAGATATTTTCCTCACTGAGGAAAGCAAATTAAGTAGTACCAAGGTATAGACCCAGGCATTTTGTCTCTCAACTGCTGGCATTTTTAGATCATTAAAACAGTCCCTAATACTTCCTGCAATTACCAGAATGTATTCCTAATGGCTTGCTGGATCTACTTTTTTCTGTCAACAATATATCTGAAAAAACATTAAATATATAATAATTTAGGTTATAATTAATTGTAGCTAATTATAACCATGGAAAGTAAAAGTTTAACTCCTTTAAATTGTCTGACAATCTTTATGGCCAGCCTAAATGGCAATTCTAGACTGGAAGTTTTCAAATAACTAAAATCAGGTGACACGGATTGTTCTCTCCCTCCCCTGGATTATTTATGAGTCATTTCTAGCCTTTGTAAGATGCCATACAGAACTATTTATCTGTGATGGGTTGCCCTATATCCCAAAGTAGTTTGCCATCCTTTTAAGGAACAGGGAATTGGAAAAGCGTTCAGTGTAATTTTCACTTTCCAATATTTTTTGGGGGTTGCATTGAAAATTGAATTGAATTTCACTACATAAATGGTCTTTCTTTCTTATTTCAGAATACCTAGTTTCTTTCACAACCACAGGACAAATATGGCCAAAACCAGATTTACCAGGCATTCAACAGATGTTTCACAGTTTTCTGTCTCACTGGGTAAGTGGAGGGACCCTTGTGGACAACCCTGCCTACAAAATTTATAGCCAGCCCTTGGTTGGTGCCTTTCTGATGAAACAATTGTGTGAAGGAAGCTGTACCATGTCTGCAGCATCAAATGGACCCCTCTGAAACCATTTGAAAAACAGTATCTTGTGGATATCAAGCACACTGGGCTGCAGGTTCAACAGACATTTCTGCACACAGTCTTCTGGGATGGCAGTTTTCACTGCCCAGGTCTTCAGAACACACCAAAGAGGCTGGCAACTTTTGTGCCAGTTCATGAGTGCTGAGGCCAATGTTGCAGCTGATCTAAATAGAAAAATGTGTCACCTTCTTCATAACAGCTTTTCTCTTCAACATCAGCTTAAGCATTACAGGCTGTTTCTTTGTTCTGCTCAAGTTATTTGTCTTCTTGTTCCATATCCTTATAAAGGCTTTCAAATAGCCACGGGGCAAGTTCCATCATAAATTTTAATTCAAAGGTTTGTTTGTGCAGAAATCTGAGATACCAAATAATAGAAGCAAATAGCATTTCATATATGAATATTCTGAAATATATTTTCAAAATACTTTTTTTTGTATGTCTAGCAATAATAGCACTGGCTTATTAAATGGAGAGAATGCTCAATTCATATGCTCCTTAGTATTCAAAACAAGATTTACAACTTATTAGCATTAGAAGGTATCTTTTAAAATTATACCCCAAAAAAAGCATTTTTATTATTAATTTTCATGATTAATTATTTCCATGAAGAACAGTCCTTCAACAAGATAAATTCCTTGCCAATTGAAATGATTGTGCTGTAGTTGATTCACAAACTCTTTCCATAGATTAACTAAATTAATCATTCTCCCTATAGCAATAATTCATATTTATTTTATCCAAAAATTTAATCCAGTTTTCATTATATATAAACCTATGGCTACTGTCCTGCGGGAAAATAAGATATTCCTACCACTAGGGCTGCATATCTTTAAAAAGAAGAAATTTTGAGAAAGTCTCCTGTTGGTTAATCTAAATATCATATTTTAGTTTTAAACTTTTCTATTAACAGCCAAGGCTTAAACTGACTGAAATTAAAGGAAAATTTAAAACAGCCAAGAATATCTAGCCCTATGATGAGTTTTAATATTTAAAAACCATATTAATTTCTGAGGAATTGAGAATTTATTGTTCTTCAAATACATGATGATAATATGGAGCTAGGCAACACAAAAATAAACACCCTTTTTCTTCATTTTTAAAAATTTATCTTGTCAGCTTAAGTGCTTTTTTATGTTGGAAATGGTTTATTGTAGAAAACCCTCAGATAAGAGCAGAAATTGGCAACTGCTGAATGTAAGCTAAAACACACACCATGAAATTTGTGTTCCTGCATTTGCTTGTGTCTATACATTTGGAACAAATTTGTGATGCTCTATTAGTGTCAGTGCTGGGAAGTGTGAGGTGGTTTTGAAATTTAATAAACATAGAAATAGGTTATAAAGTCATGAGGAGAAAAGTTGCAAACATTTTCTAATAGCAAGATTGGGCCTTCTTTTAAATTCCAGATGTGATTTTACAGTAGTGTCTCTTGAGAAAGCAACTTTTCAAAATCAGCCTTGAAAACATAGTTATGGTTGTCATATCCCAAGGTGAATAACAGGTTTGTTGGTTGTATCATCTTTGAGAGCAAGTTTTATTTGTTTGTGCAGCTAGAACTCCCAGTCCTTACATTATTTAGAGAATTCTTCCAAATGAAGAAAACTCCTATAATGATCTTATGTTTGCAAGGAAGTGGATAGACCATGAGAAATGGGAGCCAAGGCTTCCAAACAAGGTGGCAGTGAATTGACTGGCAAGGAGAGAAATAATGATAACATGAAAGCCAAGAAAATCCCAAATAATTAAATGAATAAAAACATGATGCAAAAGTTCTTGTTTTTCCTTTTTAATCTCATGTAGGTGAAAGTACTGTAATTTTTATCTGCAACAGGAAATCTCAAATTAGAAATGCATAAATATATATGTAAGCTTTGGAAGATAAATATTACTTCTTTAAGAAATGCCTTAAATACTAAAGGGAGAAATTGATATTTCCTGGACAAGTAAATGGTTCATAAATACTTTATCATGCACTAAAGCCAAACAGCATAGGAAAATAGAATGGAAGGGTGTTTCTTATTTTTGAGTCAGAAGAGAAGAAATTTCCTCCTGTAGGAAAAGTATGGCATTCTCTTATCCCACTGGAGTACCCTAATTTCTTGCAGGTAGTGAGACATCAGAGAGGTTCTATCTCATGGCACTCAGTGTTTTATAGCAACAATTTGAGAAACTCAGGTTTGTCACTCCCAGAGTCTCCATTTGTTCAAATACCTTCCCAGGACATGCAAATTCTTTACAAACAAAAGTACTTCCCAAATTTTACATGCCTGACACAAACAAAAAAACAAACAAATCTAAACAAAACAAAACAAAACAAAACAAAATCCTTTCTTAAAGGAAGAAAAAATCCATAAATCAGGTTTTCTAGAAAAAAAATTGTATCTAGCTCATCTCGTATCTCAATCAATGGTCTTTCATTGCTGGTGGGAAATAATGAGTAAATACAAAGTTCCTTGGGGAAAAAAAATCAGAAATCTAAGTAAAGGCAGTAAATTTACTCACTAGGCCGTTGTCTATAGTCTGAAGTTTAAGATTTAACATCTGCTCACCCTCAGGCTCAGGGAAGCCAGACACTTGCAAAACCTCAGATCATTAGATGAACTGAAATGATTTGTATCTCCTACACAAGTGGTTGGTAGTTTACAACCAACTTTTCTTCTACCATAAGGAAACTTCTCCTTGGACCTCAGCCACTGCCTTTGAGCACTTACCTCATAAGCCATAAAATCTAATCAAGTGAAAAGGTGGCCACACATTTCAAACTAAGCTTCTCATGTGAAAAATGGACCTTTGAGCAAGTAACTGATGAGTGATAATGGTGCTGTAACTCAACACTAACCACACTGCAAAGTTCTGTGTGAATTCTGCTCTCAAAGGGCAGAAACCTTCTTTTAGAAAATCACATTTTCAGAGCAGGCAGACATAATATTTTAAGTCACGTCATCTGCCCTCTGCTGACATTCCACTCAGACCAGTCTGTGCCCTTTCACGTAAAGTCACCATTCCATATGTATTTTAGATTTTAGCAACTGTGTGATTTGCTCTGACAAGATTGATGGCTTTGCCATGAGGGAAGGTAGGACACTGACCTTCTCAAAAACACACAGCAACAAGAAGAGAATATATTAACCTGCCTCTAACCCACAAGCAGTTCAAATGTACATTACAGAATAATTCTTCGCTGGGACCTTTGAAAGAGCAGCTGCCACGGGGCACCATATTTTGTACATTCAAAGAAAGATGTAATGCTTTGGAGGAAAGACCATGAGGGCTCAGTGGAAAGCAGGCAGCCCCTCAGTTGGATACCACAGTTGTTGCTAACACGAATCATTGCAGAACATCCTATTAAAAGTATTGTCCCACTGTTGCAGGTAGTTCAATGGCTGTTTTCAAGAAATGTATTACCTCAAGCCAGTATGTTACACTAAAGGTTGTTCTGCAAGTCCCAAAGCCCACAGTGGGCCAGCAATTTGCTTGTTCTCTGCTGGGGCCTTTTTGTCTCCAATTTCATTTAAAATAAAGACCATGGACACCATGATTTGGTTTCTTAAGGAATACACTTTGGGAAATATTGGCATGGTGGTTGAAAATGAAGAAAGGAGCGGCTTCCCACAGAGCCTCCCAGAAATAAAGTGCAGGCAGCAAGAAGCAAAAAAACTCCACAGCTTCTTCCCCTAGAAGTTTGCAAGTGGAAAGGAGATCCCTAAGAAAATCTAAAAAGGGACAAGAGAAAGAGAAGCAGAAGAAAGAGGGATGTTATAATAAAATCAATCATATGCTCAGCACAAGTGAAGTCTGCAGAGTGCCGTCTAGTCAGTGAAGATTTCTTTACTTCTCTTTCTTGCTAACTGGTGAAGGATATGTCAATAATCAATGCTGACAGCTGCCTTGCACTAAAGGACCTGAATATAATTCACCTGGCTTGATAAGCTTATCAGTGAGTTGCACCAAATTCCAGTGTTGCCTTTTTTGATTTGTCATTTGTTATTACCATTAAATACCAGTTCAGCACTGCTACAGTCAGCTGCTTGGTCAGCCACCTGAACTTATCATTCCAATGATAAAGCATCTACCAAGCACAGAAGAAAGGGCCTGCTTTTGTCCTATTCTAATTTCAAGCACACAACCAAAACCTTGGTAACCAAACTCATTAGGAACATACTTGCCTACCATGGAAAATTTCCACCTGATTTTAATAAAAATATGTGTTTCAGTTCAGATCTTTATATTTCATATTTTAAAGTGCAGAGCGATGGGTGTTTCTCTTTTCCTTTTAAAGGATGAATTCCAATTCATTACCATAAAACAGAGGTAGTTAAACAGATTTGAGCAATTTTAGAAGCACAGTACATCATTTTGTTTCTAAAAGTCTTCTGGTAAACATGAAGAACTGTGGGTGGTGATGTTAGGAAGAAAACAGTAAGGTTCAAATAGGACAGATCTTGAATATGGGGTTTATAAAACAAAAATACATTTCATTTGAGTGACTGTGAATTAGACTTCCAAATAATAGCATTCTCCAGGTAATTGCATTACCATAATGTACTTTGCACTTTCAAAAATAGCAGGCAATGATCTCTCAGAAGGCAACTATTTTATTGAGATAAGTCAAATATTAACAGAGGAAGTAAAAAAAAGTAAAGTCTTACTTTCACATAAAGTGTTTCAACATCACTTTCAGCCATCTTAACTTTCTACTTTTAAAAAAGTTTTCTTATTTAAGGGGAGACTAATACTACCTGAAAGGAGGGTGTAGTGACATGGGGGTCAGTCTTTTCTCCCATGTAACAAGATATCAAATGGGACAAAATGTCATTAAGTTGTACCAGGAGAGGATTGCATTGGATATTAAGAAAAATTTCTTCTTGGGAAGTGTTATCAAGCACTGGAACAGGCTGCCCAGGGAAGTGGTGAAGTCACTGCCCCTGGAGGTATGTAAAAGACATGTAGATGTGGCACTTAAAACATGGCTTAGTGGTGGACTTGGCAGTTCTGGGCTGAGGGTTGGACTTGGTCTTAGAGGTGCTTTCTAACATAAACATTTCCATGATTCCAGATATAAAGTGTGTACAGAGTGCTAAGCTCCCTGTGTTGTGCTATCAGTCTTTCTCACACTCAGAAAATTCTCAAATATCTGAGAATTTTCCCAAGCAAATTAAAACTGACAAATGTTCTTCCAACTGTTAAGTGCAGAAATGCAATGTATTTCTTGGAATCTCGGATTCTCATTCTCTATAGCACCCTAAATATTCACATGCACATTTCAAAGCAATATAAATTTAACAATTTAACAAAATGACTGGTTTTTTAACAAAAGCTGAGCAGCATGTTTTGTCCCAGTTCCCTCTATATAACCATGATACTTAAACATTTTAAATAATTTCTGTGCTTCTGAAGATAAAGTTCTGAAATTACAGGGTAATGATGTCTGATCTTCTGTATCTCAGAAGACATCAAATTTCACCCAGATATCCACAAACCAAACCCAAGAATATTTAGCCATTTAAACCCTATACTTTGATTTCTTTGACCTTTACAGACATAGAGATATCCAAACAACTCAGTACTTCTCTTTTGGGGAGTTTGCACTCACTGTCAGATTTTGTTACAGCCAAACAATCTTGCTACAGCTGTTTCACCAGCCAGCTAAAGTGGCCATCAACATTCAGCTGTTCTTCTTCAGTGATACTGCTGAGATGAAAAAAACTCTTCTTCAAGGTGTGGATTGCACTTGTGGCTCTTCTCCAGAATGCATCCAGTCCTACATTGCTAAGATCCTCAGTATGTTTGACCAGCACACTCAAAAAGTGTCCCACCAGCTTACTGTGAAACTAAAAATATCTGCTAAAGAGTTGATTTTGCTCTCTTGATCATTAAGGGAAACCTAAGTCATTTGAGGAGATGTCTAATGTCAAAAACAAATGTCTCTGAGACATCCTCCCTCTGTTAAAATGTGCAGAGAAGCCCCTGCCTTCTGCAAGTTAAAGAGCAGCAGAATTGTGTTGGGTTCAGATACTTTAAGAAAGTTGATTGTCATGTTGCTTCATTTTGTATCATGGTCATTTTTAATTGAACTAAATGTTCCAATAAAATATGTTGGCATAGATTTTCCCATGCCACTTCTTTTCCTGTGAAATTCTCTAAATTTTAGGTTTACTTATTTCACCTTCAGGTTGCTTCAGAAATATTTATTGCAAGATGGTTTTATCTGGCAATAATTGAATGATGATTACATATTCTTACTGGAAAGCCAATAAATATATTGTATGGAAATACAGTTACAAATATTGTCAGTCCAAGGACCAAATTTTGAAATATACTTTCCATGACAATTTTAACTGAAGCAACTTCAGTTTTAGAGCATTTGTATCATGCTGTTTTGCAAACAAAACAAGGCAACTCTACTTTGACAATCTCTTGGGTCCATGTTAGTTCTGTTTTGCACTGTGAAAGGAGTGTAATGTAATTTTTTAAATGAAAATATAGCTTTGACAGCACAGTTCTGCTTGAGGATGTGAATCTGACGGCAAATCCCCTGGCTGTGAGAGGCCTTGCTTGTTGTAAGTCACCTCCTGACAACCCCTAAATCACAGGCTGCAATGAATATGAATAAGTTATCTTGAATCCCTCTGTCCTAAATCTGGGCACATTTTGCCTTTTATTCCTTCAGTTTCCCTTCATTCTTTTGGTTCCTTTCTCTTCTGTCATCTTCCACTTTTTCTTAAGTCTTTTACTTTGTTTCCTTGCAGAAAAACCTGCAGTTCTTAGAATGGAAAGGCAGGGGATTTTTTTTTTCTTTTTACCATTTAAATACTTCTTTGTCTCCAGAAAGATTTAAGACATGAGTAAGAACTTTGACTAATTAAGTTCTAACTTATTTTAATTCATCTCTGGTCACTCCCATCTGTCTTTGCTCCCTCCTTTTAATCACGCTCTTTTTAAAGCTTCTGTCATAATCATGTCTCCTACTTATTCCTTTCTCTGAATAAGTCCTTACTTTTATTATCATCATCATCATCATCATCATCATCATCATCATCATCATCATCATTATTATTATTATTATTATCTATTTCTCCTTTTCTACTGTATGTTTCAATTTACTCTCCCTTTTCAGGCTTTTTTTCCCCCTCAGAGGTTGTGTTCTCTGCCTCAGCTGTACTGGCAAGACCTCAGGCATGGTCTCAAGGGTTTGGCTCTGAAATCCTCTGGGATGGAATGGTTCCTGGCTGAAGGATGGGTGAGGAAGTCTCAAAACCCTGTTCTCTTAAACCGACTCAGGGGGATCAGTGAGAGTGATGAAGTCACTGCCAAGGGACCCTCGCCTGGGCACTGAGAGACTGAAAAGTACATAACCAGCATCTCCTTCCTTCTCCACACCCTCTCTGGTCCCCAAAACTGCTAGTCAATTTTCTATACTGTAGGTAGAGAATTATTTACTGCTCCATATCCTAACTGCTGTAGAATACTGCATTATTTCTCAGTCTTACCAACTTAGCATTTTGAATGTGTATCAAAAATTTCATGCCAATGACTCTGCTGTATTTTCTCACCCTTAGCTTTTAGTTAAGAGAGAGCAGCAGCTCAAGTCAGCAGATTGTTAGGCAGAACAAGAAGGAAAGGTTGTAAGTGCAGCTTTTTCTCAGTATTCTTAAGCTCATATGCTTTTGAGCAAAGTTTAAAGCAGTTCTGTTCAGGATTTTTTCAGATACTGTAATTCCACTTCATTTGAATGAATTAACAGTTAAAAAATGCTTGTCACTTTAAGCATTCTAATACAATACAATTTAGCTGAGAAGTATGTCTTAATTCAAAAGAACTTCTTTCCAACATTAATCTAAAGCAACAGAAATTAAAATATTGAAACAGAATCCTTATTGAAATTATTTCAATAAAAAACTAGATTATTTTCATTAAAGTCTTCAGGCTTTATTTTTATTGTTGTTTGTCATCTCAAAAATGCCTACAGAGGCAGATGCAACCTTTCTCTTTTGATGAGTTTTTTATATATGGTATTTCAGTGCAAATTTTGTTGTTGTAACTATACAGCTACATTTATATCCATTTGATTCCACACCATAACAATACATACTAATTTGCTTTCCATGCTTGTCATCCTCATAATCATTTACCTTACCTTTATCCTGGTTTATTGCATAAAAGTAATTTAATACCTCAATAATGGAATAAATTATACACTACAACTCCAGTCTTAAATGCCTATTTCATTAACACTTTATAATTTTATTTTCTGCATAAGATTTTCCATATAATTCCCTGTGCCTCCAGTAAATCATTTTACAGCTTTATTTGTATTTGGCAATTACATTTAATTTATTCTGTGGCTCATATGTGGAATCATATTAAAAATACCTCAAGAGGTGTTTCAGATTTCATTTACTAAACTATTAAAAGCTCACAGATGAACATATATGAAAAATTTACCTTCTGAAATAAATTTATTAATATTTTTTGTTTAGAACAATCTGCCATGAATTGACAAGGGTATGGATGAAAAGGTAGCACCAGCATTCCTATTCCACATACACAATTTTTACTACGAACTACTTAAAATAGAGAAGGCTCCTCACAATGACAGAGTATCAGATTTATTTAACTACATACTGTGTTTCAAGATTTTTCCAATTGCACTCATATTCTGTATGGGGACTATTGGTATATTTCCTTTTCCTTTTTTTTTTGTTAGATAACAGCCAAAATGTCTGAAGCCATTCAGGCTCCTGCCTGAAACATCTAGCCTTTCCTTCTTGAACTATGCTGTTTACCTGCCTTGTCTTCCTAGGGATCTGGACAAACCTATAGGACAAAGAGAAGCAATCACATGAGGATAGAATCAAAATGGTTTGGGCTGAAAAGAACCTTTAAAGATCCTCTAGTCTAACCCCCTGCCATGGGCAGGGAAAGTTCCACTGAGTAGGGTTGCTCAGAGTGCCATTGCACCTGGCCTTGAACACTTCCAGGGATGGAGCATCCACAAATTCTCTGGGCAACCTGTTACAGTGTCTGACCACCGTCATTGTAAAAAAAATTTCTTCCTTATATCCAATTTACACCAAGCTCCTTGAGTTTAAAACTGTTGTCCCTTGTTCTATCACTACAGGATTTGGCAACTAACAGTTGACTTCAGAGGTCAAATATTTCATTAAATACGTAAACTGAAACATGGCCTTTGCAGTATTCTTCCCAGCACTGTGAAGGTTAAGTAGCTTCAAGTGAATGTACATATTCTATCCTAGAAGCTGATCAAACATGTTACAGGAGAATGTATTACTAAGAGAATAGTTTTACAGTATGAAAATCCAAGTGAGAATTCACATCTATTAATCCAACCCACAGTCTAAAGTAAACTAATCAATTTTTCATATACATCAGAGCAGACACAGAATAAACTGAAAGTGTCTCACTGAAATAGAGGTATTCACTTCTTTGAAAAGACAGTAAGATGAGCTTCTGAACAAATGTACAGCAAGTTGAAAGAAAGGACACAGGCTATGTTCTGGGCATAAAGATATGATTGTCTAAATGGCATTTTTCCATTGCAAAGTTTCTACTGTTCTTGAAAAAATATAATACTTTATCCTCAAAAGACATATGAAAGTTGGGAGGAAATTAGAGCTGAGAAATAGCTACTGCTCTGTGTTTGAAGGGTATTTTAGCTCATCAAATGTAACCTTTGAGAGAAAGGTAAAGACACCTTTTATGCTTATTAAGTCAAAAGCTTACATGACATTTCCCAAATCTCCTACTTATCCAACTGTCCAGTCAGCTGCTGCTGCAAGTGCCCAGGACCAGCAGAGAGCCAGGATGGCTCCTGTGTCTTGTCTCCCAGAATGTCACATTTTCAACTCTCATCACTGCTGTTTCTTTTTCCTATTTTTTTATGTCCATTTGGCAGAGCTCAGATAGATTCATTTTCTACTGGATCTGGGAAAAAAAGGCCATATCTATGTATTTTTTGTGTTTCATCACAGATTTAAAGTCATGATCAATAGATTAATAGGTGGAAGAAAATATGGAGTCCTTTTCTAAAGAATTAAAAGCTTCAAGGACTGGGCTAGCAAGGTGCTTCTGGAAAGAGTATGGAGAAGGAAAAAAGAGGGAGGCACATCTTTTCTCAAGCCAAGGGATGAAACTCTGTGGGTGAAGTTCCTGAAATGAGGGTTTGTCATCACAGTTCCTGTGCCTCTGTAAGTGGATGTTGAGTGTTATTTTTGACCATAAGACCACATTAAAGAACAAAAGCTGCTACCACCCTGGGAAAGTGATATTTTATGGGTGCATTCATATAGAAATAAATGATAATTTAAAAAATACTGTTAGTCTTAATCAGTAAATCCCACAATTTGCACAATCCAGAAGTAGAAATTATGGTTCCTTGCAGCCTTTTATCTTGCTATCATTATTTCTCATTTCTTACTTAACAAACTGAACTTGATGTGCTTCCTCTTACTGTTTATAATCCCAACTTCCATATACCCTTATATTTGTTTCAAAATCAACTACTGAGGGGTTTTTTACCTGTTCTTCCTCTTCTTATCACCTTACCTCATGAAAACTTGATCCCAGTTCCTGTATTCTCTGATTTAAAACTTAAATGTGCCTATTCATTTGAGGCTGCTATCTCTAGAGCAATATGACTGTTTGCACACTATTAGTGTCCACATTTTTGGTTTCCTTTCCCATCCTATAAATACAGTCCTGATTTTTGTCTCTTCTGCTCCCGAAAATGTAAAAATTATCAGCTTAAAGAAAAAACCACTTATCTGCCAATGCTGATGGCAGCAGCTGAATGCCAGCAATTCTGAGTACAGCTATGAATATATATTGCTGCTGTCCTCTGCCAGTGAAAGCAGGAGCACTTGGCTCTGAGAATGAATATTTCCCAAATAGTGCTACATTCTGTACACCCAGTAATACTATATTATTTGCATACCACTTTTGTCATTAGAATGAAAACATGTCACTTTGTTACAGCTCTGCAATGAACCATTTGTATGCTACTAGAAATTATTATCATCTTATGGTACAAAAAATATTTCATTATAGTGTAGCTGATGATTTATTAAATGGGAGCTACTCCACCTGAAAAGCAGGTGTTAGTACAGATTTCTCAACCTCCCTGGGATATTGTTTCATATACACTTGAAAAGACCAACAGTAATCATAGGAAATAGAGGCAGAGGTAAGAAGCAGAGGAGAAAGGTGTCTTATCTATATATACAAGTACACATAAGTATTAAGTACTGATTTACATTTAACATATATTCCATATCCTGACAAAGTGAGATAGGCTGGTTTAGAAAGACATCTTCTAGATGCAATTTATGCTGTAAATAAAAGAAGTCTAAAATTTATGTATCACATAAAATAATCAGTAACACTGGCTCATTTACACCAACAGAAAATTTGTCCTTCATCATTCAGGTTCACTATTTCCAAGTAAGCCATTTCTCTTCTGTTTTTTCTAAGTATCTATTGAAGTTTGAAGGTCAGAGAATGCTTGAGTCAGGTACAGTTACCTCAGGATACTTTCTTCTGACCTTTAGGTAACTGATGAGTATTTTAAGGAGCCACATGGGTTTTGAGCTATTCCCATGGCATTTATTCAGGAAAGAATTACTCCTGATGTTCAGCATTTTTGTATTTCAGACTGCCAGCACTTCAGCTCTCATCATTGCTTCAGCTCGCTGCTCAGACAAACGGAGCTGGATGAGGTCTGGGCCATCCACTGCTCTTGACTGGTTAAGTTTATGAATTCTTGTGATCATAGGCTTTAACTTTTTTTTCAGCAATGTTCTCAATTTCTCAGTATCTGTTCTTTAACTTCAGGCTTTCTGATCTGCCTCAGTGACAAATATCTCCATTAGAACAGATTCATTTTATTTTCTCAGTCTCACTCCACATGTTTAAAAAGGTCTTAAAGATTTAGGAACTAATAGAGCTAGGCAAATACAGCAAGAAATGTCAGTGAATTATTGGTCCAATATTTTTTAATGAATTCTCTTAATCTGTGTCCGGCAATAGTCTAATGCATGAGTTTCACAGCTTGGTAGAGCTAAAGAATCAGCAATTTTTAAATAAGTATTGGAGTCTAACATCAAGACTCACTTTCTATAAAACACTTACACCAGAAATCAGATTTTAAGAGCTCTGAGAATATAATAGGGAGTTGGAGCATTCCTGTTAGTGAAGCATTGCAGTTGTATTTCAGTAAGGTAGAAGTCACCACTCTTGATATAAAAATAATTGCCAAAAATCCAATAATATATGTTGAGCTAATGGCCTGTTCTGGCCTTACAAATGCTACTCTCACTCTGTCATTGCCTGTGGCAGATTTTATTTCTTCTCCTGCCAGGCCCCCAGGAACAGCAGGCTCAGAGCAGAAGATGCAGTGCTGCCTCATGCCACGCTCTCTGCATGCCTGGCAGTGGCCAGCCTGGTGGAATTCCACTTCTCCAAGCTTCCTGCCAAAGATGCCTTTTGGGCTGACTGGGATCACGGGACCATGGGACTTGTGGAACTGAGTGCCAATGGTGAATGTGTCCCTCCTGCCCCCCTCAGAGGTGGCACGAGCACGCTGGCTCTGCAAGGAGTTGGTCACACAAACACCTCTCTCTCATTTCCATTTCTGCTCAAGCCACTTCAAGCAGTACTGAAGAATGCACATTTTTTTAAATAGCAAATATTTAACTAGTTTTAAAATCTGCAGGCTACACAAAAGCCACGTGGCAGCTTGAGAAGTCTGTCAGTTTACTGCAAACAAGATTTATTTATTGCCAAATCAGAAGCAGCCGTGCCTCAGTAAGCCCTGCAGTCATCTGATCTGCAAGGGCATGTTGTTTAAAGATTTCATAATTAGTTCATTATCTGTGAATAGGCTATGGGCTATTTTCCAATTAATCTACTCATTTTATTCAGGGACAGCATACTAACAATAATAGATCAAAAGAAAATGTATTCCTCTTGCTTCGAGTACTTTTGTATTGTGCTGGTAATTTCCTCTGCTCTAGAGTGATTTATTTCTTTCCTCTTTCTTCACTTCTGGCCTGCCCTGAAATATCAGTTTGATTAGGGTGTCTGAGGACTCAAGTTCCCCCATTAGAAGTGCAATACTGAAAGGGCTTTTCTTCTCCAAACCAGAAGCATTGTCTGAGGCTAAAGATAGATTAAAGGAAATCTGAGGAGTAGAGGAGGATGGAGAGAAGCTCGAATTCTATGAGCAGTGAAATAAAGCACCTCTTTATTGGCAACCTTGATCAATATTAGAAGGGAAGAGAAATCAGCATTCATTGCTTTTGCCAAGAGTTTTTCCTGAGTAGACCAGCAGCTCTTTTCTTCTTGACAAGGTGGTGTATCAGATGTAAACCTCAAAGAAAATATTCACTTTTGCCATCAAAGCCTGTCACTGTCTAAATGAAACATAAGCAACAGAAAAACTAATTTCTAGTTAAATTTAAAAAAAAAAAAAAAGCCCAGGGAATTAAAAAAA